>OY987333.1:82977073-83577073 GCA_963920685.1 Polydrusus tereticollis
ATGTAGTTTATAGTAGATGAAAGCGAGACCTTTTATGAATGGTTGACTACAGCCAATTAATGATAAGCCTTAGTACTGTTTTTTTTTATCAATTTTAAGTTTACACTTGCAAACGATTAGGTCAGGTTAGTCAACCGAAACGTTGTGTTCAAATCAAAATAAAACGAATAGGGATTCGACAAATTTTGACCTTTGTTATTTCATCTTAAAAAAAAATCTTCAAGATTTTACCTATTTTTAAATGATTGCAAAATAATATTGTTAAATGCTGCCTGCTAAAGGACACAAATAGACATCCAAATACAAACAGTTTATAATGTAGTGTTCAAAAATTCTACATACAGGTTAAAATAAAAATAAAGTGTAAAAATTCCACATACACTTCAAAATGTAGTTACCAAATTCTATAAACAGTTTAAAATGTAAAGTGTAGGAATTCCACAAATAGTTCAAAATGTACACCTTCCAAATTCTACAAACATTTTAAAATGTAAAGTGTGAAAATTCGACAAACAGTTTAAAATGTAAAGTTAGAAACTCTTTCACACTATTATAGGGCGTTATAGATGAGCAGCGAGGTGACACTATTTTTAAACCCATTAAGTGGTAGTTGTTTTATAATATTAGGCCACTTGTTAAAAATTTGGATGACAGTAGAATCTGGTCTAATTTGACACTTCCTCAGTCAGCAATATGTTGGAACCAAAGCATCTCTGCTCCTGGTTTCATACTTATGCACGTCTCTATGTCTTGTAAGAGATTGTTCATTCTTTTTGCCATGCAACAGGCACTTTTAATATGTACTAAAATAGAAAAGTGGGAATTTTTAGCTGTATGAATGCCTATCTGCAGTTTTTTCTCCAGCCTAATCCTACAGTTATTCAAACTACCATCCTCTGCAGACCAAAAACTTGACCTGACTGGCTTGCACAGCCCCATATCAGGACTGCATGGGACATCAGTGGAAGATGGCAAAATATACCATCCTCAATATAACCTCTGACACACATCTACAGAGACAGCAAACCAAATACACTCCCCCGAAGCCTGCCAACTACATCGTCTATTTAAACTTGCAGTCCAGTTGGACACCCAGGAAATAGACCTTTTTCAAGTTGTCCTTAACATTAATATCGTCCCGAAGTGCAAAGATTATTCTCATTATTTTGTCCTGGCTAAGAAGAAGTCCACTAGCACCAAACCAGTCAGATTATTTAATTTTATTTTTATTTATTAAATATTCAGCCATATAAATTTACAATGTAAACTGCTGACCAAGTCAAGAATTCAACAATGAGAGATCTAAAGTGATAGGTTATAAGGCGTTAGAGGATAATGTTATGGTATTCACGAATGTCGTAAAAATTGTTGTCAAGAAGATAGCACTTAACTTTTTTTTTAAACCTTTTTACTCGAGACATTTCTCTAAGGGAAAAGTAGAAAGGGCTTTTCCGATATGATGATGTTTTGTAGCCCTAAATAGATTTTATTTGAGTCTCTAGTGTTACGGTTATGAATATCTGAAGTATATTAAAAGTTGTAAGAGTGTCTTTTAACAAAATATCAGTGCACTAAGAATCAGATTATCAGGAAGTGTGAGAATCTAATGCTGTCGAAAGATTTCTTTGCATGACTCAAGTGGGCTTAAGGAGTAGATTTTGCGAATACTTTTTTTTTGAAGAAAAATAATCTTTG
Organism: Polydrusus tereticollis; assembly: GCA_963920685.1. Taxonomy (NCBI): domain Eukaryota; kingdom Metazoa; phylum Arthropoda; class Insecta; order Coleoptera; family Curculionidae; genus Polydrusus; species Polydrusus tereticollis. The sequence goes on from OY987333.1 coordinate 82,978,769, forward strand.
AAGTTCTGTTGTTTGTCCTCAGTAAAGCACAAGAAGACTTAAGTGGCTGTAGGCCAAAGAATAATATATATTTAACAATTGTTTGGGTCATAAAGGTTTTTAAGTTGACAATGGCATAATAAGCAGTTTAGTTTTGCAGCAACATTGTCTACATGTGTACACTGTCTACATTAATTGTGTGTGTAGGTGAAGACCCAGAAAATTGCACTGTTCTACTCTTGTAATAGAATTATTATTTAATTTTAAGTGTAAATCAGGAACCTGTCGCTTTTTATAGAATGCCATGTAATGGGTTTTATTTGTGTTAACAACTACATGATTTGTTTGGCACCAAACAGAAAATCTAAGCAGAATTGTATAAGTTATTTCAAGTAGTTGATTAAGTGTAGAAGCAGATATGACTAATCATTAATAATAACTTTGCAGAGCTGATATTTGATATTAAATAATTTTCCGAATCGTGTATAAATAATGCAAATAACCAAGGAAGAGATTACGCCTCCTTAGGGAACTGATATTTAGTTTCTCCGAATAGGAGCCCTGAAGCTTTACTCGTATTTGGGGATTAGAGAGAAATGATTCCAGCCAGTCAGAGATATTACCACGTATTCTCATAGCATGCAACTTTCTGAGCAAGATAGCATTGTCGACGCAGTCAAATGCTCGAGTTAAATCAAAAATAGAGGTATAGTATAGTAACTAGAATATATTGTTATATAAATAGATTCCAAGAGATGGTAAGCAGCTGTGCTAGTAGAGAAGTTTGAGCAATACTAATAAAAAATTAGGTAGGTACTATATTTTAAGGCAGGACCTACCTTAACATTATTAGATAATGATCCTTTTATATTGAATAAAAGTTGAGTCGAGTTTAATCACATGGGAATCTTCTTGAGTCCTGATAGGTGCTGGTCAGATTAGGTTGGTCATATTCTATGTCCTATAACATCACATTATATCACTGAGAAGGAGGCTAAAATAAAAAATAAACTATAAAATTATACAATACATACTTTGCTTTTACTGCGAATAACCTCTTGAGTTATCTATCTAGTTGAAAAGCATCTCATACCATAATCTCTTTTTATCTAAGTGAGTTTTCTGACACAAGTTGTTTCCAATTTCTGTAAAGCAGATAAATTATTGAATACTTTAATTTTCATGGAGCAATCACATTCTACTGATGTTAATACATGTGTAAGCAGGATTACAAATACAAATACTAATAATCTTTATTCCCACTAGGAGCCCTAAAGTAATTAAAATTATTTATATGTAATATGAAGTAGTAGGTAAATGCATAATAATTTAATAACTAACCTCTTGATCAAATATTTTCTTTTACCATTTTCTTGGTGATAACTTGTCACACTTACCACTTAAAATAAACTTTGTTTCGTGTCCTGTGTTCTTTACTGGTTAATACTTTGATTGCAATTCATATTCTAAAAATAAACGGCCGTAATAATGTAAATATGTATGAAGTTTAACCCGGTTAACAAGCATTCAAATGGAACATAAAAATAGGTACTTACGGCATAAAATAATGTCTCGAACGCATACTTAAACTTATACTGTTAACCCATCGGAGATCAAAAAAGCAAAGAACTTTAAAAAGTTATAAAAGTAGTAAAAGCCCAAAGTCCACCTGTGAAAACATACGAATCTTCTTAGGTTAAGAATTCCGCCCCTTGATTATGACAATCACATCCGATAACTTAACGGCTCAGCTGTTTCTCAACCACAGTGAAAAATTAACAAGTGAGCTGTTTACGGTTGTTGTCATGGAAACGCTTACGTTAAAAGTTAAAGTGAGCATTTGATCATAGGGCTGATTTATATACTAACTGCTACTTAATGAACATTTATTAATTTAAATATAATTAATTTTAGAAAACAAAGTTATTCTTTATAAAAAGTTCTGCATAGTCTAAAACCTAAAATAAAATAATCAGATATCAAATTTTTGCAGTCGTGTATGAGGTTTGTCAAAAAAAATTTGAAAATAGGGAAATACATACAAAGAATAAGTTGCTTACCTATCATAACACCTATACCAAAAATAAATTAAATTAAATTTAAACTCATTCCTCTAATGCCTCAACATAAGTATATTTCCTCGCTCTCAAAATATTTAATCGTTCTATTGTGAAATTTCGGTAACACATTCCTTATCATATTTGAAGTAATCTCCTGGCATGCATCTGAAGTGATTATTTTCTTGAAACGGCTCTTGCTGGTAAACCTTCCGTTTTAAGTGACCACATAAGAAATAATCAAGTGTGGTTAAGGCAGGAGATCTAGCAGGTCAGAAAAGGCCTGAGTATCGGTTACTGTGTAAGTTATTTAATTAATTTTGTAAAAATTTTATGTAACGTTCGGCATTCAACGTTTTTGTAAATACCACACCACACTTTCGTTTAAACATATTGGTTACGAGCCTTTATTATATAGTTGGGATTAGCGTCAGGCTACCTGCGACAATTTTGTGACGAGACACCTCCAGAGGTACAGAAGAAAATGTTGCCTCATCAGAGATAATTATACGTCGTATTAAAAAAGGATCCTATTCTAACTCTCTTTGGATGAGAGAGCAAAATTACAATCATACAGAGCAGAATCCCTTTCTTTCAATGTGTGAACGACATTTGGTTTGTATGGATGGAGTTGATTTATTTCTAAAATATTTGCTACTGTATCTTTACTTACATTATTTTGGATTGAAGACTTCCCTCTTACATTATTTTGGATTGAAGACTTCCCTTTACGCCAAGATATGTTTGGACATCATACCAGATGGTATTACTTCTAACTCAGTGTCCTCATTAGAAATCGGTTTTCGGTGTTTTTTTTTTATTAAAATTATTTTGAATACTTCCACATGTCTTGAATTTGTTTACTATTTTCGCAACTGATGATTGAAAGATCAATATATATATTGTTAAAAATAACTGCTACTTTCCTATGCGTTTTATATTATTCTTCCATATTGAAAACAATTTCGATTTTTTCTTCAGAAGTTATTAACGGCGCCATTTCTATGTATTCCAACGCGTATTGACGTTCACTGTTCAACACAAAAACCTAACATGTAACTTCTAGTAACTACTAAGAAATACTAGTTTTTTTTACCTCAAATGAGTATAATTTTAAAATTGAATATAGTTTTCAATTCTCATAAACTTTTTTTATACCCACTTTCGATATTGTCGAAAATAATTTATATTTTTTGACAAACCTTGTATATGACTGCAAGAATTTCATATCTGATTATTTAATTTTTGGTTTTAGACCATCACTTTTCATAAAGAATAACTTTATTTGAACACAGAGCAACAGCAGATTCCTTAAGAGGAAATAATGCGATTTATTCAAACTTGCCCCATCCTAAAGTTAATAATAACCAATATACAGAGTGTCAAAGTTTTACTTTAGTTTTCGACCTTGCCCAAAAAATGTCTCAATAAAATGACATAGCGCCACCAAATTTGGGCGTTGGGTTCTTTTCTTAGGCAAGTAATCCAAAATAGACCAAGGTTTAGATACTACACTTCTTTTAGATAACATAAATTTTAAAGCTTGGTATATCGATCCAACTATTTAAAAAATCGATTACCCAGTTTATTCCACGTTTAAATTTAAATGTTAATATTATAGGATAGGATATAGTTGAGATGCTACACATTTTTTAATAGAAACGATTTTTTACATACAGGAATACTAATTTTATTTTAATGAAACTTCCTTATTTAATAATTTATGAACACTCTTACATTTAGTGATACATCTTCCAAAAGACACCAAAGTTCATTTTGTAAAAAATGAAAATCTGCATCTCCGTTTAAAGTCGGCGATAGTTCACAACGTCCTATTAGATGATTTCCAATAATAATTCCTTACCAAATGTTGATCCTAAACTTAATAATATGATAAGGCGACTAAATGCCGGTTTTAATTTTCCCATTCATGCGTGTTTAAATTCAATTCAAAAACTGTCGAGGAAACATGGCCTCGTCTGTGAATAGCGTAAAATTGGTCTTTATTTTGTTGATTTAGGCGTAAATTGTAAAATGAAGTCTTGCTGGAAGATCAGCCAGAATTAAACACTGCACTCCATCCGTAATAATATTTTTGTGCGTAACTACATAGCCAATCTCGCATTTCTGCATTCAAAAATAAGTTATATCGACGCAAATTACTCAAAAGATGTGATATTAGCAAATTATTCTTACACACGGTACCCAAAGCTGTATCTGTCTCGAAAACGTTATTATTGTTTTTAAACCAATGCCAGCTATGACCAATAATAATACGAGTACACAATTTTATTATGCTAAAACTTCTAGCTTTGGGCATAGGACATTATCTCGAAAATGGTTACTCCCAGCGACTTCAATTTAATATACCTTCTTAACGTAGGAGAATTAAGACAACCGATTTTTTAAATATTTAGATGGGTATACCCATGCAGCTTAAAAAAACATATAATCTAAAAGAAGTGCGGTATACCGTAGGTGGTACTCTCTACTAGTAACATGAAATCGAGGGACGACTTTGAACAATTACTTGCCTAAAAAAAAAAACAGAATCCTAATTTTGTGCTGCTATGCCATTTCGTTGAGAAATTATTGGGTAAAGTCGTAAACAAGATTAAAACTTTGACAACCTGTATTTTGGTTACTACGAAATTTATAATTCAATTTAGCTGCCGATAACAGAACAGTGTTTATTGCAGTTTGATATAATTAGTTAGTAGTTTGTAAGCAATAAAATATCTTACAAACAAAATGGCCGCAGAATATTCAAATTATAGAACAACTTTGTTAATTGGGTACTAAACCGATGCATTGTAGAATGTTACCCGTGAGTTCTATGCGACTCCTGGTAAAGCATTTTTTAGCAAATGAACATTAAACTGAACTAAGGACCGGTGGGGTGCAGTGGTTCGTCGTGTATTTCTAGAATGTACAGCTGTGGGTGAAATTAGGCGGGCAACAGAGATATGCTTCAGCAGTTGATGGTAGAGCATTGAAAGTAAAAGATAAAGCTTGTGTATTGTCGTCAGCGAAGTTATAGGTGTCTCGAATTTTTAGTTTATTTTGAAAATATACTAGAAAGGGGGTGGGAGCCAATATGGAGCCTTGAGAAAACGAATGAAATCTGCCAATCGCCAATAATTGGCACTTGTGCGGGTAAAGGGATATAAGTCAAGAAATATAGTTAAGTCTGCCACGACATTTTTAAAGTCATTCTGTTCCTCTGGGAAAGGGATATAAGTCAGAAAATCTTTATAATGCGTCCTTCTTAATTGTAAAAATGGATATATTTACAGAGAATAATATATATTATGCAACTTGAACGACATTATTTGTGAAAAGGGATATAATAGTACTACTTATACATTTTTTCTGTTAAAATTATTTGTGAAAATGGATATGTGTTGAAATAGTTACCTTTCCACATTTTCTTACATACTATCGTTAATATTAAAAAGAGCAATAATTATAATTATCTCCCTTTTCCCTAAAAATATATTTGACCTTCGTGTGAAAAAAAGGGTACTTAAATCTCTGAGCATAATTCCACTCATCTCTCTCTTTACCACTTGCGGAATCATAATAGTTATATAAACAATATGACTTATTTCCAACGATACGCAAATCGCCGTGCAGTAAGGTACTGTTTAATGAAACAAAGTATTATTAATAAATTTAATGTTTTTAAGTGTTTTTTATTAATAATAACAACAATGCAACTTGAATTGAGATAGAATTTTCAGCTTTCCTTAAAACGTATTTTATAAACAAAAAAATAAACGAGACTGGACAGCGGGTGATATGAAGGGACATAAAGTGTCTGCGATACCCTTTAGATCAGTTTGTGATAGTGCAATACAAAAAAGTACATTACAACATGAAAAACCGTTTATATGAATAGTTTTTAAGCATAAATCGAAAATTTCAATATCCACTATCTTTAAGCCCCCATTAAGCTACAAAGAGGCTGTCTCAATTAATCCAAAGAAAAATGAAAATTCGCTAGAACTATTGCCATAATATGTTAATAAGAGCTCTCTGATTTATTTTTGTCAAAATCTTATTACGAAGGATGATATTCCCAATACCCTCTCATCAAGCGATGAGCAGTCTTAATAATGACAAGTTCAGACTATCTATATAATAATTTGTACTCTCTTTTTAGTTATGGTTTTTGTATCTGTTATCATTTTTTACCGAAAATATTAAGAATAATCAAGACGAGGACGAGGTCTGAAGAAGAATAGCTAAGTCTTGTTTATGTTATAAGATTAGTATAAATCGTGTTTAGTTTTATGTTTTCTATATTATTATAATATCGTCTTTGCTGATTTAGTTCATTGACATTATTGTATATGCATTGATACTTTTAAAATTTAATATGCGATACTAAGAAAGTACAATACCAAAATTTTATTTAATTAGGTAAAGGGCTAGATGTTAGTTTTTTCCCAAGTTTTCAACTGTAGTGATATAAAAGTAATTAAGGGCAATTAATATATTTTAATTATTGCTACACACAAGCCGTGAAGTACAAAAATATACATATTTCCATAAGAAAATAGTTTCTTTATAAAAATTTGTGTTAAGACGCGAACATTAAAACTTAAAATATATTTCCAATAAGTTTCGATTTAGGACATATGTCCCTTTACCCGTGCAAGTGCCAATTATAGATGTGGTCCTTGATAGTTTAACTAACATGAACAAAATCGAATCGGTATACTATGCTTTCACTTTACCAGAAACCCCTCATACCGGACTCGATCCAGCGAGAAGGTATAGATTGGTTAATATAGAAGGTTGATATAGATAGAACCTGGACAGTGCTTGTGGCCTCTGATAATGTTAAAACTTTCAGGTACTTTACGGTACTTACGGTCTCAATGAAATATACATACCGTTTTAGTGTACTTACACTAAAATAACATTAAGAACGATAGAAGAACATATGACAATGTCGGGTCATAAAGACGTAGTATTCATCCTGGTTACAGCGTTAATAGCTGCCGGCTTCTAAACTAAACATTCAACGCACACAGCAATAACGTTTAAAAAAAACATTAAAAATATAGCTCTAAATAAACATGGAAATTGTGAGAATTATAAATGGCCAAATGTCAAGTTCAAGATTGAAGTATGTTACTCATCACGAAAGTCATAAAAATCTAAAATGCCTCATTAATAAATATAGATCTATTTTTAGACAGAGGTATAGTAGTCGTGGAATAGGCAATAACCTACCAATAAACATACCCGTGTAAATAAACAACAGTCAAATTTGTTACCTATGTATTTTTATGGTTTACTGGTGTCTCCAGTAAACTCAGGAATAAACAGAAACATGCGAGGGCGCCATGATAAAGCCGTAAAATGAAACCCGTAAAGATACGATTTAAGAAAATAGAACACGTTTAGAATGCCAAAGGGTTAAACTGGTTTCTTGTGGAAAGACGGGTTCACTGCAATATTTAGGTAATAACAATGTAGAAGGTACCCTTAAATTTTAGTAAATCGTGTTCTTTCTCAGCAAAAACATGTACGTTCTATATTGTCTATCTAATTATAACAAATCCCAGTTATTACCCCAATCGAGCTAACTCACCTAAGCCTAATATCATTATTGATGATGTACGGTTGTGTAAAATAAGAGGGAACAACAGTCGTTTTTTTGTATTTATACACTTAATACAAAAAACGACTGTTGTTCCCTCTTAATATCATTATTGTTTAATAGTAACCTAATTTATTATTCCTAAATAATGCAAGCTGGTGTTAATATTTTATAATACGGTGCATTTGTAGCATATTATCCATAAATAAATTATAACAACTACATTTATATTATATTATGTTTCGGTGCCCGCCATGTTGCATTTATAAGGGTACATATTATTATGGCTTAGACATATTTTGCTAGTTAGGTTAGTGATGGTTGACACTTTTCTAGGTCATAATTTATTGTGGCCCATAAAATAAAGTTAACACCTCGGTTAACACTATATTATAATTATTGCCCATGTGGGCACACGCTCGACCCCGGCCGGAGTGTTGAGAGGGGTGAAACGGGACCAGCGAGGTCTAAGATGAAAGCAAAAAAAAAAAAACAATTAGAGTTCTATCGGTCCAGGCAAAGTAAACTGGTTCCGGATTGCTCATTCCCTTTATCATTCGCCATTCCTCTATTCAGTTTTATTTTATTAAACTTGACCAATACTAATATAAATAAAACAATCCAGTCTTCCTCCATATTTTAAAACATTATCGGAGGAGAAAAAACTTTTTGTACAATTTTTTTCTAATAGAAAATAAATATTTGTATTAGATAAACTACAGTTAAAATTTTGATGATAGTTAAAAGTCAAGTAGTGTCAAGTACCATGTACTGTGCCCCATAATATTAGGTGTAAGTTTAACATAATGATGAGAAGAAAAATAGATAGTTGATTGATAGATATTGTTGAAATCTAAAAGAAGGAAAAGGAACTTGATATTAGGTTTACGAAAACCGTATGGGATCAGTCTCTTAACAATTATAGTTAGTGGAAGTATAAAGTACCCGAGGCCGAGAGGACACAGACATATGCCAATGAATGACCAAGTGACGTTAAATTCCGAAAGGCATTCCATCACTTGCGCAACCGCGACAAGTTGAGGGTTATGTTTAATTTGAAATACTGGCGGGAGAAAAATTATTGTAGAGGGTTTAGAAAAATAACAATCGTGGAGTTATGTTTTGTGTGTGAAGTCTGAAAGAAAAAATAATTAGTCAAGGAGTAGGGCCCCAAAAGGTTACAAAAACGAATGCTTAATGAATAACACTGGGAATCACAAATAAAATTGACCAGAGAGATGGAGGTGTATCTCAAATCTAAACAACCGGATATTTTATGTGTCTCGGAACATTGGGGTAATGCATTAAATTATAACTTATTTCAAATTAAAGGCTACCAGGTCAAGGCTATCTCTTACAAAAGGGAGCATATACATGGAGGCACCCTTATTTTTATAAAAAATAACGATGATTTTAAGGTAAGCGAATTGTTGTGTGATTCTGTCGAAATGCATTTTGAGTGTTGTGCTGTAAAGTTTAAAGTTTGTGATTTTGAGTGTTGCATAATAAGCGTCTATCGACCACCGGATGGTAACTATGATATATTTTTTAAAAAGCTAGCAGAGGCTGTATCATATTGCCAGGATATATATTATAATGTTTTTATATGCGGGGATTTTAATATAGACTACTTAAAATATAGTGCGTATAAGACCCTGCTTAACGATTAAACGCTAAATTTCGACATGTATTGTTCTTCTTTGGAACCAACCAGAATATGTGTTAGTAGGAGGCGAAATGGTTCATTTACTAAAATTGATTATATCTTGAGTAATGTCGAAAGCACCCTGATTCGCTCTGAAATATCACAACCTAACCTAGGTGATCATCTGGCAATTAATTGTTATGTATCATTGTCTAAAGATCAAAAATATCTAGTAATAAGACATACATCTTTTAATACTAGTATAAGGATGATAAATGAACACAATTTTAACAATTTTCGATTGTATATTGAAAATTGTTCTTTCTTAAATGCGTTGATGAATCATTCCGTGATTTTGTGGATACAATTTTATGGGGTTAGTTTTCCGCTCAGGCATTATCATTCTGGAGCTGGTAGGAATATTAAGAAAAGCTGGTTAAACCCTGATATAGTAAGAGCGGGTATTGAGTTAAAAGTTAAATAATAAAAATAGTTTTTGGTTGATGAAAAACTTTAGTAATATAGAACTTAAACAAAGTTATACCAAACAGAAAAGAGAATACGCAAATATGATCTTGGAGGCTAAAAAGGCATATTATACTAACATAATGTCTTAAGGGATAGGACATTAAAGAGCTTTAAAATTGAAATAAAAAAACTCCTGTCTTCTAAAGCATATTATACTGTGACTGAATTTTTAAATGACAGTTTTTAAATGTTTGTTTGTTTGTTTAGTGAAATATTGTAAAATTTATTATATTTTTTTTTACTGTTTTAATTGACGTGTACATCCATTGTAATGGCTTACGTATGAATAAAGGATTTATTATAATTATTATTTATTATTATTACTAAGTATACAGTATATCCTGGCCGATATGGCGTAGATAAAAGGATAAATATATCAAAAAGTGAAAGATACCAAAAAACAAAAAAGGTATGTCTTAATAAAAGCTTTTGCTTGTTTTTTTAAAAATAGGATCCGCGATGCCAAGAATATTTTTTTTTATAGGGGACGCAAAAATTATAAACACGAAAAATTTCATTCAGATTAAATTGCCTTCAAGTTTCAATGCATAAGCTTAAATAAAAAATTGTTTTAATTTTAAAATAAATTCTAATTTCAGATTTTCTAGTAAATATTTGAAGTTACGCTATTTAAATCAAAAGTCATATCTTCATTCGAGATTATAAGCATTCTTTGCTCTAGACTAGAGACAACATAATATAGCTTATTTTGACAAATACATCACAATTAAAGGTGTAATAAAATAAAAATTGCATAAAGCTGCGTAAAAAAAATGTGTCATCCTAAATATTATTTTTAAAACAAGTACAAGCCACAGAAGGTTATATACTGTGAAAGCAAACAAAACCTTTTATAGAGAATGACCTAATATTTTCACTTTTTGGTATATTTGTCCTCTTGTCTTTCTTATCTCTGGATATAGGTAGGTACTGAACTTAGTAAGTAATTTGCTGTATTTTTTTAACCTATTTGGGACCTAACCACAACATCCTCTAATTAAATATTTCTCCTTTCAGGCTCCACGGTTCTCATTTGTCAGTTCTCCCGCCTCTATAATCCTAAACTTGCAGCGCTTGCGCATGTGATGGAATACATTTCGGAATTTAACGTCTCGGTAAACTACATGGTTTTGTTATATTGAGCGCGGGCAGGTCTATATCAAGCCGCCTGGGAGCAGCGTTCTGATATGCGGTGGCTGTCAAATACAAAGTGTCAACTTTGACCGCGAGAAGTGACAGTAGTAATGGCGAATAATATAATAGCATTATTAAAAGAAATAGTTAAATTATATCCCATTATTTTTGATTTAAGCCACCCAAATTATAAAAATATAAGGGCTAAAAATAAAGTGTGGGACGAAATAGACAAGAATATAAAATGAGAATGATATTACAGTAAAAGAAAATAAATACCTATTTGTACGTAATAATTTTTCCTCAATTTATTTCTTTAAAAGTGTTTTATAATAGTTTCTCGACTGAAAGCATTACAACAATAAATAGAAAAGTTAATTTAATCATTTTTATTCCCCACAAAATCCATTTAAAAATAAATCAGTTTAAAGTAATCTAAACAAACAATTTAGGTGCAAATATTCAACAAATCTTTTTCGTAACTGAAAAGCAAAATTGGGTGCTCCACGTCCATCTATGGGTATATAAAATATTTTGAGATGCCAACATGTCTACCTGCGGAGGCTCTATAAGATTGGTAAAATTAGCACCAGACTTTGTGATTCGTAAATAATTATGTAACACACAAGCTGCTTTAACAGCACTCATGCATGTGTTCACTTTCAGTTCTAAAGGTCTATGAATTATTCTCCATTTCTGAGCCATTATACCATATCCATTCTTAACTATACGATGTGCGCGACATAGTCGCTTATTATAGCTTTCTTTTCGAATATCGTTTCGTGATTATCTATAAGGAAATTGCCTCATTAGATAAGAGGTTAATGCAAATGCTTTGTCATCAATTAATACGCATGGGGTATCTTCGTGCTACCCTGGTAGTGGTCTGTTCGGTGGTACATTAAAGCTACCTTCTCTTAATCGTTTTCTCATTGCGGATGCTCCAAAAATACTTTTCTATATCTACTGATGTCTATGCAGATAAATTAATAATCAAAATCAACAACTGCTGACAAAACTAAGGAATATTCCTGAAGATAACAAAAATAGTTAGATCCTCTATTTGGCTGACATTTTATGGTTACATGTTTTCCATCGATACTGCCTATACAGTTGGGAAATTGCCATTTTTCTTGAAACCCTGAAATTGTGTATTGCCATTGTTGCATCGTAGGTTCCGGCATATACAGGGTGTTATTTAATAAGTGTCCGATATTTTACAGGACGATTTATTAGTTATTCATAAGGTGAAACGTTCATATAAGCATGGGTCCGCAAGCTCTTCATTTTTGAGATACAGGCTGTTAAAAATTTATTTTTATTATTGTTTTTCGTATATCATTTTTGAAATAATGTCTATATTTGAGCGAAAATTAGTATTTGCGGATTTTTTAATATGACAAATTCAAATTTAATCTCAGTTTCGCCCTTAATGAACCTACAGGTCTTGTTCTCTATTGGGGAGTCTCAACTTTTTCGTGCATGTCATGTATGTATCACATTTTTATGAAGAGAAATCTATTCCTCTATTATTTTTACGTGAAAATGGCATGCTTGTCAAAAGTCGCTCAAGCAGCCGTTTTTGAGATATTTTGATTTAAATTAATCAATGCATGTGTTTATGTTTATGTCAAAAAGTGAAACAATTTTAAAAACTTTTTTTTTATCAACATAGAAACATTTTAAAAGGTAATTTTTAAACAACAATAAACGAGGACACACTAGATATAAAACTGAATCAAAATCACAATAAATGTTAGAAATGTCCACCTCCTTGCTGTAACACCCTGTATCTCAAAAATGAAGAGCTTGCGGTCCCATGCTTATATAAACTTATCGCCTTATAAATAACTGAGGAATCGTCCTGTAAAATATCGGACACTTATTAAATAATACCCTGTATATTGGTAGGATATTTCTTTAAATTGCTTCACACGTTTCCTGATATTGTTACTAATAGTAGAAAAGTCCATACGAAAACTGTACTACCACTTATTTCATATTATGTTACAGTCACATGGACACTGATATGACAAAAGCAAATTCGAAAGATTTTTGTTAGAAAACGTTTTGTTGCGAAATAAAAAATATATTTTCTATTTTTTTTTAAGGATATCCTTAAAATCCTATACCAGTTTAGGTAGTCATGCGGCTACATCATCATCTGTTGAACTTTTAGATCCTTTACCGTAAATTCCCGATTGTGTCTTACCGAAAACGAAGCTATTTCTACTCTTACCACAATGATAAGTTACTTTATACTGCCCATATTGTATGTTTAATTATTGTTAAAAAGCAACCAATGGTAGCTTATTAGATTTATATGATTGGAGTTTATCTAAAGGGTATTAATGTTTTTGATTTGTCATAATTCCAAGTCCAGGGATAGCTCCACAGGGACCAACAAATCAGGGAGATTAGCCCGATGAAATGAGTATCTAATATCGCAAATTCGATAAATACCAAAAACACAGTTAGAAAAAAAATATCAAGAACAATATAAATTTAGTAGAATAATTAAATCAGGAAATTTCAAAATTTGACGAAATCCTGCGAAATAAGCTAAACAGATCGGCCGAGCAGAGACTTCCCGCGAGGATCGCACAGCTCATTAAATTTAGAATAGGCTACAAAGAAAATTGCAGCGTTATAGAAATCTACTCGATGGTGGATTATTATAAGGGCCCTCTATCTACTCCTACTCCATGCTTCTCTCTACGACCTCTTTACTGACTTCTCCTTCTAAACTACTTTAGTACATTATATTATGTAAATTTAGTAAAATATTATTAACCAATAGGTAAATGTTGGTAAATATATGTCGAAAGACCTTGAGCGTCACTTTGTGTTATCATTATTGGTTAAAGTTGAAGAATAAGTCCATAAATTCAGTGGAGTCAAAGTATAATGTAAATAAAACAATCCAGTCTCCCTCTATGATATATGAAAAAGTATTTTTAGTTATCTACCTGTTTCGATCTCTTAAACCTTCATCCTCAGGGGGTACTGGAAAGGATACTACATTGTTAGAAAAATACCAGTAAAGAAAACATAAAAGTCAAGTAGTGAGACTGACCCAATATCAAGTTGCTTGAAAATATATGGATGTCTCAAATTAATGAGTATATATAAGTAAATGTAAGTGAAACTTCTTAAATGTAGGTGTGGAGAATTATTTTTATTTAATGATTGAGGAGCATTTTTGAATTAAGTGAATAAATAAAATAAAAATTTGTATTGAGAGAAACATTATTGAAGGAGAAAAGACTCTTTTATAGAACATTTAAATATATATTAGAAAAACTAAAGCAAAAATTTAGAAGGTAATTAGTAGTAATCTACTATGTAAATATGGGGCTGTACCTTATAATATTAGGTGTTAGTTTAACATGATCCTGATAGGTAAAGCAGGGAGATTTCGGATATTTTCGTTGACTACGAAACGAATCAATATAATACGCCGGCATATTCACTAGAGAGTATGGTAAGAACAATGGGCGCATTTAGCGATTATCAGCAGGTTACTGATAATGTAATAAGATGCGTTTGAAGACGCTTACTTTCAGCTGATTAGCAAAACGGCCAGCAAAGTCCTTTTTTTGACATTGACAGCTGTTTGCTTGAATGTTCGTGCTTCTTACGGATTTAATTTAGAAGTTATGTTGCAAGAATTTTGGCGCCTTATTGTTAAATATATAATATTTGCCATGTCAATTTTAGTGCCTCCCTACTACTGTGGGATGGGGTTTGGACTAACAGGGAGCGTAAGGTAACTTGTACGTCCCGATTTGTCTCGATCTTGTATGTGAGTCGGTAATAAGTTGGTTTGTCGATACGTCTGTACGTCCGTAATAATTTCTAATAGTTTTCAAGAAGAACTCGTTAATTGTCAACATCTGAAAGTCATTGTGTAACACTACATTCATAATGTATCTGGGCGCGTTCGCGATGATTTTCAGCGCCTTGTTTTGAGTCACCTGGAACGTATTAAGCTCCGTTCTGCTTATATTACACCACGTAGGTGCACCATAAGTTAGAACCGGCCTTACCAATACCTTGTAGAGGTTGACCTTAGCCCTATTAGCAAGTCTACTCCGCCTGTGAAGCAGGGGGTAAATATAGCCTAACTGTCGCAATGCAGGATTTATTCTATTAATTGAATTTTACCTCCAATTCAGCCTTTGGTCAAAAATAAGTCCCAGGTATTTCACCTCCTGGCACCAGTTCACTTGGACTCCATTGACCCGTAGCCTTGTTTCAGGCCTGCGGACGGTGCTTTTCGAAAAGAAGATTACCTTCGTCTTGGCGGGATTCAAGCGAATCTTCCAAGCCGAAAGCCATTTTTCCAGCTCGATTATGTGACGCTGTATCCGGCTGACGACAATTCGCGGTGATTTAGTAGTCGAAGTAATTGCTGTATCGTCAGCGAAAAGATAGAGCTGCGTAAATCTATCTCGCGGAATATCGTGAGTATAAATATTATACAACATCGGAGAGAGAGGTGAGCCTTGTGGCACTCCCGCCCTGATGTGTTTATTCCAAGACAGTGCGTCCTCTGACGAGACCACAAAACTTCCATTCTCTAAAAAGGAAGCTACTACCTTGATTAAGTAGTTCGGAGTACCGAGCCTTATCAATTTCAACACAAGGCCATTGTGCCAGACCTTGTCGAATGCTTTGCTTACGTCAAAGAAAACTGCTCCCGTATGCGCCATCTTGTTAAAGCCTTTAACAATGTTTGCAGTGAGTCGCGTGGTCTGCCTGATTGTGCAATGTTCGGGCCGAAACCCAAACTGTTCGGTATGCAGAACATTGCGTGTGAAAACAAAGTCGTTGAGCCTACTTAAGATTATCTTTTCGGTAATTTTCCCTAGGCTCGACAGCACGCTGATCGGCCTATAGCTAGCCGGCACCGTAGGGTCTTCGCCTTTCTTATGAATAAGAATGACTTTAGCCCGTTTCTAGGCAATTGGAAAGTGGCCTTCTCTGATTATCGCCTGGGATAAGCTTACTATGTTCCCCAAAGCTCGATCTGGTAGATTTCGCAACGCCATATTCTTTAAACCGTCAAAACCGGGGGCTTTCTTAGCATTCAACGCGCGTATTAGGGACTTAACCTCGTTTAAGGTGACTTGGGGAAAGGCCTGAAACGGGTGATTGATGGTTTTGAAAATCTGTATCGTCCTTGAGACCCTCTCATCTCTCAACGTGTCATTGGTCGGGTTTTCACTGAATTGGTCGCAGAGTTTGTCTGCGAGCAATTTAGCTTTATCCTTGGCATCGCTTAAAACCGCACCTGTTTCCTGGTTTTTCAGGTGATACATGGGTGCTCGAGCGCCTCTGGTCAACGCCCTAGTCATTCTATAAATGGAGTTAGCCGCTATAGGCAGACCTTGGACCTTGTCGTCCCACAGGTTCGATTGCCTTTCGCTCAACAAATCCCTGATTACCTGTGCTTTCCGATTCGCCTTCGCCTTGATTTGAGGATCACCAGTACGATACGCCCTATTCTTTAACCGGTTTTTAATTCTTATGCGGTTCTTAATTTCATCGCTTAAAGTCCCGTATTTTGAAAATCCCAACACTTTTGTGACAGATGCTTGGGCTAGAGCTGCGTTAATGTCATCTGTGATCTTGCTCACTGCGTTATCAATGTCCTATGAACTATGTGGTGGTTGTAATACCGCCACAGTTTTCAAAATATTGTTATACCTAGGCCAGTTCGTCGAGGTGCGGGTAACAAAACCTCTTCCTTTCTCAAGCGGATTACCCACTTCTACGACGACTGGCATATGATCAGAGGTCAGATCACAGATAACTGATGGCTGTGATAATTGAACAGCATTTTTGATGACAAAAATATCTAAGATCTCCGGAAGACCCCGTGCAAAGCAATGCGTGGGCTCCTCCGGCGGTAGAATATGGTAATTTAGTGCTTCAGAGAAATCATACAGGGTGAGACCCCTTTGGCTCGAAGATCTGCATCCCCAAATCCTGTTTTTTGCGTTGAGGTCGCCCCCAATAATCGTTCTATTATTGTTATCGAAAATTTTTCGAAGACAGTTGCCCGAAAAAAAAAACTTTTCTTTAAGGATTCTTCTAACGTAGATATTTAAACAATAATAAAATTACTCGTTAATCATCTTTAATCAGAATGTGATTATAGTGAAATGCCCTTAGGGGTCGCATTTTTAAACTTAATCAAGAAACTATCTAACAGTCTGTCTAAACCACAAACACATTTCATAAAAGAAGGGAGGAAAAGGAGACCTTTACATGGCAGAAACTGATCTAGGACATGTTTCGACCTTAGAGAAGGCTATCTTTAATAATAATAATAGATTTTCCAAATTATAATGAAGGTTCGGGGATTAAGCTTTGGCACATGAGATACAAACAAACTGAAGACTAGTTATAGTTTTAACATATTAAAGAAGGGTGGGAGGAACATATTTTGTATATATAGGAAAATTTAAAATAGGTTAACATAAGAGAAAGAATTTGTTGAAGAGTCTCTTTATTTTATACATTATTCATTCCAATTGGGCAGTTATGTAATTAAAATTGTAACAAAGGAGGAATCCATAGGAACTTGACAGTGATAATATATACTCTCTATTTGCTTTTAATTCCCATGTAAAAATTGGTTAAAGTATCGATACAAACTTCTACCTTAAGTAGAAATATATGGGAGTTCTACATCATTTGTGGTTTGTCTTATAGTGTAAATTTATTCTTAGGTTTTTTTTTTATTAAAATAATTTTTTGCTTCCTGCAGCAAGAGGAAGGTTTTATATTAAATGCTGTTATTTTATTTTAATAAATTATAAAATTAACAGTTTTGAAGGTGTCCTTTATAGCATGTTGGTGTAAGATATTTTGTAGCCGGCCGTGTATCTCACACCAACATGCTACTTAGGGTAGAAGTTTCTATTGTTACTTCAACTACTTTTAACGTATTAATTAAAAGCTAATATACAGTATGTCCACGGATGGGGTTTACTAGAGGACAAATGGACTAAAAATTGAAAGATACGAAAAAAAGTCTGTCTTAACAAACGCTTTTGCTTGTCTAGAAAATACGATTCATCATAAAAAACTTCAATTTTTTTATACAGGGTGGGTAAAAACTGCAAAAATGTTATTTTGCTTAAGAGTAAACATATTTTAAACATACTTTATTTTGAAAAAAAATCACTCTTAATAAACGTTTTTACTTGAATAATGAATATGTGATACTTGTTGTCAATGTCTTTATTTAATGAAGTAATTATAATAATAATAATAATACGAACATTTTTATTAACATGAAAAGAATACGATAACGACTTCATAATTCAAATGCTCCACCCCCTTACTCGACACATTTTTCTAATTGCTTTCTCAAATAAGTGAAAGAATTTCTGATTTCTTCCTGAGATATCGATTGGACAGCCTGGATAATTCTGCCCTTCAGCACTCAATATCATTTGGTACTGCGGTAGCAAAACAATTTGTTTTAAACGGCGCCATAAAACATATCCGCCAAGGTTAAGTCGGGGCTTCTTGGGGGCCACAAAACTGGGCCATTCCTGCCAATCCACCTTGGACCAAATCTGCGGTCAAGCCATTCTCTAACCTCACGAGCGAAATGGGCTGGACAACCATCTTGCTGAAAATACATATTTTGTCGAAAATTGAATGGTAGATTTTCGAGTTCATCATTCAATTCAATCTATTTCACGTGTTATCAAAAAAATATGGCTCTATCATGCCATGGATGGAATCGCGCACCGCACGTTCACTTCTGTGAAATATTGTCTTCTCGTCATAATTCTGAATTCGGGATTTTCTAAAGACCAGTACCTATCGTACTGGGTTGCAACGGTTTCGTTGGTAGAAAATGTACTTTCGTCAGAAAACATGATACATTTATACAAGCAAAAATCAAGTCGTTTCGCGTCATCTCCCTCTTCCAATCTTTGATTAAAGTGCGGTTTATACGGATACAATTTATTTGCTTTAAGGATCTTCTGAATTTGACTTTTCTTCACAACTTCCAACTGAGTAACACGATTTCTAAGGGACGTCATAGGCTTTTCTTCAACAGATTGAAGAACTAAGACTTTAGCAGCATCATCATGGTCGTATTTCTTCTTTTTTTTTTGAGATCCAAAACCGAACCAGTTCTCTGGAACTTTTTTATAAACTTGCAGATTGTCATCCTAGTTATTGGGATTCCTACAAATTTCTCGGTAAATTGTTCCATGACGTAGCGGTATGAAACTTGACCATCCCCATAATATTTTATTATAAAAACTCTTAGTTCAGTAGATAGCATTTCTACTTAAATAATAACTTCATTAAATAAAGACATAATCAATAAAGTATGTTTACTCTTAAGAAAAATAAGATTTCTGCAGTTTTTACCCACTCTGTATAAAAAAATTGAAGTTTCTTATGGTGAATCGTATTTTCTAGACAAGCGAAAACGTTTATTAAGAGTGACTTTTTTTCGTATCTTTCAATTTTTAGTCAATTTGTCCTCTTGTAAACCCCATTCGTGGACATACTGTAGAGCATAGAACTGTTAAGTTCCTACGGATTCCACCTTTGTTACAATTTTGGTTACTCAACTGCCCAATTGAAATTATTGATGTAAAACGTTAAGATATTCTTCACCAAATTTTTTTCTTCTATGTTTACCTACTTTACGTTCTCTTAAAGATAGAAAATATGTTTCTCACATCCTTCATTTATTGTATTAAAACTATAATTAGCCTTCAATTTGTTTGTATCTCTTGTGTCAAAGCTTAATCGCCGAACCTTGACTATAATTTGAAAAGATCTATTATTATTGCTAAAGATGACCTTCTCTAGGGTTAAAACATGTGCTAGATTAGTTACTGTCATGTAAAGACCTGGTGTCTTCTTAGTTGTGGACTTCTTACTTAGAGACTCTACCTGCTATACATAAAACTATTTCCATTTCGCCCCGCAATTATTTTCATACCTTTCTATGAACCCTTCGATTTCTTACTTGACCCCTATTTACCTATAATGGATAGAATAAATAGTAAAAGAATACTACTTGGCAAGTGGTAATCATAATAAGACATATAAATATGTATACATGTGTGAACTTTGTTCTCTAGCCACTTGCTGAGATTTTATACAATAAGGATTAACCAAATTATGCTAAAACAGCTATTCTCTGGGCTACATGCCCCAACGAGCGCTGAATTAAATAGCAAAATTCGGCGTATTTTGACTAACACTGTTAGTACTAAAATACAAACTTAGATTGCGGACACTACAGGGGAAGAAAAGAATGAATCTTTGTTGGGGCATGTAGCCCAGAGGATAGCTGTTTTAGCACAATTTGGTTAATCCTTATTGTATAGGGTCTCAGCAAGTAGTATTCTTTTACTATTTATTGTGTTTATAGTTACATACGGTATCTTTCACATTAGATTATTAGAAACTTCTAAGGATGGCGCCACCTGTATTGTACTGCCTAGACAGAACAATATTGTGGCTATAGGGTGTTTCGATTTTCCAATGGTAGGTGTGCCCGCTTGTCATGCTTGCCCTGTACTGACGAGAACCAAAGAATTCGAAACCGATCTACAGGTAGCAGCAGCGTAGAATCCTATCATTGACGGAAAGGATAAGGGACAATTCTGTACACAAACTTATTTTAAGTTCGTGTTTTTCAATATTTAGCTTTCGGTAGGCTGAACCGATACATTGGCTTCCAGCGACACTCAACGTAGTTTGCCCGCGAGGGGCCGCCTTGCCAGCGTTTGAACCTATATGGATTCTCGCTGTCCTGTTTGGGTTGATACGTGTGGTTGCCACGAGATGTAGCTACGTGCTGCAACTCTCATCTGTATAGTTAATGATTATATTAATAATAAAATTGGTATCGGTAGATGTTTAAGAAATTTATCGTATATTGTAAAAATGCAATAATTCTTGTGTCACTATTTATGAATAATATCACCTTGTAAATAAAAACAATTTTAAATTATTTTTGCCTATTTTCCTTTCAAATGTTAAGTAAGCTTATCATTTTTTTTACCTGCCAAAATAAAAGTCCCAAACTAAGAAGGGACCAAGTACAAATGGGTGTATCCGAGTTGCTAGACGGTGGAGAGTAGGTAACAAAATTATGAATTTGGAATCGTCGAGTTGCTAGACGAAGATGTACGAATTGCTAGAAAAACATTGTCGAGTTCCTAGACGGCAAAAATTACATACACTTGGAACATTATATTGCTTAACTCAACTAAATAATGCTGTAACTAATAATTATAGACTTTATTGGTTAAACAGGCGCTAACACGGCATCTAATCCACCTTTTTGGTTCCAATTCGCCTTTTTCAAGTCTCTTTATAGACTTTATTGGTTAAACAGGCGCTAACACGGCATCTAATCCACCTTTTTGGTTCCAATTCGCCTTTTTCAAGTTCACCGGCCAATTATTTACCAGCCCTTTTTGAGTCGATCTACTCATAATAATAGCATAAATATAATTTTCCAGGCTCTAATGATTTTTATTACCTCTCTGTAATGAAGGTCGCGTCTAGGAACTCGACCATCACACCGGTACAAATATATCCCAAGAGTGTCAACTAAGAATTATTTTACCTGAAAATGGGCGAATCTCAAACTAAGAAGGGGCCAAGTGAGAGTAATTCAAAGATCTCCTTTCTCCCCCTTTTTTATTAAATATATTTGTGATTTAACAGACTTTTATAACTAGCATTTAAAACTTTAACCACTAAGGGAATGGACTACTTTTTACACCTTAAAATACTATTTATATTGTAGTTATAGTCGATACGTACAATTTCTAAAAAAGCGTGCTCAATACTCGGAAAACTGATTTCTTAATCATTTTGTGCTTTTTTTCATTAAACTGTTGGTTTA
Organism: Polydrusus tereticollis; assembly: GCA_963920685.1. Classification (NCBI taxonomy): domain Eukaryota; kingdom Metazoa; phylum Arthropoda; class Insecta; order Coleoptera; family Curculionidae; genus Polydrusus; species Polydrusus tereticollis. The sequence goes on from OY987333.1 coordinate 83,000,641, forward strand.
AAGAACATTAGTATTATTATTTCTAGTCTGATGACATTTTAATCCAAGAATATACCAAATAAGCTTAACTATGTCTTGCAGCCTTACAGTAAAAATATTATTAAGATATTTGCATTATTCATAATTAATATTTAATTTTTTAGAATTTAAACAATTAGAAAGCTGAATTTAAGAAGATACTACATAAGCAGGTTTTTATTATTATTACAATAATGGGTATCGATATTAATAAAACATTTAATGGCAGATGCGTTACTAATAGTAAATTATTTAGTTAGCAAATAAAATATTATTAAACCCAATAAACTTTATTGTGGGGACTATACGAGAAAAATATTACCAAGAAAATCTTTATACATATTATAAAGCTGAAGCGGAATAGACGCAAGTAGTTTAACTTAATTGGCACAATTATTTTTAAATATATATGTGAAAACACATTTAATTGACAAAATCATTACTAAATTTGGTTGAACTGAATATAAGTAATAAAGTACTACTACTTGCTTGTCCAGAATAAATTTGAATTCAGACAATTAAACTTAAATTAACTAAATTTGTCAATATAATAATTTAATTCGGCGAATAAAATATTTTGTTGCTTGTTTTCAACTAAATATTTATATTGAAAGAATTCGTTTCAGATTATCCCAATTAAATATTTTTTTTCAGTGTAGGTAGTGTAAGTTCGGAAAATAATTCCTTTCTTCTTGTATTTAACTTGCTTAATCTGAGTTTGTATATTACTGGTGGTAGTTCCTTATCAACTTTATTTAGCTTAAATTATTAAACCGATATAAGGATTTTTAAAATTGCAAGAGATTCGTTAATCGTGCCTTCCTTGTATCAAAATTGAATTTCGGTTATGCACTTTCTCTGGACCAGCTTTTTAATATAAAAAATTTTAGAAAGAAATTTTCCGATCAGATAAATATGTAGCCTATTTCGTTCACTGAAACTAAATTATTAATCGTTAGATATATAATATGTACTCATTAGATCAGTCGGGTACGTAAATTTACAGAAGGATCTTTGGATAAACATGGTAATAACTGTTTACTGTTAGATCCGCTTTTAACAATTATTTTCCGCGAAATGTATAAAAGTAATAAAACGTGCAATTCTATAATAAATACCATTACTCGGGTTCGGGAGAGTGCGCTTAAATAAATACATTCATTAAAACAATAAACAGTGAATATTTGATGGATCGTTATTCAATACCTGATCAAGATAAAAGTGTTAGCTTTCCCCGTATTAAATTAAATTTCGTAGCAACTTGTTAATTTGTTAGAAAATATACTCGGGTCAATTAAAGTGGCTCCGTATAAACCAGTGAACAAACCAGGATTTTGTTTGCAGTGTGCACTAAATCTAATATATTACGTGCTGGTGAACTTTCTAAGTGTATGCTCACACTCAACGTGATGCCATGTTAAGATTTATTTAACTAGCATCCCTGGCTCTAAAAATGTATAATGTTAACATAGGTTGTAGCACAGTAGCGCATTTGAATTCCTCTCGTCACTATGGATTTGCAGCGGAACTATGTATCAACGGAAAATATTGCATGAAAATATATGTTTTTGGCAATTTGCCAAAAGAAAAGATATAGGTATGGGGAATTCCATCACCTTTTTAGAGAACTTGAAAAACACTGGAGTAAATTTCAAGAGTATTTTCGAATGTCTTGAGGGTATTTAATGCATTAGGCACACCAGTGGCGACTCGTGGGCATTTGAAGTGGGAGGTCATCGGGAAGAAAATAGCGCCACAGGCGAAAATGTTTTGGGTGCCACGCCCTTTTTTCAACGATACTAATTTACCTGCTTTTCAATTAGGAAAAGTAAAAAACACAACACCAATCCTCAAGAAATTAACAAAAACAATCAGGTTCATTATATTATAGGTTAGGTTTTTGTCAGAACGACAGAGAGACAGGATATATATATATATATATAACAACAAGTCTTTTTGTGGGGAAGCAGCAAATGAAAGTGCACTCTTTTAAGTTAAACCGAGCTTTCGGAAATGTTTATTTCCATCTTCAGGGTCTGAAAAACAATTCGATGCAATATTAAAATATATGAATTGCAAAGTCACATATGGTTACTTACATCTTAGATGAGTTTGTTCATAGTTGATGTTATCGTATTGTTTTTCAGGAGATATATATACAGCATTACAAACTGAAGTTTCTAGTTTAGTTTTAACACAATAAAATCCATAGATGGTCTAACATAACAACAATAAATTAAAATTATTAAAATTTTTTAAAATTTACAACGTACTACATCATGATGTCGACAGTTGAGTATGTCAGATGACAATTAGATGAGGTTAGGGTGAGTTTGAAATTGAAAGTGGGTATTTCCTCTTCGGACGGAGGTTTGTATACGATGCACTCTCACTTGTAATTGAACGTTACTGCTGTTTTGTCCACAGAGTCCAAATATAAAGAATTGTTTAAAAAAAAAAAATTGTGAAATAATTATTTAATGAAATCTATACAGTTAAAATAAATAGACGGGGTTATTTACTGATAGGTGTTACTGTGGTATAGCTGTTGAGAATTTTAAAATCTCCCTTTTTACCATCCCATTGACAGAAAAACTCCCAATCTTACAAAGAGTCCGACAAATTTAACTGGTTGTTGTTAGAGTGTGGTTCATTATCTAATGTTAATAAGTAAGAATAAATTTCACTGAGGTGGTGTAAATCAGTTCTCTTGTTCATTGAGTTTTGTTCTTGTGCAATGAAGGCCATTTCCAAAAACAATCTCTTTTTATAGTTGCGTTCTGTGGCTAGGATCTTGACAGGGTCATAATTTATATTATGTTTAGTTTTATTAGCATGCTCTGCCAAAGCACAACGTTCGGGGTGCAACCTACAGTCACTCTTATGTGATGTGATTCTACTTGATACCGGTCTCGTGGTTTGTCCTATATACACTTTCTCGCATGCTGCACAAGGGATGCTATATACTACATCCGAGCGTTTTGTTAAGGGTGTTTTATCATTGAGTTTAGTGTGTACAGAACCCAGTCTCAAAACCGTTTTATTAGCTATTTTAACATTGAGAAAGTCGTTCTGATTAAGGATTCTCGACAGTTTAGGTGTAAGTTCCCAAATGTAAGGCAATGAAGCATATAGTGTGTGTTCTCTCCTCAGTTCTGTGTCCCCCTGTCTTACATTGTTTTGAACTATGTTTGGTTGTTGGGTCGTGATATGAAAGACCTCTTGGAGCTCTAGAGTAGTGAATAAATTAAGACTTAAGTTGTTATTTTCCCTTGTAGGGGTAATATCTTGATTAAGTATGGAGGACGTACTGTATACAACTTTGTCAAGTAACGCTTTAGGATATGAATTATCTAAGAAAAGCTTATGTAACACACTCAAGTTCTTTCTATGAAATGACTGATCTGAGACTTTCAAAACTCTATTTTTCATTTGTTTTAACAGATTCACCTTCATTGATTTTTTATGATATGAATTATAGTTGAGGTACAGGGTTATCCAACCAAGACTGGACAAGGCGATTTTTTGACTTTTCCTGTACTTTTATAAAAAAAACTGAAATAGCCATCTTAAGTCATTTTCTCCCGCGAATTCGAATATCTTCAGCAAAAAACAATTGAACATCAAACAAAAGTACTAGGGGTCACTTTGATATTTTTTTAAATGGGATGCCGTATTTTTAATGAGCTTATCCGATTTCTCATATAAATTTTTATCTAAAATGTTGGATTTTTAATTCAAAAACGCCTTTTTTCTTCAGTTTTAAATTCGGAAAATGTTCGTCCACAAAAAAAAAAAAATAAATAAATCTAAAAATCCAACATTTTAGATCAAAATTTATATGAGAAATCGGATAAGCTCATTAAAAATACGGCATCCCATTTAAAAAAATATTAAAGTGACCCCTAGTACTTTTGTTTGATGTTCAATTGTTTTTTTGCTGAAGATATTCGAATTCGCGGGAAAAAATGACTTAAGATGGCTATTTCAGTTTTTTTATAAAAGTACAGGAAAAGTCAAAAAATCGCCTTGTCTAGTCTTGGTTGGATAACCCTGTACCTACCTGAGCTACAGGGTTTTTGATACCAATCAACTAGAATCTTATTATTTGCATCTCGAATGAGTTTAGTATCTAGAAAAGGTACTGAGTGATCTAGATCCTCTTTTTCTATAGTGAACTGTATATATGGGTCGTAACTGTTTAGAGTTTCTACTATCTCATCTATGTCATTCACAGGCAGAGCGAGAATAATGTCATCTACATACTTTTTTATGAAGTATGGTTTAAATGACAACACTGGCAACACTGTATCCAGCAGGTCATCCATCACATATGTCGCTAGAATAGGTGAAATTGAAGCTCCCATCGGAGTGCCAAAGGTTTGCTTAAAGAATTTATTCTCGAATGAAAAATAAGTATTATCAAACAAAAAGGAAACCAGATTTAAGAAGGTTGTTAGGTCAATGTTACACACTCCACTTATTTGTTCCCAATTTTTATAAATTGCCCTATGTACGGCGTTATAGTACACATTACTGAACAGAGAAACCACATCCAAACTCGCTATTACATGATTCTCCGGGAGGATCATGCCATTGAACAATGTTTTTACTTGAAAGGAATCTTTAATGAAATAGTCATTGTTAAAATCATACGCTTTGGTTAAAATATCTGTGAGAAAAGAGGCAAGTAGTTCTGTAGGGGCACCTATCGACGCTACTATTGGTCGTACGGATAAGGTTGGTTTGTGTATTTTTGGCAGAGCATAGAATTTTAGAGCAATCCCTTTATAGTTAGTGAGTTTCTTTTTTGTATTCTCATCAATTTGGTTAGTGTCAAACAAGGTTTTTATTAATTTATTACATTTGTTTTGTATGGACAATGTGGGGTCATTATGTATGATCGTATATGAGTTGTTTTGCAGAATTAATTCGTTGCATAACGTAAAATATTGTAGTTTAGACATAATCACGGACACATTGCCCTTGTCTGAGTTCGTTAAGATCAAATTTGGATTGCTTTTAAGAAACTTTTTTGTTCTAATGTATAGCTTGTTATAAAAAGGACAGTTGGGTTTATTATTATGTATATGGTTAGTGAGAACATTTGTAACTTTAGCTGTTAAAACATTTTTTATGTTGTTATCTTCAAAATGAGAAATTATATAATCAATATCTGCCAACACCTTCTTAATGGGGATGTCTCTCCCTACTATAGGCTCTATGCTAAACTTAGGACCCAATGATAAAAACTTTAAGATATCCTCTGGTATGACTGTGTCAGAGATGTTTTTAATCCACTTCGGTTGAGTGTTGAGATAATTTTGAGTGAATTTAGATTTTAAGTTATTTAATTTTGCAATGTTTTTATTTTTTATTTTACAGTAAAATCTGTTATATTGTGTCCTTTGTCTCGCTGAGAACTCATTAAAAATTGCTTCGTTAGTCAATTTAATAATGTCAGTCTTAATTGTCTTTTTGCAAGATTCAAGCTCCTCTATCAATTTATGGTTAGCAGATATTTCAAGACTTACAAGTTTGTTACCTAACCTTTTGTCATATTTATTCAAATTGATGTTAAAATCCTGTCTGTGTAGTAGGTGTCCTATTGGTCTCGTAGTTGATGCAATATGTTCAGGTACGATTCCAGATTGTCTGCATTGTAGTAAGAAAATTCTTCTGTTATATTCTTTAGCCATCTTCGTACTATTTCTTGACCATAGCTTCAGCTTTCCCACTGCATCATCTCCATATGATGTTCTGACCGTTTGGTAAAACCCCATACCTGTATTTATAAAGAAGGGTAGTCGTTGCTGGACTAGTTAGGAACAACAAGTCTTTTTGTGGGGAAGCAGCAAATGAAAGTGCACTCTTTTAAGTTAAACCGAGCTTTCGGAAATGTTTATTTCCATCTTCAGGGTCTGAAAAACAATTCGATGCAATATTAAAATATATGAATTGCAAAGTCACATATGGTTACTTACATCTTAGATGAGTTTGTTCATAGTTGATGTTATCGTATTGTTTTTCAGGAGATATATATACAGCATTACAAACTGAAGTTTCTAGTTTAGTTTTAACACAATAAAATCCATAGATGGTCTAACATAACAACAATAAATTAAAATTATTAAAATTTTTTAAAATTTACAACGTACTCCATCATGATGTCGACAGTTGAGTATGTCAGATGACAATTAGATGAGGTTAGGGTGAGTTTGAAATTGAAACTGGGTATTTCCTCTTCGGACGGAGGTTTGTATACGATGCACTCTCACTTGTAATTGAACGTTACTGCTGTTTTGTCCACAGAGTCAAAATATAAAGAATTGTTTAAAAAAAAAAAATTGTGAAATAATTATTTTATGAAATCTATACAGTTAAAATAAATAGACGGGGTTATTTACTGATAGGTGTTACTGTGGTATAGCTGTTGAGAATTTTAAAATCTCCCTTTTTACCATCCCATTGACAGAAAAACTCCCAATCTTACAAAGAGTCCGACAAATTTAACTGGTTGTTGTTAGAGTGTGGTTCATTATCTAATGTTAATAAGTAAGAATAAATTTCACTGAGGTGGTGTAAATCAGTTCTCTTGTTCATTGAGTTTTGTTCTTGTGCAATGAAGGCCATTTCCAAAAACAATCTCTTTTTATAGTTGCGTTCTGTGGCTAGGATCTTGACAGAGTCATAATTTATATTATGTTTAGTTTTATTAGCATGCTCTGCCAAAGCACAACGTTCGGGGTGCAACCTACAGTCACTCTTATGTGATGTGATTCTACTTGATACCGGTCTCGTGGTTTGTCCTATATACACTTTCTCGCATGCTGCACAAGGGATGCTATATACTACATCCGAGCGTTTTGTTAAGGGTGTTTTATTTTTGAGTTTAGTGTGTACAGAACCCAGTCTCAAAACCGTTTTATTAGCTATTTTAACATTGAGAAAGTCGTTCTGATTAAGGATTCTCGACAGTTTAGGTGTAAGTTCCCAAATGTAAGGCAATGAAGCATATAGTGTGTGTTCTCTCCTCAGTTCTGTGTCCCCCTGTGTTACCTTGTTTTGAACTATGTTTGGTTGTTGGGTCGTGATATGAAAGACCTCTTGGAGCTCTAGAGTAGTGAATAAATTAACACTTAAGTTGTTATTTTCCCTTGTAGGGGTAATATCTTGATTAAGTATGGAGGACGTACTGTATACAACTTTGTCAAGTAACGCTTTAGAATATGAATTATCTAAGAAAAGCTTATGTAACACACTCAAGTTCTTTCTATGAAATGACTGATCTGAGAATTTCAAAACTCTATTTTTCATTTGTTTTAACAGATTCACCTTCATTGATTTTTTATGATATGAATTATAGTTGAGGTACCTACCTGAGCTACAGGGTTTTTGATACCAATCAACTAGAATCTTATTATTTGCATCTCGAATGAGTTTAGTATCTAGAAAAGGTACTGAGTGATCTAGATCCTCTTTTTCTATAGTGAACTGTATATATGGGTCGTAACTGTTTAGAGTTTCTACTATCTCATCTATGTCATTCACAGGCAGAGCGAGAATAATGTCATCTACATACTTTTTATGAAGTATGGTTTAAATGACAACACTGGCAACACTGTATCCAGCAGGTCATCCATCACATATGTCGCTAGAATAGGTGAAATTGAGGCTCCCATCGGAGTGCCAAAGGTTTGCTTAAAGAATTTATTCTCGAATGAAAAATAAGTATTATCAAACAAAAAGGAAACCAGATTTAAGAAGGTTGTTAGGTCAATGTTACACACTCCACTTATTTGTTCCCAATTTTTATAAATTGCCCTATGTACGGCGTTATAGTACACATTACTGAACAGAGAAACCACATCCAAACTCGCTACATGATTCTCCGGGAGGATCATGCCATTGAACAATGTTTTTACTTGAAAGGAATCTTTAATGAAATAGTCATTGTTAAAATCATACGCTTTGGTTAAAATATCTGTGAGAAAAGAGGCAAGTAGTTCTGTAGGGGCACCTATCGAAGCTACTATTGGTCGTACGGATAAGGTTGGTTTGTGTATTTTTGGCAGAGCATAGAATTTTGGAGCAATCCCTTTATAGTTAGTGAGTTTCTTTTTTGTATTCTCATCAATTTGGTTAGTGTCAAACAAGGTTTTTATTAATTTATTACATTTGTTTTGTATGGACAATGTGGGGTCATTATGTATGATCGTATATGAGTTGTTTTGCATAATTAATTCGTTGCATAACGTAAAATATTGTAGTTTAGACATAATCACGGACACATTGCCCTTGTCTGAGTTCGTTAAGATCAAATTTGGATTGCTTTTAAGAAACTTTTTTGTTCTAATGTATAGCTTGTTATAAAAAGGACAGTTGGGTTTATTATTATGTATATGGTTAGTGAGAACATTTGTAACTTTAGCTGTTAAAACATTTTTTATGTTGTTATCTTCAAAATGAGAAATTATATAATCAATATCTGTCAACACCTTCTTAATGGGGATGTCTCTCCCTACTATAGGCTCTATGCTAAACTTAGGACCCAATAATAAAAACTTTAAGATATCCTCTGGTATGACTGTGTCAGAGATGTTTTTAATCCACTTCGGTTGAGTGTTGAGATAATTTTGAGTGAATTTAGATTTTAAGTTATTTAATTTTGCAATGTTTTTATTTTTTATTTTACAGTAAAGTCTATTATATTGTGTCCTTTGTCTCGCTGAGAACTCATTAAAAATTGCTTCGTTAGTCAATTTAATAATGTCAGTCTTAATTGTCTTTTTGCAAGATTCAAGCTCCTCTATCAATTTATGGTTAGCAGATATTTCAAGACTTACAAGTTTGTTACCTAACCTTTTGTCATATTCATTCAAATTGATGTTAACATCCTGTCTGTGTAGTAGGTGTCCTATTAGTCTCGTAGTTGATGCAATATGTTCAGGTACGATTCCAGATTGTCTGCATTGTAGTAAGAAAATTCTTCTGTTATATTCTTTAGCCATCTTCGTACTATTTCTTGACCATAGCTTCAGCTTTCCCACTGCATCATCTCCATATGATGTTCTGACCGTTTGGTAAAACCCCATACCTGTATTTATAAAGAAGGGTAGTCGTTGCTGGACTAGTTAGGAACAATAAGTCTTTTTGTGGGGAAGCAGCAAATGAAAGTGCACTCTTTTAAGTTAAACCGAGCTTTCGGAAATGTTTATTTCCATCTTCAGGGTCTGAAAAACAATTCGATGCAATATTAAAATATATGAATTGCAAAGTCACATATGGTTACTTACACCTTAGATGAGTTTGTTCATAGTTGATGTTATCGTATTGTTTTTCAGGAGATATATATACAGCATTACAAACTGAAGTTTCTAGTTTAGTTTTAACACAATAAAATCCATAGATGGTCTAACATAACAACAATAAATTAAAATTATTAAAATTTTTTAAAATTTACAACGTACTACATCATGATGTCGACAGTTGAGTATGTCAGACATCATGATGTAGTACGTTGTAAATTTTAAAAAATTTTAATAATTTTAATTTATTGTTGTTATGTTAGACCATCTATGGATTTTATTGTGTTAAAACTAAACTAGAAACTTCAGTTTGTAATGCTGTATATATATCTCCTGAAAAACAATACGATAACATCAACTATGAACAAACTCATCTAAGATGTAAGTAACCATATGTGACTTTGCAATTCATATATTTTAATATTGCATCGAATTGTTTTTCAGACCCTGAAGATGGAAATAAACATTTCCGAAAGCTCGGTTTAACTTAAAAGAGTGCACTTTCATTTGCTGCTTCCCCACAAAAAGACTTGTTGTTCCTAACTAGTCCAGCAACGACTACCCTTCTTTATAAATACAGGTATGGGGTTTTACCAAACGGTCAGAACATCATATGGAGATGATGCAGTGGGAAAGCTGAAGCTATGGTCAAGAAATAGTACGAAGATGGCTAAAGAATATAACAGAAGAATTTTCTTACTACAATGCAGACAATCTGGAATCGTACCTGAACATATTGCATCAACTACGAGACCAATAGGACACCTACTACACAGACAGGATGTTAACATCAATTTGAATGAATATGACAAAAGGTTAGGTAACAAACTTGTAAGTCTTGAAATATCTGCTAACCATAAATTGATAGAGGAGCTTGAATCTTGCAAAAAGACAATTAAGACTGACATTATTAAATTGACTAACGAAGCAATTTTGAATGAGTTCTCAGCGAGACAAAGGACACAATATAACAGACTTTACTGTAAAATAAAAAATAAAAACATTGCAAAATTAAATAACTTAAAATCTAAATTCACTCAAAATTATCTCAACACTCAACCGAAGTGGATTAAAAACATCTCTGACACAGTCATACCAGAGGATATCTTAAAGTTTTTATCATTGGGTCCTAAGTTTAGCATAGAGCCTATAGTAGGGAGAGACATCCCCATTAAGAAGGTGTTGGCAGATATTGATTATATAATTTCTCATTTTGAAGATAACAACATAAAAAATGTTTTAACAGCTAAAGTTACAAATGTTCTCACTAACCATATACATAATAATAAACCCAACTGTCCTTTTTATAACAAGCTATACATTAGAACAAAAAAGTTTCTTAAAAGCAATCCAAATTTGATCTTAACGAACTCAGACAAGGGCAATGTGTCCGTGATTATGTCTAAACTACAATATTTTACGTTATGCAACGAATTAATTCTGCAAAACAACTCATATACGATTATACATAATGACCCCACATTGTCCATACAAAACAAATGTAATAAATTAATAAAAACCTTGTTTGACACTAACCAAATTGATGAGAATACAAAAAAGAAACTCACTAACTATAAAGGGATTGCTCCAAAATTCTATGCTCTGCCAAAAATACACAAACCAACCTTATCCGTACGACCAATAGTAGCGTCGATAGGTGCCCCTACAGAACTACTTGCCTCTTTTCTCACAGATATTTTAACCAAAGCGTATGATTTTAACAATGACTATTTCATTAAAGATTCCTTTCAAGTAAAAACATTGTTCAATGGCATGATCCTCCCGGAGAATCATGTAATAGCGAGTTTGGATGTGGTTTCTCTGTTCGGTAATGTGTACTATAACGCCGTACATAGGGCAATTTATAAAAATTGGGAACAAATAAGTGGAGTGTGTAACATTGACCTAACAACCTTCTTAAATCTGGTTTCCTTTTTGTTTGATAATACTTATTTTTCATTCGAGAATAAATTCTTTAAGCAAACCTTTGGCACTCCGATGGGAGCTTCAATTTCACCTATTCTAGCGACATATGTGATGGATGACCTGCTGGATACAGTGTTGCCAGTGTTGTCATTTAAACCATACTTCATAAAAAGGTATGTAGATGACATTATTCTCGCTCTGCCTGTGAATGACATAGATGAGATAGTAGAAACTCTAAACAGTTACGACCCATATATACAGTTCACTATAGAAAAAGAGGATCTAGATCACTCAGTACCTTTTCTAGATACTAAACTCATTCGAGATGCAAATAATAAGATTCTAGTTGATTGGTATCAAAAACCCTGTAGCTCAGGTAGGTACCTCAACTATAATTCATATCATAAAAAATCAATGAAGGTGAATCTGTTAAAACAAATGAAAAATAGAGTTTTGAAAGTCTCAGATCAGTCATTTCATAGAAAGAACTTGAGTGTGTTACATAAGCTTTTCTTAGATAATTCATATCCTAAAGCGTTACTTGACAAAGTTGTATACAGTACGTCCTCCATACTTAATCAAGATATTACCCCTACAAGGGAAAATAACAACTTAAGTGTTAATTTATTCACTACTCTAGAGCTCCAAGAGGTCTTTCATATCACGACCCAACAACAAAACATAGTTCAAAACAATGTAACACAGGGGGACACAGAACTGAGGAGAGAACACACACTATATGCTTCATTGCCTTACATTTGGGAACTTACACCTAAACTGTCGAGAATCCTTAATCAGAACGACTTTCTCAATGTTAAAATAGCTAATAAAACGGTTTTGAGACTGGGTTCTGTACACACTAAACTCAAAGATAAAACACCCTTAACAAAACGCTCGGATGTAGTATATAGCATCCCTTGTGCAGCATGCGAGAAAGTGTATATAGGACAAACCACGAGACCGGTATCAAGTAGAATCACATCACATAAGAGTGACTGTAGGTTGCACCCCGAACGTTGTGCTTTGGCAGAGCATGCTAATAAAACTAAACATAATATAAATTATGACTCTGTCAAGATCCTAGCCACAGAACGCAACTATAAAAAGAGATTGTTTTTGGAAATGGCCTTCATTGCACAAGAACAAAACTCAATGAACAAGAGAACTGATTTACACCACCTCAGTGAAATTTATTCTTACTTATTAACATTAGATAATGAACCACACTCTAACAACAACCAGTTAAATTTGTCGGACTCTTTGTAAGATTGGGAGTTTTTCTGTCAATGGGATGGTAAAAAGGGAGATTTTAAAATTCTCAACAGCTATACCACAGTAACACCTATCAGTAAATAACCCCGTCTATTTATTTTAACTGTATAGATTTCATAAAATAATTATTTCACAATTTTTTTTTTAAACAATTCTTTATATTTTGACTCTGTGGACAAAACAGCAGTAACGTTCAATTACAAGTGAGAGTGCATCGTATACAAACCTCCGTCCGAAGAGGAAATACCCACTTTCAATTTCAAACTCACCCTAACCTCATCTAATTGTCATCTGACATACTCAACTGTCGACATCATGATGTAGTACGTTGTAAATTTTAAAAAATTTTAATAATTTTAATTTATTGTTGTTATGTTAGACCATCTATGGATTTTATTGTGTTAAAACTAAACTAGAAACTTCAGTTTGTAATGATGTATATATATCTCCTGAAAAACAATACGATAACATCAACTATGAACAAACTCATCTAAGATGTAAGTAACCATATGTGACTTTGCAATTCATATATTTTAATATTGCATCGAATTGTTTTTCAGACCCTGAAGATGGAAATAAACATTTCCGAAAGCTCGGTTTAACTTAAAAGAGTGCACTTTCATTTGCTGCTTCCCCACAAAAAGACTTGTTGTTCCTAACTAGTCCAGCATCGACTACCCTTCTTTATATATATATTTATATATATATAAACTAGTGAATATTGGGGAGTGCAGCTCTGCACTCCCCAATATTCACTTGTTTATCTCTCAACTAGTCAGCAACGACTACCCTCTCGATATATATATATATATATAGGGATGTATCGTAATATCAATAATATCAAATAGATGATATTTTTCTTTGGACATGTTTTTAAATTTTTTAATTTTTATTCCGATATATCAGAGTTCGAAAAAAGTAACTATACAGGTTAGAGGGGTACAACTGGCTACGCCGCATTTTTAAAACTATTTTTATAGGCTAGAATTTTATGTCTTATATGCATTCTCAAAATTTCAAAAATATATTTCTATTAGTTCTCGAGATACTTTTAATGTGCCATCGAGTTTGGGAGACCCTGCATATAGCGATATATTTTTTACCATGAATGTATGTTCGTCAACGGCACCGCTCGTGCAGTGGTAGCGGAGTGACGCATGACGAAAAATCTGTAACGATATAATATTTTTTCGATATCAGAATCAACATCCCTATAAAGAACTACAGACTGCCGACTGCAGAAATCAACGGTCTTCTGTCTTCTTCCCATTCATTCTAAAAATTGCAACGTACGTCTAAGCTCAATCAAAAAAAAAAACGGCTGACAGCCCACAAAACCTCTTTTTCTTCGAATTTAATACAAGTGCGAGAGTGATAACATGCTATTTATTTCTCTCTTTACCCCCACAGGCTTTGTTGTGTGACGCTATTTTTCGTGGGCAAGCTCGATTTTGACCTGAAATTTTTGCGGGGCCGCATAACAAGTAGCGTTACGTCTAGTTTGTTTTGCTGCGTGTGCATTGCATTAATAAATACGAGGGATATTTTAGAGGTAATAGTATAATAGTATCCGAGCAGTAAAGTTTGGTTGATTGAATCAATTTTAATTTTAAAGTTAAATATTAATATGTTAGGTGGTTGGTGACTTGGCGTGGGAGGTCATTGCCCAAATGACCTTATGGTAGAGCCGCCACTGAGGTACACAATCAAATTGGAGAGAAAAATTATGTTAAAGTAAATCAGTCTACCTGTAATTATTTATAAATATTTAAGTCCCTGGACGAAACAATATCACAGCCCAAACTTTTATAAATAATACTTTAATAGTCTCCCCATACAATAATTTAAAAATACCCCAAAGTAATCAATTGGTTTTACACGGAAAATCAATGATAGTAAAATGTTTAGAAGTGACCCTATATGTATAAAATAGAACAGGTAAGTGAATATATAGATTTCATGAAAAGGCTGTGACCAGCGCATCTGGTCGATTTTCAAACGATCACAAGGTCTCCATCGGTAGCCCGTTGAGGTATCCTTGATGGTTGGTAGCAGCCCAACGCTAGCAGAAGAATAAAACTGGGAGAACTCAGGCATAAAGTTCCAGCCTGCGTTTGGACCCTGGAAAGTCCAAAAGCAAGCAGTAAAATAAGATAAGGAGAAATCAACCTCCTGAGCAAAAGCCGTCCCCATAATAAATTTCACCGTTAAGCAACAACCCTATATGCAATACATATATAGCTAAACAAGCTTATGAGACAACATTCCCTGAAAATACTACTAATAATTAAAATAAACCAAATTTAATTTTACAAAACCTCCCCTTAGGCTTACACGGGCACTCTAGCCGTAAAAAAATACACAACTTCTCCACAGTCATAACTTTGATTACGCTAAATCCAAAGTTAAATAATAGTTAATCAATTATCTAGTCTAAATAATAGCAAGAAACAATAGAAGCATAGTTAACTCTGAATTAGAGGGTGAGCATCCCTAGTTCGGATCTGGAACGTCCTCCTTTTTCTTTTTCTCTTTTTGAATGAGAATGTTGTCATGCTAAAGACTGCAAAGAACATGATAGTTCACTAAAGCGCTGCCTTTGCCTTATAAACACCTGGAGCCACTTAACCCTAGCACATAAATTCCAAAATTTGGTTTTAGTAAAACCCCACAAGGCAGCAACGAATCAACAACTATACGGGTTCACTGCTTATATTTCTCTTGTTGAATATAATCGTCCCTATCGGCTTGGTTAAAGTTCCCTTTAATTGAACAAATAAAGTGCCGAAGGCTAGTTCTTCTTTCGACAGCCAAAAGTGAAAAGGGAGGCAAGCTAGCAATATTTCTACGTTCTCGAAAAACTAAAAGTAAAAAGTGAAAAATTGAAAGTTAATTATCTGATTAACAAGCGCAACCCATGTTTCAATATCACCAGATGAATTCATTTAATAGGTGAAGTGGATAATCTACGCCTTGGAATTCACATTTTCAACATGTTTAAATAAATTCTCAAAATTGACAGAAAACAGTATACCGTTTTCACTATGACGTTGACACTAAAAATGGAAATATTATGATCGTTTCTCTCTATTTCACAAAATATTAGAGAAAGTGTATTCTGAAATTAGGTCTGGTCTACATGTTAAAGTAAGTAATCCCCTTTAATTTTAAACTTACCCGTTACGGAAAATACGAAAATATAAAAATGTACCTACTATTAAATTTTTTAAAAATAAAAATTTGCAATTTGGATTTATTTTTAATTTAAAATCATTATGTAATAATAACATTTTTAAGAACCTGTAAAGTACTAGTAATTTAGTTAAAATGAATTTTATATTTGAGAGTTTAGAACACCCTTCATGAGTTGTTGTGACATTGAACGTTGGTTAGATGATTATATTTTCTTAATAGTTATATATTGTAACAATTGATGTTCTATATGTTATAATCAATAAACACACAATCTATCTCTACTAGAACACATTCATAACTTTGTAATGCCTTGTCCTTTACACTATTAACCAAATTAGTTACATTGCAATACACACATCTTTAGTATTTGTGTAGGGAGTTTATTGGATTTAAAAGAGGGGTTCAAATGTTCTTTGGGGTGTTAGGGTCCGCCGATCTAACATGAAACCTTCAGTGAGTCAGTTACTTTAATAGAATTACTGTGAAGTAATATGATATTATGTGTGATACATTTGCAGCGTGTATTATATTTTTATTGTTCAGATATAAGATTTATTACGCAAGTCAATGAATGGTCTATTACTTCTATTAATAATTGCTTCTGCGGCAAAACATTTTGAATGTTTGGATTTTGAGAGCTCCTATATTTGCCTTGATTGATTAATTTTTCTACTGATTTTCTGTTTCGTATTTTTTTTTAATCGATTTGTTTTTAATTAATTGGGTTTTTGTTGTCCGTACATGGAGGTGCCGGAATGTAAGTTTTTGTGATGAGATTGTTTTGTGATTGTGACACAACTACTATTCTGTAGTAGTCCACTATAACTTTGTCAACGTGTTCTGTTATTTATTGTTGGTGTTTGTAAATCGTTGAATAGTACGTGCGTCGGTGTATATCTTGGTATGTTCGCAATGATTCTGAGTACCTACTTTGTTTTGGAATACCTGAAGTTTTTTGTCTTGTTGATTATGCTACAATGTCTGTATGCCGTATGTCAGGACTGGTCTTACTATTGTCTCATGTAAATTAGTCTTCTTGTGTATATTGATTCTACTAGCTGTCGGTTAGTTCTAAGCATTGATCCGCATTATTGTTCCAGCCCATCTTCTTGTCGAACGAAAGAAAGTTGCAGATATTTGATGTCAAATTTTCAGTTTGTTCTGGTGTCATTTAAAAGCACTCTGGAAGTTGGAAATTAAACTTTCGATTTCGAGAAGAAGATTGCCTGTGTCTTGGCATCCTTTAAATGGATTTTCTATTTGTGAAGCCAAATTTGGATTTGGGATTGGATTGGATTGAGATTTGTACCCGCAAGACTACCAACCATTTTATTCCATTTATTGAATTAACATGGTTTTCGACAGTTTGCTCCTTTAACTGTCACAGCGTGACTTCCTGATGAGCAGCTTAAGAACAATTTTAAAAACAGTCCAAGAACTTAATAACATTAAGGAAGAGGAAACAAAGTCGTTAATTTTCTTATCAATCATGATTAATTAATTCTCTACAAAACATGAGACTTATTTAATTACGGGTGATGGGGCCTTAGGTCCTAAGTACCCCCAAAAATTTTCATAATATGTTTTAAACCTTTATAATGAGTCTTCGTCAAAATGAATTCACTCTTAAATTCTAACAAAACCTCTCTTCCTTGCCTTTAAATGAATTCAAATGTCACACAATTCTATTTATATATCCCTTCTTGAAACTTTTATGGAAAGAAGATAATCTTTCTTTAAAACCTACTAAATATGACAAAAATTTCATAAGTACTTTTAATTAAAATTTTGATTTAAGATTTCAGTATGCTGATTACATTCACTGCTTAATACATTTTCAAATTTAAAATCTTAAAGCTCCATCAGCGTCACCTTCCACCAATAATTTTCTCTTTTTTGCTAATACCAACAGCAACACTAATTTTGTCTCCTGAAGATGAAGGTCACTACCTTCGAAACATGTAGACGATTTTTTATTATAAAATTGAGCCTTTGATTGCTCCTTATTAAATCAGTGGAGAAAGACTTTTTGACTTTCTTTCCTCTCCCCATATTTCAACGCCACTTTGAGAATGGACTATTTCTTTAAATTAATAACACTTGTTGTATTTTTCAACTCTTTATTAAAACTTAATAATTATAAATTTATATAGAAAATTGTCAAGTGAAAAAAAACGTCATTTATTCAAAAATTGTAGACATAGAGTTGGGTTATGATGAATGTTTTATTTATAACATTTTATTTTTCATTACAGAATATTGTCTTTTCTCCTTTTTCTAATTCTATTATATTTGTATTTTTGTTTTTTTTTTATATAAAAGTCACAAGGAATTATTTACAGGGTCTTCCAACGAGGACTGAACAGGGGCTCATTTTTGAGCTTCCTTATATTTAAAGAAAAATCCAAAATAGCCAGTCGATGTACTTTATCCTGCAGAATTCAAAAATGAAACCAAAAATTTATTTGAACCAGAAACAAAAGAGTTACGCTATGGATAAGGTGTTTTTTAAATGGAACATAGCTTTTTTTATACGATTTTTGGAACGAGTGATTTTTTTTTTGTCCTATGTCTGATTAAAATATTTAATATTGTGACAGCTATTTTTATTACATTTTAATGTTTTATCCAGTATAATTTAACTTTAACATGTTTGAAACATACGCTAGGTAATAAAGGTATAATCACCTTTGAATCCTTCAAAGTCAAAAGATTTGACAAATTTACTATAATATTGCCGAAATGAAATATTCATTAGATGAGAGATTGCAGATTGTTATCTTGTTCTACAAATGCCAAGAAAATGCAAGAGAAGCAAGGAGAAGATTTATTGCAAATTTTCACAGAAATATATCCGTCAATACTATTCTAAGGATAAAGAACCTATTTGAGGAAAATAAAACATTACATGACAGAAAAAGAAATCCAAATCTATAATAATTTAAAAAAAAAAACATTAATAATTTAATTGTTCAATGTGACCTCCGTTGTTCTCGAAACATGTGCGATAACCTCTTTGTAGCCTTTCCAAACTTGCTGTTATACTGTGATTTTCCTGGTTAAGGCGATTCATTTCATTCACAATTTTCTGCATGATCTCTTCAATATCGTGGTTACAAATACCACGTTCTTTAAATGGCCCCAAAGAAATGTGTCTAATATTGACAAATCGGGACTATTGGGTGGCCAAGCATAGGTTCCATTTCTACCAATCCATTCTTCACGGCGTCCGTTTAAATATTGAGTAACCTCACGCACGGCATGCGGAGGGGCCCCATCATGTTGCCAAATTAAATTTTGATATTCTTCCAATGGTAAATCTTCCAAAAAGTTCTCAATTTCGTTTTCTAAGAACTCGTAGTATCTCTGTCCATTTAAAGTCCCGTTAAAAAATATTGTTCCCAAAATTCTATTATTTTTTATGCCACACCAAACATGGATTATTGAAGTCCTTCCTTGAAATTTAATTGTCTGAAATTTTCTTGGATTTCCAACGGCCCAGTGATGATTATTATGTCTATTGAAAACCCCCGATGTTGTGAATGTGGCTTCGTCAGTCCATAAGATATTTCTGAATAAATTAGGGTCTTGGTTTTCTTTCCGAATCACAATTTGGGAAACAAATTGGAAGCGAAGTTCTTTTTGTGCCGGTGTTAGATGTTGAAGTGGAAGGATATGATAAGACTTACATTTATGATTTCTTAAAGTCCTGTGAACAGTTCCTTGGGTAACTCTTCTGCGTCTTACACCGCCGCCGTATTGAACGTCCCGAACTGCGCCCGAAATTGATTTGGTTGGATTCAGTCGAAAATAATTCACAATGGCACGGTCTCGATTTCTATTCCTTTCTGGATTTCTTTTTCTGTTATGTAATGTTTTATTTTCCTCAAATAGGTTCTTTATCCTTAGAATAGTATTGACGGATATATTTCTGTGAAAATTTGCAATAAATCTTCTCCTTGCTTCTCTTGCATTTTCTTGGCATTTGTAGAACAAGATAACAATCTGCAATCTTTCATCTAATGAATATTTCATTTCGGCAATATTATAGTAAATTTGTCAAATTTTTTGACTTCGAAGGATTCAAAGGTGATTATATCTTTATTACCTAGTGTATGTTTCAAACAGGTTAAAGTTAAATTATACTGGATAAAACATTAAAATTTAATAAAAATAGCTGTCACAATATTAAATATTTTAATCAGAACGGACAAAAAAAAATCACTCGTTCGAAAAATCGTATAAAAAAAGCTGTGTTCCATTTAAAAAAAAACCTTATCCATAGCGTAACTCTTTTGTTTCTGGTTCAAATAAATTTTTGGTTTCATTTTTGAATTCTGCAGGTAAAAGTGCATCGATTGGCTACTTTGGATTTTTCTTTAAATACAAGGAAGCTCAAAAATGAGCCCCTGTTCAGTCCTCGTTGGAAGACCCTGTACACTAAGCTCAGGGAGTGCAACTCAATGACTTTCTTCCTGATTGCGGTGGTGTGTTAATACTTGGAATATTCAAGGTTTTTACTGTAAGCGTCTCGTAGAATACATAAAGTTGGAAACTGCATACATTCCTCGAATTATCTAAAAATATTAAAATACATCATATGCGGGTTCTTTTATTGAATATTAATAAGTGCCTAGCTTTCCTTGCATAAAGAGAAGAATAATTTCCAAACAAGTATTTCTAATTTTATATGTATAGGTACCCCGCTGATTTTTTTTTTTCAAATTATGTTTTAGGGCTCTGGTTTACACCAAATAGCCAGCATCTCTCCTTGTTTTTTTTTTGTTTTCAATTAAAATTTGCTGAGGTTTTGGATTTTTACAATTCAAGTAACTATTAATCTAGTATTTTTTCGATCGTTTATAATGTTATACTTACTTAAGGTTTTGTGCTTCTTTTCATTTTCTCTTTTATTTATTTTTTTATTTTTTATTTTTTTTTGGGGTATTAGATTTTCTTTTTTCCTTGTCTAGTTTTTGATTAATAATTTTTTAATATATATGTATATATATTTTTATTATTTTTTTATTTTATTTTATTGTAATTTTTTTTTTCATATTTTCCTTAACTTTTTATAATTTAAGATTGAAAAGTAACCTAAATTTAAATAATTTACGGTATGCGTCCATGTTTTCTGTACAAATAATTGAGTCAACATTAAAAGGAGTTTCTACTAAGTTTACAAGTTCGTTATAATATAATCTATTTGTGTATACTATATTGTGACTAGGACATCCTAATATATAATGATCTAGATCACCAACTTCACCGTAATCACAATTTACATTGTTCTGCAACCCAATTTTTTTCTTATGTTTGGGGTAGAGCGCCAGGCCCGTAACCAGAGTTGTATTTTAAGGGGGGCACAGATATTTTTAGGGGGGGCTAAAAGTTAAGATACTCAGACACATGTATTTTTATAATGTTAAAAATATATAACGCCAACATACCTACTTACGGATAAATGGATATTATCCTTATGCAGCATTGGCATTGGTATAATATCTAGATACTAATTTAAAAAATTAATTGATTTTTGTTGTTATTCTGCAAGCTGTGATGTGAAGTGATCACATTTTAAAAATTGTACATTTTCTAAGTGACATAGAAAGGTTTATATATTTTATTATATTGACGTACTTAATCGTATATTTTAATAATTATTTTTTGCTTATACCTACATAATATAGTAATATGTAGAAGCAAAGAAAATAATAGCTACGCAAAGCTATTGTCTTCTTTGGTATGGTAGAAGGTAGAAGACAATACATATGGTCTCAGATATAGCTAATAATAATTGATTAAATTAAATGCAAGGTAATAAGTTATATTTTTGAAATATTTCTGACATGTAATTTTGTTGTGTGGGTAATTTAATTATTTTCAAACTAAACAAATATATACATTTACATGCAAAAAATTATTAAAATAAAATTACAACTTATGGGTATTTACCTTTCTTTGCACTTAGTGTATTAAATATAGCTCTCCGCAATTCTGCAACACAACTAACTGAAACTTTGACTAGTAAAACATTAAATTACTTCATTACTTTGCAAAAGGGTTTAAATCTGTTCTACTTTCTGCACGAATAAAGAATTCCAACCAAATAAATTACATCTCTGGGGCTCTGCTCTGCAAAACAGCTAAACAGCAACTAAAGTCTGTTTATTCCACAGATAGACTTAACGTAAATACAATCCCGCACTGTGCACGTGATTGTCTAAATTTATTACATTGAACAGGGCCGTATTATGCCAATTATTTCTACTCAATATTTTGTTTAATTTCTAAACTTCATGAGGAGTGCTGTAACAGCAAAAAACAAACGGGTATTTATAGGTATAGTAGAATAACAAGAAACCAAATACTATAAATAATTAGTAATTTAGACACACAGAGTGTGTAAAACCAATACCAATTAAACCTCTGGGTCAACACTGATCCGACCCTGCCTGACACGAGGCTCGCGCCCGAGAAGCAGGAGCGCCGAGTTCGATGTGACCAATAAAAGCAGCGCTGTCCACCTGTTAATCGATGATCACGCGTCGGGGTTTGTTTTGGTTAGTCTATCTTGAAAGTAAATCGACTTTAACAGTTGTCACAAAAATATCATAAATTAATATACATAAACACCCTTTGAAAACACACCGTATGCCGCATGACGGCGCGGCGCCGATTGGCGGTTGACGGTACCGGTGGACAAAGAGGCGGCATTTATATGACGAGAATTGAATAAATAATATTGAGGCTTATTTCACGTAAACGCTAGCGCTAGCTGTTCCTTCTATTAAAAAAACGAACGGGATATTTGATTGATGATAATAGTAGGTTAAAAATAATATAATAGTAAATTAAGGTATTAATTTTTGAGACAAAAAATAATTCATTAAATAAATGAAATTTTTAATGAATGACAATATTTCAAAGGCCAGGGGGGGCAACAAGTAAGGCCAGGGGGGCTAAGCCCCCCCTGCCCCTCTTCTGGCTACGGGCCTGTAGCGCGCGTGATGGCTTCTAATCCTATATTTGTCCTCATTATAAAATTTTTATTCGATTCTGTTTGGAACCATGTTTTTTTACGAAATTTAGGAAATATGTTTTTATAGCCCCAACCTTTATTTTCTAGTATATTTTGCTCCTGCCAATTATCGATTAGTCGCTTTTTAGCTATACTGTAGATATCAGTATATTATGGAATTAAAAAATTGTTTGCATAAGTTGAGATTTTTGTTGCCTCTTTAGCAAGATTCTCAACAATTTCGTTACCAGCTATACTAATATGGGATTTAATCCAAACAAATATTACGTTTTTGTTAAGATTTTTATATAGGTAATTAATATGCTTGTTATTAAATAATTTCAAGGAACTTTATATTGAATATTTAGTAGAGTTTGCAAAGAAATTTTACTATCTGTAAATATTACAAAATTGTGATTTTCATTAAGTTCGAGACAATACTTCAATGATTCCTAGATAGCCCAGAGTTCTGCAGAATATAATATAGACGCCTCGTTTCGTAATCTAAATTTTATGGAGATGTTTTTATTTTTGTGGTAAAATGCACAACCTGTCTGGTTATCCAGAACCGAGCCATCCGTATAAATATGTTCGTAGTTTGACCAAATTGCCGAGTTCTCTAAAAAAATTTTTTTAACTATCGCAGGATTTTTAGTAGGTATCAGAAGTTTGTATTACAATTTTTGGAGTGTATTTGTAAAAATTTTCCTGAAGTTCAAAATAAGGAGGTGTGTCTGATGATTGAATGGTATCTTTGATGTCGGTTATCCAGCAATAACTTGTAACTAACAATGGGCTCTTTTTAGCTTTCCAATAGGTGTGGGTTAGGTTTAGTATTGTGAGTGTGTGGATACTCGTCACTAGATTGCTGTTTTTAGAAATTAGTCTTAAGAGCAGTTTATCTGCACTGCAGTTTCTTCTTAACGATAGTGGTGGTTCTACTGTTTCTGCTTCCATGACCACGATAGGGGTGCTTTTTAAAAAACCTATGCAGATTCTTATGCTTTTGTTTTTGATTCGTTCGATTTTCTTAAGGTGAGTCTCAGCAGCTGATCCATAAAATTGACAACCGTAATCTAAGATGGATCGAATGTAGGCTTTATAGAACATTAAAGCAATATTTGGATCTGATCCCCATTTTTGATGTGTAAATGTTCTAAGAATGATTATACCGTTTTCAGCTCTTCTAATAAGGTAGTTAATGTGGTCCTTCCATAACAGTTATTTGTCTAGCACTATTCCTAAATATTTTACTGTATTTTTGTAGGGTATTTGAAGAGTTTCATTTATTGTTATTGAGTTGGGTAGCTCAGTTCTTTTTCTCGAAAAAGTGCACAGATTTGATTTTTCTGCTGACAGGTTAAGGCCGTTTTTGTTAAACCAATCTATTGTTTCTGTTAGTTTATTTTTTAATTTGATATTGGCGTTGTCAATTGACTTATCTTTTGTGTATAATACATACCTCATCAGCAAATTGAAGAATTTTAAAGTCATTGTCGAACAGTTAGTTATTCGAAATCGTATGTGTATATTATGTATAAAAGTGGACTTAATATGCTCCCTTGTGGAAGTCCCATTCTCGTCACTCTGGGATCTGTTAGACCTTCTTGCGTTCTGACGTATAAGAGGCGGGTATTGTACATGGAGTATATGTTTTGCAGGACTTTTACTGGAATTCCTAGGCTAAACATTTTACCGCGCTGATTTCTTAAACATAATATTACTGTTTATGAATATGTACTTTTACAATACATATACCTAGTAATATACAGTCTATTGGGTACGTTAGTAAAGTGTTCGTCTTCGACACCACCCAAATTAGAGTGGAAACAAAAACCAAAGTTTTACACAAAAGATATTGGGGTTGCTAAAGGGCAAACGTAAAAATAGTAGTACTAGTAGTAGTAGTAATATACTGAGTTGTTCAAAAAATGTATTAAGTATATCTATACTGGGTGGCGGACCGCCAGATTGGCCATAGAAAATCCAATGCAATTATACCCTCAAATATTGGCTTCCCTATTGATTTTACATAAAAATTATATTAAACTTTTTTGAAGATTGTTGTATGATGGACTCGCACATCAAATGTTATTACTTTTTAATTAGCCAATTAAAAGTTATTTATTTATTTCTTTTTAAGTACTTGCGTTTATTAATTTAGTACCTACGATCATTACTTTTTCTACAATACTGTAAAACATGTTAAGCTAATATAAAATAAAACTTCTAGTAACATTTGACGTTATCATGATTATAATTACTGTTGATTTTATTGAGGTATATATCAGATTCGTATTTAGTTTTTAAAAATTTTACGTAGAGTTTTTTCTTAATTACATTTAATTGGCTTGTGAGAAAATAATAAAATTTGGTGCGCGAACCTATTATACAAAAACGTTCTGAATAGTCGAATACAATTTTAAAGCAAAATTATTAGGGGAGCCAATATTTGAAGATAGCAAAATTTATATTGGGTTTTCTATGACCAGTTTGGCGATGCATCAAATGCGAAAATGAAATATCACGTTTAGTTTGTAACTATTTAATTGACTAAATAAAAAGTTTAATATCCACATTTGGATATTTACATTTGCTTGCGGCGTTGCAAAGTAATTACTTTTTTCTGATATTTAAGGAATTTTATAAGACTCGTTTAAAAAATCATAGCTTATCTATGCCTTCAACTTCGATATGCAAAATGTAGACCATAAATATATTAATAAGACTATTATTATTATAAATATTAAACGACTTGACAAATTCGGTTAATTTAAATATGTGCAATTACAAGCCCCGTTATTTTTTAAATAATTTAAAATTTATCCTACCATAAGCAAGACGGGTAATTTTATTATTATTTTAATCAAGAATGGCATGAAAGAGGTAAAAGTAAAGCCCTAACTTCCTTTTTTTTCTTAATTATTAATGGAGAATACGCGTTTCGTCCTATCAGTCCATCATCCGGGCGTAGTTACGGAAATTTGTCGCCACAACAATAAGTAGTTTGTTACACATTAATTAATACTCCACATCTACAGTACGTCGTTTCAGACTGTAGCTACGCGGTATCCGTAAGGGGGAAGTGACAGCACAGCCTTCTAGTAGGACATGCAGTGGCTAAGCTCCTTCAACACAGACAATCCATAGGCGTGCTTTGTCTACCAATTCTTTAAATAGTTTTGTTGACACAGACTAAAGCGACGGCCTATAGATTAAAAACATTTCAAAAATTATGTAAAAATAAACTTTTTTGCAGGTTGCATGCCTTCTTCAGTAAAAAATTTTTGAAATGATTTGTCTATTTTAAGCACCTAACATAAACACATATTATTATTTGGATTTTGTTAAACGAAACTGGTTGATTGATTATATTTATAATAATTTAAAATTTAATGTTTATTTTGGACATTTGTAAATAGCCTGTGAAAAACATATTTTATTTCATACTTAGTTCTTGCTAGTTAACGCTTCATTTTTTAGCATAAATCTAAATTTTAAATAATGGGAAACATTGCGTTAGCTTAAATTTTAGGTTATACATTATTTCGGAATATCTAAATTTATTTGTCTGAGCATATTTCTTTAATTTTTGTTCATGTCATCATAGTTTAGGATAAATTTTAAATTATTTTAAAGAATATACGATTTCGATAATAACCTAAGTTAAATAAAAAATTAAAAACGTAGAATCCTGTAACGTATTAAGATTTTCCTAGCTTTCGAGAAATAAACCCAATTTACATTTTTTTAAACGCGTCGCCCTATATATTATTAGATAATATGATTAATTTGATCAAGATTCTTAAAAATATATATCACCTCACACTAATTTTTCATATTAAGCCTGAAATAATCGCCCATATTTAAAAACAGAGAATTACTGCTAAAATAACGATTAACGTCAAAAATAATAAATTTCCTGGATCTAAATCCAATCCAATTGGCAGTTAGAACTCAATATTTCTTTACAGCAATGGTTACAGCAATTGTTATATTAAATATAAAAAATTAAACACTAAAAGTAACTAACCTGGCGTTTCCTATAAGTAACTCTCTAAATATAACCTATTTCTTAAGAAGAACTATTTGTCAAACACTAAAACATGTGTAATTCATAATGGATAACAATTTGAGCAATATTAGTAACCCAAATTCATTGTTTTTATTTTTAATAAATTATTAAATTGTAATTGCTAATTGGATTAGATTAAGGTTCACAAATGATATTTCCTTTGGCATTAAGCAGTGTACCCGTAATTGCCCTTAGTTTTTTTTTACAATGTTATATCAATTGCAGACCAGGTGAATTGGACACAAGTTTTTAGGTACATTAAGAAGTGAGTTATTCTTTATATGAATAGATATAGATGCCTACTGTTTTTCAGGGTTTTTAAATATTTAATCGGCAAGAGTTTGCGTCGATTGTGAGATCTAAATAAAATAGGAACTGTTGCATACAGGTTGTTTATTAACCCCATTACAAGTTTGCCAAACTTCATTGATTCCGAAAACTTTCAAACCATCTTTAGGGATTTGTTCACCACACACAAATAAACACTAGGCAAATTGTAAATAATTATTTAAGTGATTTTGTCGTATATGTGTTATTAGGAAATATGATATATTTTCTTTCTCAAAAAGCGCTTAGTTGTTCTTCAAACTTTTCATGCTCTGAATTGGTTTATTAGATCCCTTTTTACCTTCTGAGATGCCTGCAGTGTAAATGCAATATACAGAGTATTATATAGAGGTATGTCTTAAATACGCTGCTACATAAACACGAACACGAATTTGACAACTCTAGGCTTGGTTTTAAAACATGGATAAACATGATTTTAAATAATGGATAAATGGGTTTTCAGTTACAGGCTTTTTGAAACCAACAAATTATTTGAGACATTAGATATAAAACAAGAGAATGTCATTAATGTATAGAAGTTTTAACTGTAATTTTGGTTAAGCAGTAGTTGTTTTTCACTGTTTTTTAAGACAGACAAGATCGTTTCTGTTTATATTTTAAGGCGCTTCAGTTAAAACCCGACAACTCCTACATTTGCTTGTATCTCTGATATAACACCCTGTAAATGTAACAGAAAATATCACTGAAGCCCTTGTACATTCCTTGTCTAGGAGTAAAAAACATATTACAACCCTTGCGGCGCTCGTCATACTTACACTTGTCAATATTTTATTTTGCTTGTATTGCGATATACAATGCATTCGAAAAGCAGCGAATAACGTCAATAAAAATTAAGAGGAGAGTTTGTAAAAAAACATTAGAAGTCGTGTCCGTAATTATTGGTGTTTGAGGATTACCTTGCACTGTTAACAGAACGAGAAAAATGTTGATAATGTTCCCTACATGTTTCGAGCCGTCTAGACGTCCATCTTCAGAGGATACTAAAGGGAGTTTAAAATGATTAAATGACCAGTGAAAATGGAATAAATAATGGCTTACTCAAAATCGAGTTAAATAAAATTACTTAGAGTTGCCTCAAATTAATGAGTACAACTGGAAGTGAGTAGTAACTTCAAAAATTATTGGATAACGAAGTGAACTTGCAAATTAAATTATGAAATTGTCATGTTCATTGTATGAAGATTTTATGTGAATTGTGAAAAATTATTTTAGTTTAAACACATTTTTTTTTAATCAAGACATTTTAAATTTTATTGATTATTTTATGATGGTTTTTATTTAAAAAATTTTGTTTTATTTGCATTAAGCGAACTCAACTGCAAGTATAGACTACTTTTTCAATTTCAAAAAGAGTAAACACTAGTTGCTAACATGCAAATACCTAAAATAATTTTGACAAAATGTATAATAAGAACTTTTTGTGGCACCAAAGTAAGTAAATAAAATTACAATACTCGTGACGTGCTGCATGTTTGGAGGTGAAACAGATTGTCCACGGTGCTCAATTCGAACATTTACTTTAGATACATATTTTCACATTTTTAACTTTTTAGACAATTTTTCTTCAAAATTTCCTTATTAACCACTGCCCTTATTTACCTTGTCCTATATAAAAAAATGTGCTCTTGCTAATCCTGCAATAAAAAATTGGGGTATTCATTTAGAATAAAACGAAGCCGTGATATTTCCTTTCTGATACACTTTGTATATTTCGCTGCAAAGTTAAGAAACCCTAAATTGAAAATACAAATCGACGGGTCCGAGCGTTTTTTTTACAAACCCCCCTTTAAATTTTTATTGAATTTATTCGCTACTTTACGAATTCACTGTATAATGTAAATAAATGTACCATTTTGTGGGGTAACAGGTGTACATTTTAAGCAAAGTAGATTTTGAAACACCTTCTCTATAAATTCTTGAATCATAAGAAGTTTTAACGTCCGTGGTGTCCGATACACCACGATTATTTGTTGTTAAAATTTCGAAATATTTTATTACTTGGCTGTTTGCCACAACGACAGAGAAAAATACATTGACAATTAATAATGTTATTTTTCTGGCCTTCTCCGTACCATAGCAAATATACTAGGTCCTTGTCCTTCTCCATCTCACAGCATTAATTAAACTAGCCGGGTTCAATAGCAAATCTTATTATGGTAACTTCATTTAAAAATAGTTTTCTAATTCTAGTACTGATGCAAGGAAAGAGTGGTTAAAATAAGTGATACAATTAAATACGCGATATTGCTGCCTGTTCTTATCATTTTTAATAGTTTCTGTAGGCTCATGCTTTATAAATGTCTAAGATTGTTACTAATGATACTGATTGTGGTCAAGTCTGGTACGGCTTAAATAAGTTTTCAACTATTGTAAAAGTCTTGAAGTTAATCCGGATAAGTTTAGTGTACTATACACTATTATTATTTTCAAAACAGGCATTTTTTGGTTAGGTACTAATGCTTCCTTAACAAATTAGTTATTTAGGTGTTTGAGAAAAAAAATTCTTTTACTTCCTGCCTCTTATAAAAAAACTCAATTATTATTTATCTCGTGTAGGTCAATCCATAGTATTTAGTTAGTTAGATAATACACAATAAATTTATCTTTTTCAATCTATTTGGTTGAATATAATTAAACTAGTAATTTTATTTATAAGGTACGGCTGTGTACACTTTTTGAATTAAGAGGGAGAAACAATCGTTTTTGTGTATTAAGTGTATAATCAATCGAAAGTTGACGGTTATTTAAATTAAAGAGAGTAAACCTATGTTGACATAGGAATCACATTGTTGACGTTGTTGAGAATAAAGAGCGAGTTATTTAATATTTTATGTACTTTAGGGATTTAAAGTACCCTTTAAATCCCTATTTTCAGGGAAAAAAGTGGTACTTTAAATCCCTAGGGATTTAAAATGTACTTTAAATCCCTTTCTTTTTTTTCTTTGCAATAAAAGCTAAATTTCGAAATTTATTTTCAATAATTTTATTAGAAAATATAACATGACATGGATGCAACAAAAGTGTAACGTGTTTAGAACAATATTAAACTATAAAAAATAACTTAATTTCTATTAACATTAACAGTTATGTTTACCCCACTGCAATTAGCTAAGTGAAAAAAAGGTAAATTATCATTATTGCAGCTGTTATTTTTATTAATTAAAGTGTTTTTGAAAATTGTAGCCGTTGTCGTCGTCGGTGGCACCGACGATGTCGTTGGTGTTTCATTTTGTACAATAGCAATCGAAATATCTGAAGACGTTTCGGTGGAAGTACCAGTAAAAAGTTGATCTGCCATACTTTTTTTCTGGTATAAGGAATTTTCCACATATCCCTCAGCGACGGTGCCACTCTTCCAGCCGCCATGTCTTTTAAGCTGATCTATCGTTACTCCAGGGTCGGCTAGTAGCGATGCTGACGTCCTTCTAAAACAATGACCAGTGTACAATTTTGCATCTGGAAGCTTTAAATATTCGGCAATCTTGGTTGGCAGTTGTCCAATCGTATTCTTACCCATTGGCTGAGACGTGCATTTTCCATTTCTGTACCCAACGAAAAATCTTGTATTGCCTTGTATTGATGGAGATCTTAAGGCAATATACTTCTTCACCAATCGTACTACATCTGTGGAGTTTTCCTTTGACCGTTTTATAACAAAAGATCGGTCTTTTTCTGTCTTGGTATCTCGTAAATTGACCAAAAAGAACGTTTCATAGTCTAGGACATCGGTTTTGTCAAGCTGGCAGAGCTCCTTGCCTCGACAGGCTCCTGACACGCCTATGACTAGAACTACCTGGAACAAAGTATAAATAAAATAAATAGGTACCTACTTTATTTTCCAAAAAGCGTCTAAATAACATAGATATAGGTATAGACTGGGACAAAATATCGGTTGGAAAAAAATGTGTATCTTACCTTTTGCCCCAAAAATTCATGGTCGGGTGCTTTTTCCAGGAACTCTTTAATGTTGTCAACATCGAGTGTCTTCGACTTTTTTGGTTTGTAGCCCTCATTTTGTCGTTTCAAAAAAGCGGTTAGTTTGCAGAATTTGCTAATGTCGACGCCCATGTCTGTTGCAATTGTGGCTTTTATCATCGAATATACACTCCACAGTGACGATGCTTTAAGCTTTTTTGACTTTTCTAAGAAATATGCTAATAGTACCTTTTCTTCTGCAAATTCTTCTACGTTCCGTTCTTTGCACTATTTAATATACTCAGATAACTGTTTTTTATATTGTTCTCCAGATTTTCTTGGTAATAATTGGCCTACAGCCTCTTGAGCTGCCTTTTCGATTTGTTCCATCGCGATAAACGTCTTTCAGTGGATGTAGCGTGTTTGACTAATATTTATCGAGTGACTTTTGTTTTACTTAGTTACTTGTCATAACTTGTCATTTGGTCGTTGATATGGTAACATCAGCCGCTTCGATGATTTTTTAGAAATAGAGTACCTACCGTTTAGTGACATTTAATTTTTTTTTTTAACGTTTTACCTATCCTAAAGTACATAAAATAGCATATAAACCCAGGACCAAAGTGTTTTTAAATCCCTTGACAAATTATAGCCCTTCCGTTGGTCGGGCTATAAACTTTTTGTCTCGGGATTTAAAATACCACTTTAGTCCCTAGGTGTATAATGTACTATTGTTAAGGTTGGAAGATATCTAAATTTGTAAATGTTAATTTAGAAGACGTATATGTAAGGGAATATAACTCCTGTTTAGGTTAACTTGTGTATTTAAAGAAAGACAATTGTCCAGTATTTCCTTATTGATTTCTATGTCCTGCATTAAATCGAGTCTATTGAAATTTTTGGAAAATATGTCATGTATGAGCTTTGAATTAGGGGAAGGACTGAAAGCATGATTAGTTCTGAGGTACTGACCAAAAGCAGAAGACGATCTAGAAAGGTGTTCTTTTATATGGGTCTTTAGGGGTCTACACGTACGACCAATATTTATATGTACTGTTGCAAGAATTACAATTTAATTTATAAATACCGCTCTTTGAAAGATGTTCAATTTTATCTTTGGAATTTACAATATGTGTTGTTAGACTACTTCTGGTTTTAAAGGAAATACTAAGATTTGGAATCGATTGTGTAAATACGTGTTTCATATTAGAATTGTTGTTTTGTTCCAGGTAAGGTATGGCAATGTATTTTTTATCATTTATAGTGGTGAGAGGCATTTCTCATGTCTAATTGTTCTGCATTTTGTTCTTGAAATCAAGGAATCTATCATATTTGGGTCATAGTTATTATTGAAAGCTATTTGTTTTAAGATTTTTACTTCATTCTGGTTGTTCTTATAGTAGTAACTTCAAACCCCGACTTGTACACTGTCACCGTAAAGCCGCCGCTAGGAACTTCTGACCACAACCTTATTTTGGCACTGAACACACTACCAAGTAGTGCCGAAGAGCCTCCTAAATCACGCAAGGTATGGCATTATACATCAGCTAAATGGGATGACCTAAGGGACCATTTTCGAACGTTTCCTTGGCGGGACGTTTGTTTTACCTCTGATGATCCATCCATCTGTGCAACAGAAATATCGGAGGTTGTCCTTACTGGCATGGAAGCCTTCATCCCTTTCTCAAAAAAGTGCCCTTCTAACGGCAAGCCTTGGTTTACCAAAAATTGCGAACGAGCTGTTAAATCAAAAAATTATTTCTACAGACAATGGCGTAAAAATCCTACCGCCGAAAATCGTACCATCTTTGTTAACGCTCGAAACCAATGCAAGCAAACGATAAACCAAAGCAAAGAAGCACACAACCAGAGGATGAAAGACAGACTTCTTGAATGTCCTAACGACTCAAGATCATTTTGGTCGGTAGCTAAGACCGTCAGTCAAAACTTTACCAAGTCAACCATTCCACCTTTAACACGTTCTGATGGCACCATTGCGACCAGAGCACAGGAGAAAGCAAACCTACTGGCGGAACTATTCTCTTCACATTCAGTTATGTTGGGTAAGGGGTAGCGATCGTCAATAGTCTTTTCGTTGATTTTTCGATAATCACAGACCATTCTCCATTTTTGTTTGCCACTGGCGTCTAATTTCTTAGGTACGATCCAAATTGGGCTGGACCAGGGGCTGTGACTTGGGCGAATTATACCGTCGTCTAATAGTTTATTTATTTGTTCTTGCACTTCTTTTTTGTGAACAAATGGATATCGATAAAATCTTGTATGTATCGGGATTTCATCGGTTGTTTTGATTTCGTGCTTAACATTATTTGTAAAAGTTAGTTTTTTTTTAAATTTTAAAACGATTTAACTTTGAAGATTGTAAATCATGTTCAACGCCTGTTGATCCGAAGTTAAAGATAGAAATAGAAGAAAATGAAAAGGAGAATGAAGAAAAGAAGCCAGTCAGAGAGTTGGTTGGTTGTTTGATGTATTTGATGTTGGGATCTCGTCCAGATATAAGTTTTACCATTAATCATCTTAGCAGATTTCAAGATAGAAGTATAAATTCTGTATGGGTATGTTCGAAAAGATTACTAAGATATTTAAAAGGAACTATTGATATGGATTTAATATATAAAAGAAATTCAAATAAAATGCCATTGATGTGTTACGTAGATTCAGATTGGGCAGGAGATACAAAATGATAGAAAATCAGTATCAGGATATATAGTTAAAGTGTTCGGAAATACAGTGTCCTGGGTGACTAGAAAACAAACAGGATTGTGTAGCGTTATCTAGTGCAGAAGCAGAGTTGGTTGCTTTATGTGCTGCTGTGCAAGATTGTATGTGGTTTAAAAGATTGTTATTTGTTATGTGATATGCAGATGCAAATTAAAAATTTTAAAGTATTCGAAGATAATCAAGGGTATATAAATTTAATTAGAAATCCTGAAAATAATAAACGAGTAAAACATATTGACTTGAAATATAATTTTATTACTGAAAATGTTAAAACAAATAATATCACTATAGAATATATGAATACAAGATTTCAATTGGCGGATATTTTAACAAAAGGAATACCTAGAGTTCAATTTTATTCAAATTTACCACCTCTTACTTGTTTGGGTATATGTGCATATGCTGTTGATCCAAAAATTCTTAAATTGCTAACATTTGGTTTATTCCCATTCCAAATTTCTGCGGGAGTAATATTGTTTGGATTAGCTGCACTTGGGCTTCTATTTATAATGTAGCCAGCTGTTCTTATTGCTTCATTCTAAAAAAATTTCGGCATATTTGCCTCTTGCATCATAGCTCTTGCCTTGTCTAATAATGTCCTATTGAATCGCTCGGCCTTACCATTCTGTTCCGGTGTATAAGGTATAGTATAGTCCAAATATGTACCATTTTCTCTAAAAAAAAATCTTGCACTCATTAGATATATACTCACATCCATTGTCACATCTAATAGTTGATATTTTAGAATTAAACTTTGCTTGTACCACTTTAACATATTCTTTAAGACAAATAATCACATCACTTTTATTTTCAATCACGTATACATAAATAAAATTAGAAAAATCATCAATAAACGTTAAAAAATATTTTCCACCATCATGCGCCAATGGTGTTACCGGTCCAGCTACGTCCGTGTGTACTATTTCAAGAACCCTTTTTGCCCTAGTTCTAGTTTCAAACCCCAATCGTGTCACTTTCCACTTATACATGACTCACAAAATTCAATTTTACTCAATTTTTAAGTAGTGATTCCATCTACAATTTAATTTTTAATTAACTTTTCTAAATTAGAATAACATATATGTCCAAACCTATTATGCCATAATCTTGACATTTCAACTCCTGTTTCGACATTTAAACATTCATTTTCCATTACAGCAAATAAAATTTCATATAAATTGTTTCTGCAACCTATACCTATAAGTTCCCTATTTTTACATAATTTAACTTTACTATTTTCAAAAACTATTTTAATACCTGACATTTCTAACTTTTTGACAGATAAAAGATTTTTTCTTAGATTCGGGACATAGAATAGATTTTTAATTGTACAAGCAACCTCCTTTCCATATACAATACTTTTTACTTTTATATTTCCAACTCCTATCGCTTCCATAAAATGTTCATTTTTTGCAACCGTTATTTTAATTTGATCTTTTAACATCAAAATTTCCGAAAAATAATTCTTGTCATTTAGCATATGATCAGTACACCCTGAATCAACACCAAATAAAATATCGTTACTTACAGTCTCATAATCACCAGTATCGGTCATAAAAGATATACTTGATTCTGCCACTTTATTACCTTGTATATTTTGATCTTTTTCAACATAGTTACCATGATGCCCATTCCTTCCTCTTCCTCTATAATAAAAAGTACCTCGATTTAAATTTCCACGAAAATTTCCTCCACTGTGATTTTGATTGGTATTCACATTATGACCAGTTGACTGCACACCCCTCATTCCACCATAATTGACATTATGACCAGTTGATTAAACATATCTAATTCCACTATCATTGACATTATGACCAGTTGACTGAATACCTCTCATTCCACTATAATATCCACCTCTCTGATATGTTACTGCTTGTTGCATGTACTTTGGACATTCGCGTTTATAATGTCCAATTTTGCTACGTATATAACATGCTCGTGATTTAACTGTATAAAATACTGCTGGTTTGATTACCTTGCTATCATTACTATTCATAGCTCTTCTTTTTTCTACCTCAGCCCTTAACCTTGATTTAACAATATCTAACGTCAAATCTTCTTGTGACGTATTTTCTAAGATCGTAGTTACAATTTGAAAAGACTTTGGCATGGCAAGCAACAAATTACATATTAAATCTTCTTCTTTTACTTCAGTACCTGTAGCCCTTAACTGTCTTATTATTTCCTCAAATTCAGTCAAAAATACTTCTAAATTTTCAGATTTAAGTTTCATTGACATTAGTTTTCTTTTTAAAAGCAACTTTCCTGACATACCTTTCTTTTCATATCTATCTTCCAGACTTTTTCATATACTGTAGGCCGTTTCTTTGCCCCTTATAACATCAATTTGTGTATCATTTATACATTGAACTATTAACGATTTGCATCGATTTTCTTTCCTTTTAGCCTCAGCTAACTTGTTACTATTGGTATACTCGTTTTCATTAAATTCCTTTCTGATACATTCCGTAACTTCCTTTTCGTCCAACAACATATACATTCTAAACTTCCATGTATGATAATTATTTCCATTTAATAATTCGACGTTGAAAACATTTTTACTGCTTTCTTCCATTTTCTTACGTATGTACCTTTTGACTTCTTACTCAGCTTTACTGTGAACTGTGATCTGGGCCCATAACCTGTTATATTAACTGCATTTATCCAGCGTTACAGTAAAACTAAAGTATAAATATCTTCCTTTAAAAACAATCTATTTACTATCAAAATTATATTTTACATACATGACAGAATACATCAAAATTAATAACAACACTCATTTTTTACTAGCACTACTAGATATTATAATTAAAAGTAATTAGATACCTACAGAATATGATTAAAGGTCAAGCATTACCATTTAGAATATACCTTACGTGATTTAATAATCACAACACATCGAAGGCAGGTTGGCGACTTGAGTCTATTTTACAAATATTTTCATGGCAAGTGTTCAACTGAGGTTGCCCGCTTAATACCACCCAGAGCGGTGCATGGTAGAAATACACGACGAGACACTGCAGCCCACCAGTACGTGGTTCAGCTTAGTGTCCCTCGAACGACACTGTTTCAAAATTCTTTCATCTGGAGAACGTCATCACTCCCTGAGATCGTGTTCCCAAACGAGTATAATCTCCAAAGATTCAAGACCAACGTGAATCGTTTCCTGTGCACACGCACCGCTCCCAGAGCGCCATAAAGGATTTATCCTGCAATGCTGTGGCTTATCATAAAAAAAAAAAGTTCTCTATTGTCATGGGAATAATGAGTAATCCATTTATGTAGCCATGAAACGATGCTAATTTATGTCGTTGAGGGTGATTTGAATTGTAAAGGATGACATGGTCTGTTTGGGTTGGTTTTCTGTAGATTTGAAATTGTAAGTTATTTGTGGACTCTTGTTTGGTTATGTCTAGAAAATTGATTGCTTTGTTGTTTTCTGTTTCAAGTGTGAAGGATATATTGAGGTGTATCTTATTAAGTTTGTTGAGTAATTCTAGGGCTCCTTCGTTGTTACAATTCAAAAAACAAAAGCAATCATCTACATACCTGTACCATTGGAGTATCTCAGGATTGTTTTCCGATATTATTGGTGTGGTCGTGAGCTACTAACAACAGTAATAAATCGCTCTGTGAAAACTGTGAATTTCGAAGGGAAAATTGTAGTTTTAATTAAGTTAAACCGCAAAGATACAGACATAATGTGCCCATTGACAGAATTGTGCAGTTAAATGTGTTAAGTGTTGTGTAATAAGTAAGGAATATTGCTAAAACACACAGAAACTGTAAGTAATATAGACATAAAGGTGATATTTGCTTCAATCATATATAAACAAAATTGGGACCTTTTTTTAAATGTATTTAGTGGGTGGATGTGCTTTGCACCATTGGTACTTATTCATCAATTAAAATGTCGCTACTAACAGAAGATAAGCTTTATGCTATTTTAACAAAGGTTAATGAAGAACAGTTTTGCAAAATACAAAAAAACAGTAATGAGCAAACCACCTTATTACGCGAAGAAATAAAATCTGTGAATAAAGACATACAAGGAAAAGTTGAAGCGCTTACCAAAGATGTTTCACAATTAAAAGACGATAATCTTGTTCTTGAGAGAAAAGTAAGGAAAAATAACATAATAATATTTGGCCTTGAGATAAAAAAAAGACAATATTTTACAAGATTGCGTTGCTAAACTCAATTCTTTGCTATCGATCGATATCAAGGAAAGTGATATAAATAACATCTACAAAATTATTGGACGAAGCGATCAGCCACCGATTATTGTTGAATTTATTTCTTTTCTCAAAAAGGCTTCTATTTTTACAAACTTAAAAAGTCTAAAAGGAACAAAAGTGTCCATTACAAACGACTTGTGTCGTAAAGATAGACAAGAGCAAAAAATCCTAATATACCATCAAAAAGTAGCTAGATCGCAAGGATTGTCAGCAAAAATTATTCATGGATGATAGGAAATTTTCAACAAAACCCCTCATTATAACCTTAATCAATGTGATCAAGGATGATGGGTACTTTAATTGAAAATCATAATATATAGGGTTACAACGATTTTTTTTACTTTATATCTTAAACACCTTTTGGGATACCCTGTATATCGTACAGTATTTTAGGACATGCGCATAAGGTATAGGTCACTTAAATAAAAATATATAAAAACACTTTGACGAAGTTCGTTAGTTTCCGTATGGTCTTCTATTTTACTACAATGTATATAGGATATTTAGTTTCTTAAGGTCGTCTATGTATAGCAGAA
This sequence comes from Polydrusus tereticollis, assembly GCA_963920685.1. NCBI lineage: Eukaryota > Metazoa > Arthropoda > Insecta > Coleoptera > Curculionidae > Polydrusus > Polydrusus tereticollis. The sequence goes on from OY987333.1 coordinate 83,039,238, forward strand.
AGAGAATTAATTAAATTAAATTAAAATGCGTCTTAAACAAATAAGAAATCCGTCCACCGCCAATCGCAGAGAACGGTCTTGGAAAGCTGGACAGCCATGAACCGGCATTCCGTATGCCCTTACTTTAGTAAGAAGTCCCTTATGCTGTACTAGATCAAAGGTCTTTAAAATGTCCACCGCTACCGGTCTCCTGTTTATCTGGACTTACGAAATCCATACTGGTGGTCACCGAAGATGTTAATCCAAATACTTTAACAATTTTTTGTTGAATTATTTTTTCACAACTTTTAACATAGGTAATCGAAAACTTGGGTATGAGCAGGTTTCCAGCAAGAAGGAAATATTCGTTCTTGGTAAAATAAGTTAAAAGTTCAATAAATATTTATTTCATCGACGTCTGTCTGAATCACGATGACTGATATTTCACCAGAGCAAGAAGCTTTTTTGGTATCAAGACCATTCAAGATTCGTTTAACAGGGCACTTCCCGAAACCAATTTCGGGCAATCTTGATTCATCAGGTTTAGTTATTTTGCGAGTTATATTGATAAATAATTTAACTTGTAAATAAATTAAACTATTTTATTTTCTCCATTGGCATATTTTTGCTCAAAAAGAATGTTGCATTATTGAAAATTATGTAACAATAAGCTTACCTTTTTCAAATATGAGCTGAGCATATTATGTATTTTATATTTCTTATTATTGTTGAATTAGGATTATTCTAATTGATAATTAAGTAAATGGTTTAAATCACAATCGGTGGTATTTTCTATGCATTTCCCTGTCACATAAAAGAAATGAATCAAAAACTGGTTTTTATAGCGCAATTAGATAATTATAAACTTTTATTGTAGCTTAGCCTGTTTTTTTCTTTACCTTCAATGATCTGTTAAATATTACTTTGAGCTATCGCATATTTTTTAATAATTAATCCTAGCCTGGTACCTATCTCGTAGATATTCTAAACTAAAAATATTAGCAAAATATTACTATAAAAGTAGGAATAGCAATACAAGATCAAAAAAATATATATTTGTAGGTATAGTATAGTAAGTTTAAGTTAAAAATAATTCACTTACTACATCTTCGTAATTCTGTCCAGTCAAACAAAGGTACAAAGCAATACCAATAAATATTGTTGCTGATAACACTTTGTCATAAAATTCAAAGTGGGGCTATAACAAAAATTTAAATGAGGGCCAAAAGCTAGCTATTCAAGTAATAATAGTACATGTTTGAGCAACTGTCGCAAGAACTCTATAACTCTAACTATTTTAATAATTCGAATTATCTCATCAATTCAAATTTATATGACGCCGGTAGTACTTTTTAATTTTATGTTGTTAATAGGGTTGCCAACCGTACTATAATATATAGTATTTTACTATATTTTAAATAGGCATACTATATACTGTTGAAGAAATATATAGTCCTCAAAAATACTATATTTTCGTCAAAAGATTTTTTTGGTATTTCGCAACACAATAAATTTAGGAACGCACCTTTTACACTTTACTGATACAAATCCGAACGCACTACTTACCTGTGCTTGACTGTCAAATACTGTCAATCGATAATCGTCATCCGTCAATCACCTGTTAAGTTTTACTTTTAGGTTACGTTCTTTTGTTGTTTGGCCAGTTTCGACGGTTCCTAATTTTGTTTCGAAAAGGTGAAGTTATTTTATCAATCAGTTATGGAAACTAGTAGACTACTAGTTGCCACTACCACCACTAGTAGTAGTGGTAGTGATAGTAATAACGAAAGTTTACCAAGTTCAAGTACATCAGTAACACCCACTAAAAAGCGCAAGGTTCTAAAGAGACTCCAAAAATATAAACCTGAATGGGAAAAGGTGTATGACTGGATTAATAAAGATCCCCAAGATGTTTATAGTGCAAAATGTAAACCATGTAATATTACATTTTCTATAGGAAAAAGTGGCATTGGCCAGGTGAGTTTTTTTTTTGTTAAAATGTTTAAATGTTTTTTGCATTCTGTTTCGGTAATTGAGAAATTGGAATTATGGAATGGTGTTTTGGTTTTTGGTGTTTGGTAGTTTGGTATTATACTCATGGTAGGTTAAACAACATGGTGAGACAAAGCAACATAAACTTAAAGTAGAACTTTAAAAAAAAAACCTCTACGTTAGATCGCTTTTTGGGTTCCTTGGACCAGTCTACTTCTTTTGCAAATACCTGTGATGAAAAAAAAACAGCTGGTGAACTAGCTTTAACATACCACACAGTAAAGCACAATCTTTCTTATAATAGTATGGACTGCTCGGTGAAACTGAACAAAATCATATATGCTGATTCTAAAACTGCATTAAACATGCAATTAGGGCGCACTAAAATGGAGGCACTGGTTAATGAGGTGTTGGGAGCTTACGCCTTACAAACTGTACTGAATAAGCTATATTATATTTCTGCTTGCAAACTGATGCTAGTAATAGGAAAAACATAAAACTATTCCCCTTAGTTGTTCAATATTTTGATATAGAGAGTGGAATACAAACAATGTTGTTAGACTTTTATGAAAATTGTGATGAGTCAGCAAATGGGATGTTTAATGCCATTAACAAATCATTGTCTGAGCACAATCTTTCTTTTGACAAAGTGTCAGGCCTGAGCGCAGACAATACCAATGCAAATTTTGGAATAAACCACTCTCTTTATAAAAATATTGAACAGGTAATTCCTAATTTGGTGAAGGGCAACTGTCATGCACATATAGTTCACAACACAGTAAAGCATGCAATGAACTTTTTAGCAATTGATGTTGAAAACATAATTTTAAAAATTTACAGTCATTTCTCTGTATCTGCATGCCGAAGAGAAGCACTTAAAAATTTGTTGCTGCTGTTGAAGGTGAATGGCACGAATTAAAGCGACATGTTGGTACAAGATGGCTTTCTTTGCTGCCTTGCGTGGACAATATACTTTTAAATTGGACACCTTTGACTGAATATTTTATTAGTTTAGGGGACGAATGTCCTGTACATATTCAAAATATTTTGTTAATTAATGAATCTGACGGAAATAGTAAAGTTCAAATTTATTTGAATTTTGTCAGCCATTTTTTGCATAACTTTCATATGGCTGTTAAACAACTGGAAGGTAATAACATAACCATTTTAGATGTTTTCAAAATAATGTCAACGTTAAAGTCTGCGTTGAAAGAACGTAGAAATGACGGTTTCTTTGGTTATGAAACTAGAAAGTTGTTGCAATCTTTAGAAAGCAAATCCTCCACTGAAACTAATATAATTAAAAATAATTTTTTAGTTTTTATTGAAAAATGTCTAATATATCTCAATAAATGGTTTAATTTTGACCAAAGCAATTGGTTATGCAAAATCCGAAAGTTAAATTTAACCCAAGAGATTTTGTTTGATGATTGTGAGCATATATTATTAGAAGCTCTTAATTTAAACCAAATAATGAATATCAAAATGGACGAACTCTACTCTGAAATAAAAATACTAAATGAGATTTTTTTTTAAAGTAAAGGATTTTAAAGAATTCACGGAAAAACCAACAGACCAAAAATGGCATCATGTTTTCAAAAATACAGATAATAGTTTTCCAAATTTATTCAAGATTATGTCATTTTTACTTTCTATCCCCGCCACTTCGGCATTTACCGAAAGGATTTTTTCCATTATGAATGTGAAGTGGCGGGATGAAAGAAACCGTGCCAGTATTAATCTAATAAAAAATGAGCTTTTAATATATGTAAATTTAAAAATAGAGTGTAATAAGGCATATGATACCTTTATTTCAAATAAAAAACTTTTGCGCGAAGCAAGGAGCTCAAAAAAATATTCCTTTATTAAAAAATAAACGGTTTAAAAATATACTTTTTCTTTTATTTTCTTGTTTAACAAAAAATACTATATATTTTTGACGTGTACTATTTATTTTTTTTGCTTATTTTGAAATATACCATGTTTAACCAAAAAAGAGTTGGCAACCCTAGTTGTTAATGTCTTTTGGGTTATGGTGTAACCTTTTCCTGCAAAGTCAGACTGAGGTAAAAACTGCAATATCTCGTTCCAACCGCCTTGATCTCGACATTTACGTTTCAAGGGAAAAGGTAAACAAGAATTTAATTTTATTGCAATGACTCGCGCAATATATAGATCATAGTATTTTTGAGCTACCTGTGCTGCTCTCTGGCATGTATGTGCCATGCGGAAATAAAACATGTACAGGATGTTTCCTCATATTTTGACGGCTTCTAGCAACTTCGTTAGTCGAAATAAGAAAAAACTTTTGAAACCAAAATTGTAGGTATTCATCCAAACCCTAAGAATTTGCTACCGAAAGAAACAATTGAGCATCACGGGTGCATATTTTGACTTATTGTAAATGTTTGTGTATATTACTATTTATTGAATAGAGCTAAGAATTGCATTTGTAATGATATATAACTTACCTATAGTCGCTTTAGCCATTGTTGAAGTATTGGAAATGAAAGATTAAATAATGATGAATTGATTATATACTATGAAATAAGTCACACTGGCCATGGAAAAAAACACAATTTTAGTAACAGAAATAACAAATTAATTCAATTTACGTGTTTTCACATGTTATATATCCACCATTATTATTTGACTGCTCTGCGTAATCATTTCCTATGATACTAACTAAAAGGTAAATTTTCGGGGGTAATAATTAATTAATTATTTCTCGAATTAAAAAAAAAGAAAACTAATAATTAAATTTACTGACAAAAATATCAAACAAAATTATCTTTTGTAAAGAAAACTACTGCGAAATTAATAAATAAATGTATTAAGAAAAATATTGAACAAAATTAAGTAAGTATAACAAAACTACTGCTTAGAGTTAGATGCAAAATTACAATAAAATTTATATAAAAGTGCAGTTGTTATATTCTGCAGGCGTATTGGAAAGTTTTGATTGCGTCATCGTATGCTGGATTTCGAATATTCGTTTGACAACTTGTCAAATTTTTCCACTATAAAACATTTTTTGTACAACTGCCATTAAAAGTGACACTTTTAATGACAGTCAACAGTGTTAAAAGTGATTCTTTACGTGGAAGCGTGTTAAAAATATTTTTAACACTACATAGTCGAAAATTGGACAAGAACGCAATTATAACACTAGTGTTAAAAATATTTTCTACACTACATAGACAAAAATTGGACAAGAACGCAATTATAACACTAGTGTTAAAAATATTTTCAACACTACATAGACAAAAATTGGACAAGAACGCAATTATTTAAATGACAGATGCATTTTGAAGTTTAATGTCATTCCAAATTCCCCTATTTTATTATCGAAATAGGGCAGTTATACAAAAAACATTGTATGATATTTGTATTAAAAGTAATTTTATTTTGTTCGCGAAATTGTTCAATTCGCTCCGCTATGCTCCGCTCATTTCACAAACTTTTTCACTCACAAAATAAAACATCACTTTTAACACTCACATCATAAATAACTATTTTGTACAACTGCCATTAAAAGTGACACTTTTAATGACAGTCAACAGTGTTAAAAGTGATCGATACGTGGAAGCGTGTTAAAAATATTTTTAACACTAGTGTTAAAAATATTTTTAACACTACATTTTCTTATGATGAAATCAAATAAAATTATATTACATTTGTTAATTTACACCAGGCCAGGAAATTGGTATATGCAATATCGTACTGCTGAGCTGATTTTTTAGGTAGGAGTTCCAAAGTTGCTCTTCTTGCAGACTCTTCAATATCCACAGGAACAACCAAATCAACACTTTTATTAATTATTCCACTATCGACAAACATATTAAGCAGTCAAGAACCAATGACAAAAATTGGACAAGAACGCAATTATTTAAATGACAGCATCTTTTTTATTTGTAAACAAGCATTTGTTAGTAACCATAGCGTTGGCAACGTTTGTCATTCGCAACAACCTTGTGATTATTTGAATATTAAACTGCATTTTAAAGTTTAATGTCATTCCAAATTCCCCTATTTTATTATCGAAATAGGGCAGTTAGACAAAAAACACTGTATGATATTTGTGTTAAAAGTAATTTTATTTTGTGAGTGAAATGAGCGGAGCGAATTGAACAATTTCACTAAAACATCACTTTTAACACTCACATCATAAATAACTATTTTTACGTCAAAATGCGTTGCCATTATTTGTCGAAATATGAATGAGTGAAATAATCAAAGCGATTTTATATGTCGTTCTTAAGATATTCTAAATATCTTTCACCATTTAATGAAAATTTGTAAAAAATAGGAGCTATGATTTAAGTGTTGAGAATACCGCACCAGAAATGAACTGATTTTCTGGAATTTAATTTCACACATTTCACGAGACTTTTCTAACGCCCAAAAACTACTGTTTTTCCTTCCGTAGTAAAAGTAGCGTCATCGCTCCATAAAATCTTTTTGAAAAAATAGTTATCCGTAACTTTTTGTTGAATCATGTCGTATCTGCTAAAATTTTGCCTACAAACATCTTGTTCCACCGTCAACTCCTGAACAGGTAAAATTTTGTCTGAATAATATCCATATTTACGAGAAGGGTAGTTCTAATTTTCTTTTACGGCCTACTGAAATATTTACTGGCATCTTCAGAGAAAATGTAGAATTTTCTGCAAGGATACATTAATTTTACAAAATTTAAAATTTTAATTAGTAACTTACCTTCAAAATATAATAACATATTTAATTCTTCCTCCGCATTAATCTTTGCAGATCTTTTTTTCCTTTGCAAATTTTTGTAACTCCTACATTTTTTTCGTATATTGTAGAAGGTGCCTCTTGACGGCAGCGGCATACCTGGGTGCGAAACCTGATAATCGGCTTGTGCTGCAGTTAGTTGCATTTTAATTGTTCTAATAAAAGTAATAAATTAGTTTCCTCTGTTCTCTTCGAAATAACTCACTTTGTTCATATAACAATATAATATTGTTTATGTCATTTTTTCAACGCTCTGTTTTTTCATGGCCACTGGGATTTATTTCATAATATAATAAATTCATCATGTTTTGATCTTTCATTGCCAATATTTTAACAATGATATAGGCAAGTTATATATTCTTGAACGCAATTTTAAGCTCTATTCAATAAATAAATAATAGTGTGTTCCATTTAAAAAATTTACAATAAGTGAATATCTGCACTATGCAAATTTTGACGGTACAATTTTCGTTTTAAAAGTTTTTTCTATTTCGAATAGCAAAGTTGCTAGAAGCTGTCAAAATATGAGAAAACACCCTGTACTTAATATTTATATTAAGATTAAACCCCCATATTTAAGAAGATGTTATGCCATATGTAAATTTTTATGCCTAAATTTGATGTTGATATTAACCGAACCGAATAATAACCAGCGATTTGAAGCGGACACTCTGCTTCGTCAAGTCACAACTCTGTGACGAATTTGGGCAATTGAGCATGCCAACCAGGTAGCGATACACGGTGGGTTAGTCCACATGCGAAAATTGTGTAGACTGCTCGCTAAAATTTTTCTATAAGGTGGTGGGGGCATTTGTTCGGTTAAGGTGTTTTATGTATATTATTGAAAAAGAGAAGATGCTTGCGAACTCTTCTTCTGTTCTTGGTTGTGACAGTCAACATATTGTAATGTTGGTAAGAAAAAACTCTTTTTTCGCTAATTCTGTTTATAAATTGGAATCTAATTGATATTTCATTGGGTCTGATAGATAGTTTTACTCCCTCTAGGGGCTGAGATCTAAAAAATACTAAAATTAGACTTTAGGCATTTGCCTAAGCTAACCATCATAAAAATGAACCTAATCATGTGTCACCATGCATAAGATATATTATATTGAAGAATTTGTAGGAACACATTTTATCCTCTTTCACCCCCTTAGGGGTTGAATATTAAAGAAATGTTTGAAAATGTTTTTTTTTCTGGCACTTACTTGTAACGTTGCTAAATCGGGACATAGTTGATATCTCATTGGGTTTGAGAAATATCCCGTAAAAACACGTTTTATCGGTTTTCACGCCTTTAGGGTTTAAATATTTAAAATTCCTAAGATTTATTTTTGGGCAAATAATAAAGTAACCTTTGTAAATAAGAAACTAATTATTGATATATCATCCGGTCTCGACGAACATTGAAGAATTCGTGAAAACACATTTTACCCCATTTAGCTCTTTAATAAAAAAAAATCCCTTCTATGTGAATATTGAACTCATCACTAGGGCTGGGCGATTATCAATTTCCACAATCGATTGTCGATTGTTAAGAATAATCGATTATTTCGATTAAATCAATTAATCGATTAATCGAAAAACAATCGATTAATTAAAAAACAAATGATTTATCAAGAAACAATTGATTAATCTGTTAATAATCAATTAATTGATAAATTGATCTTGCTTAGTTCCCCCCCGCCCAACAACTATAAATCTCCGGGCAAGATGTAGGTCCGAGGTAGCCACATGGCAACCTTACTTACCTTACAGCAAACAATCAAAGTAAAAAATAATTTTACTTATTATATTAGGGTATTACCTAATTATTGTTTTACATATTCGAATCTAGTTATTTTTTCATAAAACAAATTTAAAAAAAAATGAAGGCACGCGTCTTTTAAAAAAAAATAATAGAAATTGGATAAAAAAACATGAAAAATAAATAACTAATCCCTACGAAACTTTAGATAGTATATAATGACTAATATTTTAAAGTAAAAGTGAATATATTCTCGCTCTAATCTTACATATATACTTTGCTAGGCGTAGTATATACCTAATAGTTATATTATTATTATTATTATTATTGATAATAATAGTAATAATTATAATAATAACGATAATAATAACAATAGCAATAATAACAACATAATAAAATAATAACAACAGAATCCTACCAGAATATGTTGCAAGAGCAACATCATTGGAAGCAATACACACGGTAATATATTGTGCAGCATTAACAGTAGCCAAATCAACTGGAGCCAAAATAAAGCAAAATGGCCACCAGGCAAGAGTCGAACGCCGAATACCCGCATGGCAGCAAAGAATCCAGAAGAAAATAGAAGCGCTCAGAAAAAGTATTGGACAACTTCAATCTTACATAAGTGGAGTTAGATCAGAAAGAGTACTACGATCTGTAGAAGCTATAACGACTCGATATAGGATCCACTCAAGACAAGATGCAGTAAATGTCTCCCCACAATAAGGCCTTAATACATTAAAACAGAAACTGGCCGTATACGCAGGCCGCTTGAGACGATACAAAGCCAGTAACGCGCGGAGACAAGACAACGCCCTATTCCAAAGATCGGAAAAAGCTTTCTACAGGGCACTAAATGATGGAGATAATGAGGAGGGAAGCACATATCAAAGAAAAGAAGTAATATACCAATTCTGGAAGGACCAGCTAGCCAGACCTGCAAACTACAACGTTAAGGCTAGTTGGATTCGTGAAGAACATGTAATCTCCCAGAAGTAAAACGAAATGCAACACGAACCATTTACAGCGGCAGAAATATCCGCCACCACCAGGGAGTTACATAGCTGGAAAGCGCCTGGCCCGGATGGAGTACATAATTACTGGATTAAGAAACTCTTGTGCGCGCATGGGAAACTGGCTTCATTAATTAATGAAACTCTGAAAGACCCCCTAAAACTGCCACCATTTCTCACCCAAGGAACAACGTGTCTTCTGCCAAAAGACCGCAAAAATACACACACAATCCATCAAAATATCGACCTGCCTCTTCACATTATACAAGCTGATAACGTCCTGTATTACTAAGAGAATTTCTTCCCACTGTGAAGGATATAACATTATAGCCGTACAACAAAAAGGGTGCACCAAAGGAGCCATGGGATGCAAGGAACAATTAATAATTGATTCAGTCATCAGCAATCAAGCTTACTCCAAGCAAGGAAACCTCTATACTGCCTTTGTAGATTACAAGAAGGCCTTTGACTCCGTACCACACGAGTGGCTTCTTTGCATATTAAAGATCTACAAAATCGATCCTTACCTGATAAAATTTCTACAGCACGCAATGGGGCTTTGGAAGACCAAGATCCATCTTAATAAGGGGACCACCAATATTTCCACCGATATAGTTCCAATAAAACGAGGAATATTCCAGGGTGATTACTTGAGTCCTCTGTGGTTCTCTCTAGCTAAACTCCACAAGATATGGATTCGCTATCAAAAACGGCAACCAAGAAGCAAGTAGAGTTAACCATCTTCTATATATGGATGATCTTAAACTAATGGCCGCTACTAAAAACCAAATGGATCAGATGCTTAAAATAATGGAGGAATTCTCCAGTGATGTCGGAATGCAGTTTGGCCTGGATAAATGTCGTACTCTCACCATGATATAGGAAAAATACACCAAAACCCGTTCATTATGCAAGATGACCAGGAGATTCAGGCAATGGGAGAAGGCATTAGTCATGCAGCAATGAAGACAGATATAAGGGAAGAGTTTTTTTAGAGAACAAAAAGGCTTCTAAGAACGAAACTGAACAGCAAGAACTTGTTTAAAGCAATTAACACCTACGCCTGCTCAGTTCTGTCCTACTCATGCGGCATTGTAGACTGGAGCGTGATTGACATCGAAGGACTACAGCGCCAAATCAGAACCCAACTTACCAAAACACTCAAACATCACCCAAGAAGTGCGGTAAAGCGGACCACTCTACTACGACATCAAGGCGGAAGAGGTCTGGCAGATATTGGGAAAACAATGGATCAACAAATAACCAACTTAAGGGAGTACTTCCGCAATAAAGCTCAAACTTTTGACCGACATCATGCTATTTGCGAAGCAGACCACTCCACCTCTCGAAGACTGAGGGATCAGAATGTCCCACAACACCACAAGACCAATAAAGAAAAGCTACAGATATGGATGGAAAAACGTCTGCACGGACGATACCTGAACGAGGCAGCCCAGGATCACGTCGACAGTCTTGCGTCGAACTACTGGCTCATCTCTGGATAGATGTTTCCTGAAACGGAGGGAAACGATCCAACACATCACGGGAGGTTGCCAGATGTTTTTTGCAACAGAATACAAAGAGGGGCATGACGCAGTGGCCAAGATCCTACACCAGGAGTTAGCGGTAAAACTACAGCTTGTCCAAAACTTGAAGATCCCATATTATAAATATACGCCACAGACAATCTTAGAAAGCAACTACTATAAGATGTACTGGGATCGGACTATTCTTACTGATCAGACGGTGGCCCACAACAGACCGGACCTTGTAGTGGTAGACAAGAGGGTCAGGAAAACGACTCTGATAGATATAGCTATACCAAATAACAACAACCTCCTTGTGAAGCATGCTGAGAAGATAGCGAAGTATCGAGACCTCCAGGAGCAAATAGGAACACAGTGGAATATGGACAGCATCGAAACCATGCCGATTATTGTTTCAACAACAGGAGTAATCCCAAACAAGCTTTTGGAAAACCTTAGAACACTAGACGTACCTCAAGATCTCTACAAGGATATGCAGAAAGCAGTGCTACTTTCAACAAGCCGAACAGTCAAAAAGTATATGGGTGATCAAAGAAGAACCCCACGGGCCCAATCACACGTAAAGGGCCCCCACAGAGCTCAATTATTATAATAATATATTCAAACTGTGCATGGCCGTAAGCCTCGCATGATTAAGCAGAAAACAGAATAGGTATTTAATCCTAATATATTAGAAATATTTAGTTTTTTTTTTTGCAATTTTCTTGTTTAAAATTTGACAAATATCTGGGTTCAAGCATAACGTACAGAGTGCGTGGCCGTAAGCCTCACACAGTTACTCCAAATAAGTAATAATGTGTCGTCGTAGGCTACGCATAAAAATGACATTACCATGGACATTACCTACTTGGCTAGAAACCCGATTGTTTCTAAATCATAATCCGAAGGAGTGTGACCAAAAAAATTGATAATTATGTTACTATTGTTTTATTTTATTTACTAAATCAACAATCTGTTTTTTATTTGAATTTTTGAATGCAGTACAGGGTGTCCCGTTTTCGTATGTTTTACGGGTTATCTGCGTTATTAGTAAAGATAGAAGGTTGCGGTTTTCGCGGCACTGTGTTACTCTTTTGAGAAACAAACGATGCCACAAACAGAATTTTCATAGCCCCCTCAGATTTTTAGATACGAGGTGTTTTTGAAAATGTTGCATTTTGAGACACCGGAATCCCGGTGTCTCGGTTAAGCTGCAACTTATCAAAAAGGTAAACAATAAACTTATTAGTTTTTTTCACGTAGAATCCAGTGGCTTGGTCAGATTTTTTCTATGTTTAATTGTTTTCGAGAAAAATACTTGCACTTTTTTAAAAGGGACACCCTATATATTTTTAGCTATTATGATTCAGTTTATCACAAGCTTTTTAAAAATATATAATACTTTATAGCTGTTTTCAATGTGAAGCTCAAAATTTACATTTTTCAAATAATTTACATTTTTTTAAACGGCACACCGTATAAATTTTAAGATTAAACAATTGTCACAAGCTTCTCACAAATATAAAACACTAATTTTAAAAATATATATCTATAACAATAACTTTTATAAATATAAATAACAATTAACTCAGTTGTGTTATACGTTCAAAAATTAAAAGCTACAATTATTTGATGATTTAGGAAACTGTCTCATAGATATTGCTCAAACTGTTCTTCATTATGCCTAAGACATGTTTTACACATTGTCCTGATTCGCCTCAGTGCATTTAAATTAATAAAAGGCCGTGCCTGTAACTTCCTAAAGGCTCTTTTAGTGGCTTCTCTTGAATCTGCCATCGTTTGGTACTGGACGGTATAAATTTTATTTTTTAGGTAGCCCCACAAAAAAAATCCAAAACCGTTAAATCGGGTGACGTGGGTGGCCATCTTACAGGTTCATGTGTTCCAATCCAGCGGCCAGGAAAATTATTGTTAAGATATGCTCTTACAATTTTAGCATTGTGAGCGGGAGCTCCGTCCTGTTGCAAATATAAGCTATTAAGATGAGCTAGGGGCACATTCTCTTCTATTTCGAGCACAATGTTTTCCAAAACTTCTAAATATTTATTTGCATGAAGACCGCCTTTAAATATATTAAGTATATAAAATTTTACTTCCCAGTATGAAGCATAAAACGCTAGACCCAAATCTGCCTTCCCGTTCCCGTGGAAATATAACATGTTGATTTTCCTGGCACCAAAACCTAGTATTTTGCCGATTAAATATACCGGCACTCGTAAAATGACTCTCATCAGAGCATATAATCGTTCTTTCAAAATGATTTTCTCTATTTGCATTTTGTAAATACCTATTACAAAACTCTACGCGGCGCTCTGCGTCACCGAGATGTAAGTTTTGAATGAAATTTGTATGGCTTAAACTTGTGTTTTTTTAGAATAGTTTGAACCCTTGATTTTGTAACACCGACAGAACCTTCCACTGTTCTACAAGAACTACTTTGATTTATTTCAATTGAAGCCAAAACGTTTACTTCATCAATGTCCTGGTTTTCCTTATTGTAAATACTAGGTCGTGGTTTGGAAAATGAACCGACTTCAATTAAGTTTGATTTTATTTTTAAAAATATTCTTTTATCCGGCTGTCTTCTTTCTGGGAATTTACGAATATTACGTTTTTATAAATTTTAAAATATGATGAAAAATATAAAAAGATGCCCATACCTGTTAAAATAAACTTCTAATGCTTCATCCGAATTTTCATTACACTGAATATAACAAACGAACATAATATGGTACTTTTCATAATTTTCGAATTTTGCATTCGCAGCCATAAGAAAAGACTGCTATTTATCAAAACTGAATAGAAATAAAGAACAGAAAATGGATAACCTATTCTGACAGTAAATAAAGATTTTTTCAGATAACAAGCCTGTCATCTTTTGTTTTCCTAAAACTAAAAGTTTGCTCTTTTCTCGAAAACAATTAAACACAGAAAATATCTGACTGAGCCCCTGGATTCTACGTAAAGAAAACTAATAAGCTCATTTTTTACCTTTTTGATAAGTTGCAGCGTAACCGAGATACGGGGGGGTGTCAAAATATATATATATGTATCTAAGAAACTAAGGGGGCTATGAAAATTCTGTTGATGGCATCGTTTGTTTCTCAAAAAAGTAACACAGTGCCGTGAAAACCGCAACCTTTTATCTTTACTGATAACGCAGATAACCCGTAAAACATACGAAAACTGGACACCCTGTACATGTTTAGTTGGAGGAAACCCGATTGTATCTAGCTAGTTACACATAATTTATAGGTTAATATATGATAAACTGTTTTGGGAACTTAGGATCAATACTCGCCATAACTCTCTTGCTATAATCGAGTGCCTGTCTGCTGTTCTAGTAGACTTTGTTTTCATTTTTGGTCCATCGTTTAATAGCTTCTCGTGCGGTGCATTTAAGTACTTCTAGGCCTGATTCAGGACCAATGTATCGTGCAGCTGATGCTTGCCTCGTAAGCACGTCGTTGCCAAAAATGACTCTGTGACCTGGTACCCAGAATAGTTTCACAGTATTGCTGTCTGTCAGGTTCTCAGTTCACTCTGGCATTCCCCGACTAGCCTTGATGTTATCCTCTGGCTCATGAGAGCCTTGAGGACCGCTTGATTGTCTGAACATATGTAGATTCGTCTATTTTGGTAGGCTCTTCTAGTGTTTTTCCATGCACACTGCAGTATGGCATAGGTTTCTGCCTGGAATGCTGTTGAGAATTTTCCCTAGGGAAAGAACAAGTCTTTTCTTAGTCTTAATCCGTGTGTCCCAGCCCCTGTACCCTCGTCAGTCTTGGATCTATCGGTGAACCACATCAGAGCGCCAGACAGAAAATCTGGTTCGTTGTTTGTCCACACGATTGTACTGTATGCTTAGAAGTAAAAGAACACAATATTAAGCCTTTTTCCCAGTGATATATTTAAAACTAACATTTAGCACAAATTAATTGTATATATCATATCTTAAATGGCGCCAGTTAAATATATAACATACAGAAGAACACAGATATACGCTAATTTCTAAAATATTTTATTTTTATAATGTTTAAGTTTAAATAATTAAATTTAATATACAAAATTTAAAAGAAAGGTTTTATAGAATACAGTATATTAAAATTTTAAAATAATGTATGTTAAAACAAGATATTTAATAAATAGGAAAGAAAACCTCACCCATCCTTTCGTTTAACTATGAGCGGTCATCGGTGAACGTTGCTTCGCGCTACCCCGTACGGTGTAAGACAGAACCCCTGCGAGTCTGCGAGCTAGGTATAACTTGTCAGTTTAATAAAATGAGTAAATAAATAATCATTTTGAGAAGAAGATTTATAACTCATGAGAAGGGGTGATTTAATAAACACATTTTAAAGTAAGTCAAACCTAAACTAACCCAAACTAATCTGAACTAACCTACTGAAGTGTTTGCAGTTTTATCTGATTTTCTGAGAAAGTTGCCTTGCAAGCAGACATGAACTGAGGCCAGGGTGCATTGCTGGTTTAATAAAAATACATTTCATTTTGTTGGTATAATAACATCAAAACATTAATTTCAAAAATATTTATTTTCAGTTCTATTAGTATTTTTATCCACTTTCATTTAGTAATAGGAATTTCATAGTTCTAAAATTACCTTCGTATGAACATCTATCACAACCATAGTGCTGTAATGAGATTCATTATAGTGTACTATAGCGCTATAATCAAATTTTTTTTTTAATTTTAATAACATTTTGTGGCACATGTATGGCACGTGTTTTTTGAGAGGTAATTTATTAATAATAAAAAAACTATAAAACCTAAAGTATATCATAAACATTAACAATACATTTTTTATAATTTGTAGGCCAGTGGATGTGATCGAGCTATCTATTTAAATTCATGCTTTACATATGAAAGGCTTGCTACTTGTTTAATAGAATTCTCAACATAGCCTTCTGAGGTAGATCTCCATGCCCCATTACAATTTGACATCTGTATATCTGCTCAGCCATCAACCAGCAAAGTAGTAAAAGTTTGTACTACAATATTGTGGTTGCAAACATTTGAACTTTATTCTTAATATATTGTATACCGGGTGTTGCATCGTCGAGCGGGACATAGGAAATCCCATGTAATTTTAAATGGGGTCAATTATTGGCTTCCCTAATTATTTTAGAGAAAAATTCCATTTAGGTTTATTAAAGAGCACTAAAACCCATATTCAAAAGAATAACTTTAGATATTTTTGATGAGCCCGTTTTCGGGTTATCGCCGATTTCTTTTTAACTATTTCTCCTTTTTATGGCCCCGTATTTGCGGGCACCAGTCAAGGGAAAAGATGACTGTCAAATAAAGTTGTCATTTTGAAATGTATGCTTTATTGTTATAAAAACTCGTACATCGAAAATATTAAAGGTGTATTTATGAGTACAAATTAATCTGAATAAAACTAAAATAAAGTATCCAATTACAAGGTTAATTATGACATTTTACATGTTTCAATATTTTACTAATTAATAGGTAGGTACTATTAAATTGTTAGAACCTTAGGATTTAAGAAGATGTTCAAATATTCCTCAAAATGACAACTTTATTTGACAGTCATCTTTTACCTTGACTGGTGCCCGCAAATACGGGGCCATAAAAAGGAGAAATAGTTAAAAAGAAATCGGCGATAACCCGTAAACGGGCTCATCAAAAATATCTAAAGTTATTCTTTTGGATGTGGGTTTTAGTGCTCTTTAATAAACCTAAATAGAATTTTTCTCTAAAATAATTAGGGAAGCCAATAATTGACCCCATTTAAAATTACATGGGATTTCCTATGTCCCGCTCGACGATGCAACACCTGGTATGTTTATTAGCAGTACATTATAATTACTTTTAAAATCCTTTATTGTACAGTTTAACATATAGTTACCACCAGATACAATATGTTTATAATAAATATACATTATTAGATTTAATATATATTCGTTTATATTAGGAATAAAAAGTATTTTAACATTTTAAATCTAAAATATGTGCATTGTTATTGTAAATATAGCTCTCCCAAATGGACACATAAAATATATCTAAAATAAATATATTTGTTTTTAAATTTACGATATAGTTTTCTCAGTATATATAGTAGAATGTTCGTGTGGTATGGTCGTTGCCGTTGTTGCCGTGTCATTTCGACAATTTTGCAATCTTTTTTAATTTCTTTAAAAGCGGTTCGCGGTGGAACGATTAAACTTTCTCAACAATTCGACAACTATTTAGGCTATTTGGTGAAATAAAATATACGGGGTGGTTCGAAAAAAATTACACAACTTTAAAATAAAATAAAAAATTTACACGTGTCACGTGGCGGCTTCATCACTTAGTATAATCGGCTGAAACTTTCTGATGCTGTAGAGACCGTTGACTTACAAAAGTCAATTGTTCTTCGGTGAGATTGGAAAATAGCAAGTATTATTTTTCATCGGTTAAAAATCAAAGCAGGGCCCCTTTTCGGAAATTGATAGCTTCGAAACGAAAAATCAAATCAAAATTCTATTTAGACCTTTTGGATAGAGCATCTCAAATACTTTTTTTTTACAATACGTCTTCCTACACCTAAAAAATTAAGAAAATGTATGTTTTCGAGAAAAACTAAAATTACAATTTTTTAAACCGGTTTTTGTTTTTTTTTTAGTTTAAAGAAAATATTGACCAAAATTTTGAATACTTCCGGAAAGTGCGTTTCAAGAGACAAAAAATGCTTATTTCTAAAATTTTTTATTTAGAGTGCAAAAAATTCAAATTTTTCTTTATTTTTGTTTAAATTGAAATATTTCATATATTTTTTTATGTTGATATTGGGTTTATTCAATGCCTCCCATCATCGTTTACCAATTATATTTAAAAACAATTAAAAGTTTTTCACTACTATTACAGATATTTCAGGTTTAATGTCACGAAAACTGCCAAAATATCACGAATTTCCTGGATTATACCCATTCTCAAATTTAAAAAGGTGACCGTAAAACTATGTTTGTATATGGCAAAGATTAAATTTAAGATAGACGTTAAGTTATCAGAAATTCTGAATTTTGATATAATTTTACTACTTACATTGCGTAGTTTTGGGCCCGGGAAACAGTATGTAAATTTTTTAAAATATGTTCTCCTTCTGTTTAGACACTATTATTGGGGAAAATCATTATATTTCTTTCATACATCTCGTAATGTAATTCCTATTGCTTCACAAGTCCTGAGGTAAAGCTATAAAACTGATTTTCATAATTATGTCAACATGTACTCTAGTGGTTAGCGAGGTTTCTTCTCAGCCAGTTAACGTAGGTTCGGTCCTCGACTCCGGATTTTTCTTTTTTTCATATTTAACCCCTAAGCACTAACACTTTAAATAAGTATCATAAATGCTAACTAAGGGAGAGAGAGAGAGAGAGAGAGAGAGAGAGAGAGAGAGAGAGAGAGAGAGAGAGAGAGAGAGAGAGAGAGAGAGAGAGAGAGAGAGACGGTACCCTAAATTGCTCAATTAGAGTTTTCTGGCAATGGGGGAAAACCTTTGGAAACTTAAGTAGGGTTCCTTTAGGGTTAAGGTTGTTGTTATATATTCCTAATATAAACGAATATATATTAAATCTAATAATGTATATTTATTATAAACATATTGTATCTGGTGGTAACTATATGTTAAACTGTACAATAAAGGATTTAAAAAGTAATTATTATGTATTGTTAATAAACATATAAAATAGGTATATTAAGAATAAAGTTCAAATGTTTGCAACCACAATATTGTAGTAGGCTGAGCAGATATACAGATGTCAAATTGTAATGGGGCCTGGAGGTCTACCACAGAAGGCTATGTTGAGAATTCTATTAAACAAGTAGCAAGCCTTTCATATGTAAAGCATGAATTTAAATAGATAGCTCGATCACATCCACTGGCCTACAAATTATAAAAAATGTATTGTTAATGTTTATGATATACTTTAGGTTTTATAGTTTTTTTATTATTAATAAATTACCTCTCAAAAGAACAGGAATTAGGTATGTGCCACGAAATGTTATTAAAATTAAAAAAAAAAAATTTGATTACAGCGCTATAGTACACTATAATGACTCTCATTACAGCACTATGGTTGTGATAGATGTTCATACGAAGGTAATTCTAGAACTATGAAATTCCTATTACTAAATGAAAGTGGATAAAAATACTAATGGAACTGAAAATAAATATTTTTGAAATTAATGTTTTGATATTATTATACCACAAAATGAAATGTATTTTTATTAAACCAGCAATGCACCCTGGCCTCAGTTCATATCTGCTTGCAAGGCAACTTTCTCAAAAAATCAGATAAAACTGCAAACATTTCAGTAGATTAGTTCAGATTAGTTTGGGTTAGTTTAGGTTTGACTTACTTTAAAATGTGTTTATTAAATCACCCCTTCTCATGAGTGATAAATCTTCTCCTCAAAATGATTATTTATTTACTCATTTTATTAAACTGACAAGTTATACCTAGCTCGCAGACTCGCAGGGGTTCTGTCTTACACCGTACGGGGTAGCGCGAAGCAACGTTCACCGATGACCGCTCATAGTTAAATGAAAGGATGGGTGAGGTTTTCGTTCCTATTTATTAAATATCTTGTTTAAACATACATTATTTTAAAATTTTAATATACTGTATTCTATAAAACCTGTCTTTTAAATTTTGTATACTAAATTTAATTATTTAAACTTAAACATTATCAAAATACAATATTTTAGAAATTAGCATACAGCTGTGTTCTTCTGTATGTTATATATTTAACTGGCGCCATTTAAAATATGATATATAAAATTAATTTGTGCTAAATGTTAGTTTTAAATATATCACTGGGAAAAAGGCTTAATATTGTGTTCTTTTACTTCTAAGCATACAGTAACATCGTGTGGACAAACAACGAACCAGATTTTCTGTCTGGAGCTCTGATGTGGTTCACCGATAAATCCAAGACTGAAGAGGGTACAGGGGCTGGGATACACGGATCTAGACTAAAAAAAGACTTGTTCTTTCCCTTGGAAAAATTCTCAACAGTATTCCAGGCAGAAACCTATGCCATACTGCAATGTGCATGGGAAAACACTAGAAGAGCCTACCAAAATAGACAAATCTACATATGCTCAGACAATCAAGCGGTCCTCAAGGCTCTCATGAGCCAGAGGATAACATCAAGGCTAGTCGGGGAATGCCAGAGTGAACTGAGAACCCTGACGGACAGTAATACTGTGAAACTATTCTGGGTACCAGGTCACAGAGTCATTTTTGGCAACGACGTGCTTAGGAGGCAAGCATCAGCTGCAACATACATTGGTCCTGAATCAGGCCTAGAAGTACCTAAATGCACAGCACGAGAAGCTATTAAACGATGGACCGAAAATGAAAACAAAGTCTACTAGAACAGCAGACAGGGACTCGATTATAGCAAGAGAGTTATGGGGAGTATTGATCCTAAGTTCCAAAAACAGTTTATCATATATTAAGCTATAAATTATGTGTAACTAGCTAGATACAATCGGGTTTCCTCCAACTAAACATGTACAGGGTGTCCAGTTTTCGTATGTTTTACGGGTTATCTGCGTTATCAGTAAAGATAGAAGGTTGCGGTTTTCGCGGCACTGTATTACTTTTTTGAGAAACAAACGATGCCCTCAACAGAATTTTCATAGCCCCGTTAGTTTCTTAGATACGGGGTGATTTTGAAAATTTTGCATTTTATTTATTGCGTATCTCGGTTACGCTGCAACTTATCAAAAAGGTAAAAAATGAGCTTATTAGTTTTTTTCACGTAGAATCTAGTGGCTTAGTCAGATTTTTTCTATGTTTAATTGTTTTCGAAAAAAAGAGCAAACTTGCATTTTTTTAAATGGGACACCCTATATATTTTTAGCCATTATGATTCAGATTATCACAAGCTTTTCAAAAATATATAATACTTTATAGCTGTTCTCAATGTGAAGCTCAAAATTTACATTTTTCAACCAATTTAAATTTTATTTAGTAGGCCATGACGGGTATTTAGGAAAACAAAAGATGACAGGCTTGTTATCTGAAAAAATCTTTATTTACTGTCAGAATAGGTTGTCCATTTTCTGTTCTTTGGTTCTATTCAGTTTTGATATGTAGCAGTTTTTTCTTAATTATGGCTGTAAATGCAAAATTCGAGAATTATGAAAAGTACGATATTATGTTAGTTTGTTATATTCAGTGTAGTTTGTGGCATCGTTTGTTTCTCAAAAAAGTAACACAGTGCCGCGAAAACCGCAACCTTCTATTTTTACTAATAACGCAGATAACCCGTAAAACATACGAAAACGGGACACCTTGTACTGCATTCAAAAATTCAAATAAAAAACAGATTGTTGATTTAGTAAATAAAATAAAACAATACTAACATAATTATCAATTTTTTTGGTCACACTCCTTCGGATTATGATTTAGAAACAATCGGGTTTCTAGCCAAGTAGGTAATGTCATTTTTATGCGCAGCCTACGACGACATATTATTACTTATTTGGAGTAACTGTGTGAGGCTTACGGCCACGCACTTTGTACATTATGCTTGAACCCAGATATTTGTCAAATTTTAAATAAGAAAATTGCAAAAAAAAACTAAATATTTCTAATATATGTATTAAGATTAAATACCTATTCTGTTTTCTGCTTAATCATGCGAGGCTTACGGCCATGCACAGTTTGAATATATTATTATTGAAAGTATAGACTTCTATAACACAACAAAAAAATTTTCATCACATAATTTCTCATGTAGCAAATCTTATTTTAAACAATCCTGAATTAATAACTATTTCTTATTAACCAGTAAACATTAATACTAGGTGTCTATACCTAAATAGGTACATCAAAAATATTCACTTTGCCTAAATAAACAAAAAATCCTCAAACCCCCTACCAAATATTAAAGTAACATCACTATAAATTAGCTTAATTTTTATTTGTTACTTGACTTCTTTAACCCTGTATAAATTTAACAAACAAATATGAGACAAAAAGACTAAAGAAACGTAAGAGAAACAAACTATTTAGACCAGAAAACCTTAAACTACAAAAACACCTTTTTGGGATACCCTGTATATTTATGTAAATTCAAGTATTTAAGTAGAAATGGCCTTTCTCTACCAATGGTCAGCATTTCGAGCATTTGCGGGGGCATTAAAAATCTTCCTTTTATAAATCGGTCCTTTTTAGGGCCACAACTTACATAGGTAATAGAAAGAATTCCAGAAAAATATAGTTACAATAAAATGAAAATTTAAGGGATTTTCGTATAAAATTTTCCATTGCCGATATTTTGGGTTAGGAACACGATATCGAGATGCGGTTTCTGGCGAGCTAGTTTAGGCATCATTTAGTTACTTTTTCATGAAAAAAAAATCATACCAATGCATTTCATTTTGTTGAGAAAATTAATCATTTCTGTTGGAATGTCAAAAAAAGCCCTCTAGCGGCGATATGTGAAACTTCCAAAACTTCAAATATAATGATGTTTGTAGCCCAAGAACAGCTCCTTTTAACGAGCCCAAGTTTGTTCAAATCGGCTTAGCCGTTTCGAAGATACAGGATGTTATTTACGGAAACGCTTGAATACCCACCACTTTATTTTTAGAGATAGATACTGCAAAAAGTGTCAAACAAAAAAGGTTCAGATTATCCTCGACTTTAAAGATCAGGATTTTTTTTATTAGGTTAATATAGCGGAATTTACAGAAACATCACTTTTTTAGATTCAAGACTGCAGTTACGCCCCCTAGCGGCCATTTCAGAAACTTGAAAATATTTTCCAGGTTTTTCTCTTGTACTACATACATGAAAACAGCAACATACCAAAAATCTAAACTTTTCTAACTTTATTTTGTTTACCGATGAAGCCGGCTTTACAGGAGATAGCAAAATAAATTCACACAATTTACATTTTTGGGCTGATGAAAATCCGCACGTCATAATTCAAAACAAACACCAACAAATATTTAGGTTAGTTACAGTTTCCCGACGGCAGTGATTAGTGAGTCTGGCATCATAATAAAAGAAAAATATTGTAGTTCTATTCTTAGAAATAATAATCTAAAAGTGTGATGATTCCACAGGGTGTGTCAATTACAACAAAAATTTTACTATTTTAATCAAGAATACTATGGTGTATATCCTTAAAAAAACTCTTTAGAGGATTTATAAAACGTACATAAGTAGTCGGTTAAAAAAAAACGGTATAACCTGTCCTTTTTTAAGTATAAACATTAAATGTATTATAATTAAGACGTTATTCATCTACACATTTATGTTACAAATAAAACCGAAATAGAAAGAAATATTAGAAATAATTAAAAAAAAAACCGTCTGGTTATAAATTTTGTTCAAAATTCAAATTACATTAACGAATTATTTTTGCAAATGAGTATTTTACGTTTCTTAAGTTATTTGCAGTTATGGTTTGGAATACCTCTCACATTCGATCCTGCACATTTTCTCTTTCAGTAGGACCGTCTTTTATACTATTTCCTTTACATATCCCCACAAGGAAAGTCTAGCTCCGTAAGGTCGGGAGACCTTGCTGGCCAAGACACTAAGCCTCCCCTACCGATACAACGGTCATAGAAACGTCGGTTTAAAAAGTGTCTCACTAGTAGACTGTAATGAGCCGGCGCTTCAACCTGCTGAAACCACATTCGTTCACGAGTATGTTCCGGTAACCCATTTAAAAGCACTTCTAAATGATTCTGCAAAAAATCAATATACATCCCAGTAGCAAATATGTTGGCTGGCATTATCCGAAATAACCTGATAGGTCCATTTGTTTTGGAAGAAAGACTCAAGGGTGAGATTTATTTACAATTTTTGCATCAAAATTTGGATAGTTTATTGGAAGTCGTGCCTCTTGATAGAAGAATGCAAATGTAGTATAGGCATGATGGTGCTCCACCTCATTATAACCGTATAGTACGTCAACACTTAACAAGCGCTTTTGACCCTCGATGTGGGCTTGTTTTATGATCAGCATAGTCTCCAGGCCTAAATCCCGTAGACTTTTACTTCAGAGGACATCTAGAAGAACAAGTTTATTCAACACCGGTAAATACTAGAGAAGAACTACTAGCGAAACTAACACAGTACTCTAATGAAGTCCGTAATAATGCCGGAATATTATTTGCAGTGCAGCGGGAAAATATTCAAAGACTAAACAAATGTATTGAAGTACATGAATCCCATATTATTGAGCATTTGCCGAAATAACATTTAAACGTTTTCATTATTTTTATATTTTAATAATATTGTAAGATAATTTATTTCATACTGTATTGTAAAACACACCTTTACATATTTGAATTTAGTCCAGAAAATAAGGTTTTACAGCAATAAGTCCGGTAAATTTTTTTTTACCGGACTAGTCCTGTAAAATTTCTTTACCGGACTAAAATTTGTAAGTTGTTTTAGTTTAATCAATGTCAAACACACAATGTTTCCACCAGTAAATATAAACACTTTTCAAATATACGACGCAGAATAAAACTTCATTATAATTTCAAAACATAATTATAATTTTCAACAGAACAGTATGAAATAAAACTACTTAGTTGGCGAGTTATTGGGAATATTCCACTCACGTATAAAAAATCCCATAAGGACAGTGGTATTTTCGAAAACTTACAGCGGATATACAAAATCGAAAACACCAAAACGAAAATACCACTTGTCAGTGTCACTTTGTTGACAAATTTCTATTTATTATTTCACAGTTGACAAAATGAATGTTTTTGGATTCGTGAAATATTCCTTTAAATACCATGCGTGCTTTAAAACTAACCAGATAATTTTTCCCTTATACGTGTTTTCTTTAGAAATTTCACTCGTCCTTCGGACTCGTGAAATTAAAGAAAACACGCATTCGTAAAAAATTGTCGGTAATTTTAAAGCACTCGTGGTATTACACCCGAATATTTCCCTCATATATAAAAAATCTCATAAGAAGTGTGGTCTTTCGCAAGAATTACAGCGAATATTTCACTCATGTATAAATTTTCCCATAAGAAACGTTAAAAATAAAAAAATATCAGCGGATATACAACGTTGCCTAGACAACGTTCTATATCCAACACACAACAATCGAACCTATTTGACGAGACAGTTTTTTTTTTTACCTTTTTACTGCGAACGTGATCGTTATTGTTATGAGTTCCCTTCGGGAAATTCATTGCTTTTGAAAAACAAACCCTCTCAACAGATAACGACAAAGATATAATTATGGCATAAATGAAAAAATATAAATATTATTTACCTAAAAAAAAAAAAAACCCCAACCCGGGTCGTCCGGGGTCGTCCTGGCGAAACGCAACTCCTTAACACTTGAGCCATCAAAGGCTTTACATATTATTCGTCAATTATTCAAGAAGAGTTGCCTTAGGTGCAGCATTGTAAAGCAGTTTGACAACAGTCAGGTTTGGTCGGGCGAAATACTGTATCGTAGATACCTGTTTGTTTGTATTGTTATTATTAAAAAAGTCAAAATGAACCGATTTGGTCATGCACTTAATGAACAAATAGACAAAGAAAAAATTATATTTCATTCTAGAAATATTCTCCCTAAATACCGCTCGTGCATAAAAATTAACCAGATAATTTTCATTCAAGCTTGTGAAGCGACACGTACGCTCTACAATCCCAGGTAGCTCCTGCGCACGCGCGCCACAATTTCCAATATGCTGACGTTCAGCTAGTTCGACGTAAACGTCTTCTTCTTCATTTTCACCCAGCATTCCCCACGGCTGCACATCTTTACTCCACGACCAGAGATCCTCTTCTTCAGGCACTGTTGTTATTGGCCTTTTTGAGCCACCCACGGGGTTTGGGTCGCTTGCCACTTCTACGCCACCAGGCCGCCAGCAGGACGGAGGCTTAGAAAGCCCTAACAGGTCCTGGACACCAAGCAGGCGGTTGGCATCTCGGTCTGGGCCCTTTGCCACCTCCGCAGCGTCGACGGATGAGTCACAGCTAACTCCCTGGAGGTCCGCGTGCCTGTTGGACAGCACTTCTTGCATTCGGTCTAAGACTGTTGCGAAATTTAAAGCCATGTGTCTGACTTCCAACAGCTTATTTGAAATGGAGTTAAAATATCAAAGTTCTATTCTAACTTTGTTTGATATTTTATTTCTTAAAATTATTCTATGTCTAAGTATTTTTTCTAACTTATAAACACAAAATAAACAACTTTAATAACTTTTAAAAGAGTTTTATTCATCCAATTTACGATACTTTATTTACTGCCAAAAAGTCCCAGATTATGCTTTAGGTAACTTTTATGCAAGTACAAAATAACACTTTTTATTTACTGTGAAAATATCTCATCAACTCGAGATATGACGTCATATGATGACTGCAGCTAATTTGATCTTATCTGTTTGAACCCCCGTGAATGACTGATTCTACAGAGCGCAAATTCGCTATTTATAGGAAAATCGAGTTACAGAACACTTGTTATACTAATTCCACTCGTTCTTCGAACTCGTGGAATTATAAATAACAAGCTTTCATGAAAATTATCGGTAATTTTTAAGCACTCGTGGTATTACCCCCGATAATTCCACAGTAGAAGCGATAATTCCACAGTAGAAGCGATAATCCCCCAGTAGGCAGCTATCAATCATAATCAAGTTTTTACTACTACTGTGTACTAACAATCATACAAATCCATAATTTTTGACTGTTTATAAATATATTATTTATTATGTACTTTTTTTAATTTTAATACTAACTTAATACTTTACATTATATTTATAAATATATTTCAAAAATAATAATAATAATATTATATTTTCTTTACCAACATTGGAGGCGTCTTTTGCATATCCTGGTATATGGGTATTTAAGTGTAACCACGGTTACCGCAAAAACTTTTATTATTGAACTTACTTATGTCAATCTGCGACATTTAAAAAGTGAATTGATTACAAATCAGGATTTCTTTAAAGATATGGAACGTTTTGGTAGTCACTCTATAAAAGAAATTTATACAAGCATTACCAATACAATACAATTTTTTGGGAAATATTCCACCGAATACCACTCGTGCATCAAAAATAACCAAATAATTCTGCTTTCAAGCGTGTTGTAGTATTGTAACTGCATTCGGTTATTTTCATTTTTGATTAAATTCTGAAAAAGCCCTCCTTCTTCGAAGTCGGGCTCTTTCGGATTTAATCAAAAATGAAAATAAACTCATTCAGTTACAATACAACACGCTTTCAATCAGAATTATCGGTAATTTTGATGCACTAGTGATATTATGCCCGAAAATTTAATTATTCCACCTTGAACCGTTTTTGAACAAATTAAAAAAAAAATACAAAATTGTCGATTTGACACGGCGGCAACAACTACCACACCATCCGAACATTTGTAGGTTGTACGCCTCGAATATACTAGGTTGATAGAGTAATGCAAATATTATGTAGGTGACACGAGTAGAGTGCACATCGCCCTGTATCGTTCAGCCCGTGGGCACTTTAGGGCTAAAAAGGTTTGGCCTTCGCGTTTGGTAGAGGATGTCCTGTAGTTCCTAGAACTGCTTGTCGTAAAAAAATCGTTGGGTCCAAAAGGGCTCAAATCAAAATTTTGTAGCTAATTGCACCACAAAATAGTGCTATTCATTACGCACCATTCAGTAAAAAATTGTAATATTTTCTATACAAATTAATTTTTTATTAATTTATTAAAATTAGGATTAGCACGGGCCGTTATGGAGTCTCCAACCACAAAAATGCATTTTTCTCGGTTTCACTGGCACTAAAATTTAATTATTTTAAAGTGAAATTTGTCTTTACACTGCGATATTTTGGAAAGTATTGCAAATACGACAAAAACTTATTCTTAATAAAATATGGAGCAGTGTTTTTTCTGTATGATAGAACTTGTTGCATATTTTTAGAATAAGTAGTAAGCTAAATATTTTAATAATTCTTTCATCGGATCCTCCTGATGACACTCCTCCGACTGGTATCCAAGGACGGAGTCGATCAACTGCTATGACTTTCTCATAAGTAGCCTTTCTTGTGAGACGACGTGTATTTTTTTGGAGATTTTGTTTTTTTGTCGTAAGCGACCTTTTGTTTTTGTAGTGCTGCAAGTATATTTTCAGCAGCTTGACGTCTTATTTCCAACAAATCGTCAAGTACTTTAGGAATTTGTCTGATCTCATCTGTTAAAAGACTGTCACTACCTCCTCTGGGTGTGAATCCTAGTAGAAGTTGACTCGGAGTTTTTCCTGTTGACTTGTTTCTTACATTGTTAACCCCAAATTGTACGTTACGGACGTTTTCGTCCCAACGTTCTTCTTCTAGTGTAGCAGATAACAGAGCACCTAATATAGTTCTATTAAGTCTCTCTACCTGTCCATTAGCTCTAGGCGTTGCAACTGCATTTAGAACATGTTTAATATTGTTTTGAGAGCAAAAACGTTTGAAATGCTTTGATGTAAAGCAACTGCCTTGGTCAGTTATTAACCTTTTAGGACTTCCATAAGTACAACACAGATTTTTACAATATTCAATAACATATTTAGTCTTAGTAGTCTTTACTGCTTGTAGTACAACAAACTTAGTAAAGGCGTCTATTCCAACGATAAGGTAGCTATTTCCTTTTTTTTTGCTTTTCGGAAAAGGCCCTAAATGGTCAATGTAAATTGTGTTAATTGGTTCAGATGTTTTTTTCAATTGGGTGAAGGTACCCCTCTTTCCTTCCTGAATTTTTTTGTTACAAAGACACTGAATACAACAGGCTAAATATTTTTCTACATATTGTCTCATTTTAGGAAACCAATAATGCTCACATAACCGATATAAAGTCTTTTCAAGTGCAAAGTGTCCAAAATCATCGTGCGCTGCATGAACTACTTGATGTCGCATTCCTTTTGGCACTACCCACTGTATGCCACGTGCAGTAATTCTATATACTCGCCCATCTTTTAAAGTATAATTTTTGTAAATCTGATGTTCATTTTGGGTTTCTGGAGGTTTCATAAGTACTTTTCGAATGTTGACAATTTTGTCATCTGTTAACTGTCCAGACAAAACCCAATCAGCATTCATCCGATTACCTGGACGATATTTTACTTCAAATGTAAACTCCTGTAGCTGAAGCCACCATCTGGCAATTCTCGGAATTATCTGCTTTTTCACACTTGTGGCTTTTAATGAGTTGCAATCGGTTACGACTGTGAAATTGATTCCTAAAAGATAACTACGGAACTTCTTCAGACATTCCACCACAGCCAATGTTTCTAGTTCGTACGAGTGGTATTTTTGCTCGCTGCCTATTGTCTGTCGGCTGTAATATGCTACCGGATGGTAACGCTGGTCAGGTTGTAATTGCAATAAAATTCCAGCCAAACCCAAGGTGCTTGCATCAGTGTGAACTTCTGTTGTTAAGTTTGGATCGAATAAAGTCAAAATTGGCCTCTGGATTAATTCTGTCTGAAGTTTTCGAAACGCTTTTTCTTCCGGTTCCTTCCAGCTCCAAGGTACAGTTTTCTTTGTTAAATTATTTAATGGTTTTGCAATTGATGCATAATTCTGCACAAAATGTCTAAAATATCCAGTGAGTCCCAGAAATTGTCTTACTTGATGAACAGATTGTGGTCTTTGGAATTTTTCCACAGCTCTAACCTTATCCTGTCCGGGTCGAACTTGACTTTGACCAACTTCAAATCCTAAAAAGGTTACAGATTCCATTAAGAAAGAACATTTCTCTAAATTTAAAGTCAACCCTTCTTCTCGAAATATATCCAGGGTGTTCTTCAAGTGACTTAGAGCTTCGTCAGTGGTACTGCCATGAAGAAGCACATCATCTAGGTAGACCGATGCATAATTAGTGGATGTTCTAAGAATTTTATTCATAAATTTTTGGAAAATTCTCGGTGCATTTGTAAGACCAAAAGGCATTCTATTGAACTCATACTGCCCTATTGGCGCAACAAATGATGTATATCGTTTTGAAGTTTCTGCTAATGGGATTTGGTAATATCCCGATTTGAGGTCCAAACTAATGAAGTAAACACCTCCCTGTAACCGGTCAATTTGCTCATCGATTCTAGGCAATGGTTGATTATTTTTCAAGGTCAGAGAATTAAGTTTTCTGTAGTCGATGCACATTCTGTTTTCACCATTTTTCTTTTTAACCAATAATACTGGTGAGCAATAATCAGAATCTGATTCTCGAATAATGTTGTTTAGGATTAGTTCTTCAATGATATCTTTGACTGCTTCTTGTTCAGCTCTAGCCATCCTATATGGTTTATATGTAAAAGGTTTGTTGTCATTTAGATGAATCTCCATTTCTATGGAATTTGCACAACCAAGTTCTGAAACTTTTTGAGCAAAACAGTCCCTATATTTATTAAGAAGCTTTATCAATTTCTTTTTTTCTTCGGCACCTACTGGACCGATTTTAATTTGTTCTTCTAAAAACGGTTCCATTATCCAATCTTTAAGCTGTAATACTGATTCTTTATGTTTTAATTTTTCGTTGCTCTCTGTACACGGCCATGCTCTAGCAAAAACCTTGTCTTTCCGGAAAACTATTTCTCCCTTCGAAAGGTTGATGCATGGTAACGCATTAACTTTTCCTGATGTAACTGTCATGACAGTATTTGGTACTAAATATTCTCTTCCTTCTTGAGCACATACTATAGCTTCGATAAACAGATCGGCTTCATAATTCTCGCAATATACTTCAACATTTGCTAACGTATTATTAGGGACAATTCCTTATCTATTCGTAAAACTATTTTTTGTAAAAACAAGTTATCTTCAACATGTAGAAATTCATTTAAATCTGTATTAATAAAAGTAATAGAATTTTGATCTTTGACCAAGAGAATATGTGGTTTTTCGGTAAAGTTTCTTCCAATGAGAACGGGAACATTTTGAAGATCATCTCGTACTATGCAGACTTTAACTTCAGCCTCTACTTGATCCAATTTTATAGTTAGCTTGGTAGAACCTAAAGTAGTCGTAAAACTTGGTCCATAACCTTGCAATATGGTTTTATCATTTTGATCATATGGTATTCCTAAAGACTTAAAATCAGTAAACCTAATAATAGTACATGAACTTCCTAAATCTATATACGCAGTTGTCTTAAAATTACCATTAATACTAATATTCTTATAATATTTTTTATTTGCATCTTTGTCGAAATCATCTAGTCATGCTACTGGCTTAGGATGTTCTCTATTCTTTTGAAAACAGTTGTTTTCGACGTGTCCAGCTCGTCTGCAATAATTGCATTTAATTATATTGTTGGGTGCTGTACAAGTTTTGGCAATATGACCACTTTTCCCGCATTTGTAGCATCCTTTATTTTCATAAGTTTCTTTTCTCTTTGCTGATATTTCCATGTTACCTCTTGCTCTGTCAGAAAACGTGGTTGCTTTTTAAATTTTCCAAATCCAGATTTATTTATTCCAGAAGCCGCGCTTGTACTTCCAATGGTATTGAGAAATTCATGTAATGACTCGGGTGTCTGATATTTTCCTGCTTTAGCACCAGTTTTAACCACATTATCATCAATTCCTCCTAATATACATGAAACTGCTTCAGGCTCCTCTATTTTACAGCTGTTTAATAATGCACACTTTTCATAAAAATATTTGGTGTAAGTTTCATCAAATCGTTTGCGTCTCCTGAGCATTTCAGTTAACATTTCGCAGTAATCTTTTCGGTATGGAAACGCCCGTTTTAATTTTTCCTTCCATTCAACCCAGTTTAATTTTATAGATGACAATCCCTTATACCAAATTTCTGCTAAACCTCGTAAACGTGCGAGTGCAAAGTAAATCGTTGCCTCCTCACTCCAGCTAAAAACCTCTCTTAACTCATCAACCTTATGACACCAAGCATCAATATCCTGATTTGAATCTTCTGGATTAAAAATGGGAACAATATCGCCTCGAACCATGGATGCATCTGGCTTACGTACTGTACTTGCTAAAATATCTTTCATGACTGTAGTTAAACGAATAAGTGGATCATCTTGAAAATTGTCTGTACTTTCGACATTTCCTTCAGAAGAAGGTGTGTGTGGGTCACGCGCTCGTTTTCTACTCATTGTTAATATTGGGTCGGTGAATTGCCGCTAACATATATAAAAAAAAAGGACACAATATAACAAACCATAAATATAAATCAAAATACATCAAAACCACCAAAAACATTGAGTACCTTTGAAATATCCCACTTCTGAAAAATTATATAGCATCGATAAAATTTAAATTAATAAATTCACATGTCAGAGGCGCTGAGCGTTTATTTGTCAGATATATTTTATATAAATAAACAATATGAGCATACCCTAATTCAACTTCACACATTATAAATAATAAATCAACACTTTGTCTCTTTTTATCTTTTACCAAAAACTCTTGTATGCATGACTATTATTTTACTTGAATAACAGTTATATAATGCCTCACGTACGGAGTGGTGCAATGGACGCCAAAACGCGAGGGTCCGCTCCCGTACACGTAGTGAACCCTTGCCACTACACCTTAAATCCATAAGGCTCAACCGTAAATCCATACGGTATATCTTTAACTTGGTCATGACCGCAAAACATAAGCCGCTCTGTACTGAGTTGTGCAATGGACGCCAAAACGCGAGGGCCCGCTCCAATACAGAACCTTTGATAATACCCTCTGAGACGTGCAATGATACCAACCAACAACCAACTAGTGGACACAGTACCTGCTCCAGATATTAACAAACAAAATCGCTTATCACAGGCAAAACAAGCAATTCAAGAAATTATCAACAATTAACAATATGACATGTAACAGAAATAATATAAAGTTGAAATAGTTATGCTCAGTGAAACTCACCTATTTTCAGAATAAACTACACTTTCGACACACGGTACACAATACACATTCACAGACTTGTAAAACTCAACTAAAGCCTTAAAGCTTTGCTTTGCCTAACAAACAGAATATGTTATTCTTTCCCATTTTGTCATTTTGTAAACAAAACTAAACTGAACAGTTCTCCATTGATTTGTGCTGAGTTGACAATCAGCGTTAATGATGCCTAATCTTTATCGTGACTCTAAAGTAATATAAATACGACTTTAACATGTTTGGCGGCGCCCGGCGTCAACAGCTATATCCAATTTCTACTATCGACTTAAAATAATAAGGACGTATTAAATAATTTAAATGGGTCTTACATATGTAAGAGTAGACGAGTATCTGCTTCTTCATGTCTGGACTTCAGCAATCCATCAATCAGATGGAAGTTTGTTTTATATTCTAAGACTAATGAAAACCCTCCACTAGTCACAACTTCAAGGCTGGTATTATGTTGATGTTTAAAAAGATAGTTTGATAAAAAATGTGTTAACTGTTGTTTATTGAACAAAGGATGAATAAATAGGTACCATTGTTGTGGCAGTAGGGCTTCTGGTGAATTGATGATCCGTTTTATTGTTAGCTGCGATTTTCTTTTCAATCTTGTTGAATTTTTGATAGATTTGGTTACGTAATGGTCAAAAACGATATCAATCCTGGACGCTTTGAATTTATTTTTAAATATTACGGAGTTGAATATGTTACCATATTCCAAAAAAGTTTTCGCTGTAGCTGGTTTGCCCAAACTTTGAACTACGGACATGGCATCAAATAGGTATTTTGCCATCGTATATTGGTATTTCATTTACATACTGGCGCCGTATGCCCTTCGATAATTTTCCCCAGACTAATAACCATCGAATAATTATTGATTTGTGATGACATTCCTAGTCAAATTCCAACTTGCAACAATCAGCTGACTCAGCTGAACGGTGAGCACTACGAACCCTCAGTACCACATTGGCTCCATTTAAACTAGCACGGAACAAATAAAGAAAAGAAGAAATTCCGGGCGATGCGATCTCACTTTTATAAGAAGCTCTAAGCAAAGCGCCCGGCCGTCGATCGAACGGGAGGACGGCGAAGTCTACAATAAAGTGGTGTAATCACAGAACTATTTAATTATCTAGTTTACTACTTACCCTAAAAATATGCAAATGCTATATTATACACGAAGTAAGAATAATTACTAAGCTTAAAACTAACTAGAGTGGCTCAATATACAGTCTTTAGAACATAATTTGTTTTATGGGATTAACCCTCTCATTTTGATTCAGGTAAAAATCGGTTTAGAATCACCAAACTATTACTTTAATAATGAAATTACGTCTTCCGGATTTGCAGTTTACTTTAAGACATTTTTAAGTACGGGACATAATTTACCTGCATTTATTCATTCATTCATTGTTTGTTTATGGCCACCCTTGGATAATCCCATTCAAAGGCAAAGTGTAACTTTCTTATATCTCTGGACAGGCTTTACACAACGCCATAATCAATACACATGGCAACTTTACCCTATTTGCTGACGACACTACTAATTGCGGGTGGATTGAGATGCAGTGGTTCTTATGGATGCAGTCTCTGGCGATGTGCAGGAGGTTCGAGGGTGGTGCGACTTACTTATCTTTAATGCCGAAAAACCTAATATTTTGACTTTTAGATTCAACACAGTAGGTCTGGAGTTCCAAGTTTTAAATAAATCCTCTGGATGTATAAGAACCACACATTCAGGTCATGGACTACTGCAGACCCCTATTTCTTGTATTTGCCTTCCCTTAACGAAGAGTGGCAATAACTTGCCGTTGCCCATCCCAAAGACGGACTAAAAATGTACAATTATTTTCCACCTATCGTTAAGGAGGCAACTACACTATCATACAGAAAAAACACTGCTTCGTATTTTATCAAGAATAAGTTTTTTTCGTATTTGCAATACTTTCCAAGATATCGCAGTGTAAAGACAAATTTTACTTAAAAATAATTAAATTTTAGTGCCAGTGAAACCGAGAAAAATGCATTTTTGTGGTTGGAGACTCCATAACGGCCCGTGCTAATCCTAATTTTAATAAATTAATAAAAAATTAATTTGTATATAAAATATTACAATTTTTTACTGAATGGTGCGTAATGAATAGCACTATTTTGTGGTGCAATTAGCTACAAAATTTTGATTTGAGCCCTTAGGGACCCAACGATTTTTTTACGACAAGCAGTTCTAGGAACTACAGGACATCCTCTACCAAACGCGAAGGTCAAACCTTTTTAGCCCTAAAGTGCCCACGGGCTCAAGAAATAAGCCGCTTTTAATTCCGCGAGCACTCTACGTAACAATCAGGGTGAAAACCCGATTGTAACTAGCTAGATGCTATCGGGTTCCCTCTGTGACCAAACATGAGGTGCATTCAAAAATTCAAAATAACATGAAGATTGTAAATTTAACAAAAAATAAAACAAAATAAAATAAAGATTCTTAATTTAATAGAAATTTGTGACATATTCAAATATTCAGGGCTGCCCAGAAGTCCGGAATAAAATTAATATAGCCTTAACCTGTAACTTTTGGGGAAAATGCTCGGACACGTCAATTTAGTTTTATATATGCTCACATTTTGACGTTATTCGTTTGTTTTTTTATAGACATTTATTGTCAAAGATATGACGACATCGATCTTTTTTTTAAATGGAAACATACAGCTTGTGATACATCATAATATGAAAGCTAATATCTCGTAAAGTATGCTCATAAATTTTGGCGCAATTCTCTTAAGCTATTTCAATATGGCGACTATTAAAAGTTTTAAAAAAATCCCTATTTAAATAAGCGAAAATGATAAATCATTGATGTTTTTGTTACCTTTC
The DNA here is from genome assembly GCA_963920685.1 of Polydrusus tereticollis. Classification (NCBI taxonomy): domain Eukaryota; kingdom Metazoa; phylum Arthropoda; class Insecta; order Coleoptera; family Curculionidae; genus Polydrusus; species Polydrusus tereticollis. Next base: position 83,075,051 of record OY987333.1, read on the forward strand.
AAGGTAAGAAATCTTAATTGTTTGACGTTCTGATATTTTGTGACATTGTGAACTTGTAATAGATATTTACGTTATAAGTCCGGTAAATCAACTTTTACAGTATGAGTGAAATGTTTCGAGACGAGGCGACGAAGGAGCCGAGTCTGGAATTTTGAAACGAATACTGTAAAGGATTTGCCGGACGAATGACGTACAATATTTTATTTCATACTGTTCTGTTGAAAATTATAATTATGTTTTGAAATTATAATGAAGTTTTATTCTGCGTCGTATATTTGAAAAGTGCTTATATTTACTGGTGGAAACATTGTGTGTTTGACATTGATTAAACTGAAACTTACAAATTTCAGTCCGGTAAAGAAATTTTACAGGACTAGTCCGGTAAAAAAATTTTACCGGACTTATTGCTGTAAAACCTGATTTTCTGGACTAAATTCAAATATGTAAAGGTGTGTTTTACAATACAGTATGAAATAAAATTAATTTAGGTATTTCCGAAGTATTATTTTACAATTTTCTAAACAAAAATGGTTTTGTCGGAAAGGCAGCGTATCGAAGTCTTGATATTGTTAGGATGCGGAGATAAAATAAGAAGTCAAAGTGAAGTGTGCAATTTATTTAATGCTAGATATCCGGAAAATCAAATTTACAGGGCACTGTTAGTAAAATATTCCACAAATTTGATGAACATGGCACAGTAGAGGACTTGCCTAGGAATGGACGGCCACGTGTTTTAGGCGACGATGAAAAATTGAATATTGCATTATCGCTGCAGGATAATCCGCATGTTTCAACAGTTTCATTGGCTCAAAATCATGATACATCTAGAGGTACTATTGGAAGATTTTTGAAAGCAGAAAAATACCATGCACCCTTATAAAGTATGTCTTGTCCAAGGGCTTTTAGAAGATGACTATGATAAGCGTTTGCAATTTTGCGAAGAAATGGTGAGACGGTGTGACGAGAATAATAGGTTTCCACAGAACATATTATTTTCGGATGAAGCTACTTTCTATTTAAACGGGGTGGTTAACAGACATAATTATCTTTTCTGGAGTCAAGAAAATCAACGATGGATATTTGAAGCGCATACTCAACGGTCCCAGAAAGTAAATGTATGGGCAGCTATTATTAATAACCGAATTTTAGGGCCATTCTTTTTGGAAGGAAACCTTATAGCTGAACGGTACCTGGATTTCTTAACCTTCGAGTTGAGGCCTGCACTAGCTGTAATTTTCCCAACGAAGTAGATTCAGATAAACCTAATGAAACAATTTGGTTTCAGCAAGATGGTGCTCCCCCGCATTTTGGTGTCAATGTGAGAAGATATTTAGATCAGATATTTCCAGCTCGCTGGATTGGACGACGTTCTACAATTGAATGGCCACCGAGGTCCCCAAACTTAACGCCTCTAGACTATTTTCTTTGGGGATATTTAAAAGAAAAATTTACCAAAATAGGCCAAATAATATTGAAGATTTGAAAAACAAAATTAGATTGGAGACACATAACATACCGGCTGAAGCCATTCGAAATTCCGTCGACGGATTTTACCATCGTCTGAGAGCATGCCAAGTAGAGGGTAGAGAACATTTCCAGCATTTGCCACGTTAAACCACCTTTTTGTTGTGTTTTGTTTTGCTTCGTTACACTTTTATTTTTTTTTTTACAAAATAAATAACAAATAAACCATAACTATTATTAAGTCCAATGTTACAAAATGTCAGAACGTGAAACAATGAAGATTTCTTACCTTGAAAGGTAAAAAAACATCAATGATTTATCATTTTCGCTTATTTAAATAGGGATTTTTTTAAAACTTTTATCAGTCGCCATTTTGAAATAGCTTGCCAGAATCGCGCCAAAATTTTTGAGCATACTGTACGAGATATTAGCTTTCAAATGATGTATCACAAGCTGTATGTTTCTATTTAAAAAAAAGATGGATGTCGTTATATCTTTGACAAACGTCTATAAGAAAACAAACGAATGACGTCAAAATGTGAGCATATATAAAACTAAATTGACGTGTCCGAGCATTTTTCCCAAAAGTTACAGGGTAAGGCGACCTACATTAATTTTGTTTTATTCCGAACTTCTGGACAGCCCTGTATTTTTGGCCATACTCCTGCGGCCTATGATTTGGAAACAATCAGATTTTTAGTCAAGTATAGATTGTCATTCTGTTAAACGGTCAAAAGCGTTACAATAGTATATTAAAACATAAGTTTCATAAGACATAATTTTAGAGCACGCGTCTGTTGTATTTATGAGGCGAGTACTCGAAAATGTCTTATGAAACGAATATTTTATAGGTAATACTTTTTCTCTTTGGGTAATTTTTAAGGAAATGAAAAAAAAAATATAGTTAATACTTTCCAGTCGAATTTTTTTTTTTTTGAGGTTGGCAACACTATGTTACAGAAAAAACGACTGGGCACCCCAGCCGCCATTATTTGGAAAGTAATACATATTTTTAATAAATTGTCATTTTTGCTGTATTGGATCATTAAATATTATTTAATAATTTAGTAGTAAAAACGAGTATGAATGAGCCAAGACGGAAGACATACCCCACCAGAACTACGAGAAATCGCGGAAAAGAATTTAAATAATCTCTTACCGAAGAAATCTCCTAATGTCTATCCAAAAGAATATGCAGATTTTGAGCTATAGTGTGAGCAAAATAGTGTAAAAGATATTTCAGAAAATGCCCTGATGGCATTTCTTAACAAAGAAAGTAAAATTAAAAATGCTTCATCGATGTGGTCCAAATACTCAATGTTAAGAAGTAGTTTAAATATAATATATAGAGATACTAATATATCGAAATATAAAAAAAAAAAAAAAAAACAAGCATATTATTATTTAAAAAGGCTTTCGGAGGGTTAGACGCCAAAAAAATTAAAAATCTTAGAGATTGAGCACAAAAATCGCTTCATTGGACAAGCTGATGATAAAATATATCTAGCAATCAAAGTAAATATTGCATTAAATAAGAATGTATTATAGATTCCTAAAATTTTTGCTTCAAAATAAGTTTCTCAGCATTAGCAACGATATACGTTTATCTCAAACAAAAATACAATAGGTATGGACAAAAAAAACTTACCCATAATAAATGTATTTGATCTTGAATATAAATTTTAGGTTTTATTCTTATAATGGTCTATAATGGTGCTTGCCGCAAAGAAGAAATTACAAATATGTCAGTAGATGATATTGAATTTAGAGACGATATAATCATTGTACATGTGCTCAAAACTAAAAATTACATAGCCAGGCAGTTTATAATTACAAATAGTGACTGAGTACAAATGGTAACACAGTATTTTAGTCTCAGACCAAATCACGTGACAAGTCGCAGATTTTTCTTGACTTGTAGAAATGGATTAACACTCCTATTGGTCTTAAAACAAAATTGGCAAAGCTCACCATTATTTTAGTGGTCTAACATTATAGTGTTTTGTGCTTGAAATAAATAAATATACGTTAACCACAGTCGCATATTTTCTAGGTTATGTTGTTTATGGATGTATGCAAAGCAACGTGAGCGTGATCCTAGTAAAGATATACCTACGTATATTCTGTATTAAACAACCAGTAAAACAACATTTTAATTTGAATAATATATTTAATTTCTTGTAATTGAAATCCTTTATAAAATATGTCTCACTTCTAAAGATAGTTCCATCCATAGGTATAAAACAAATAAATTAAGGTTACCACTACCGAAATATTTCTTAAAACAAAAAGTAGGTGTGCCATGAAATTTCAAAACAGTCATATTGTGTTGTTACCAACAGAAAGAAAATAAAAATTGCGTGTTTACAATGATTGCTTATGCAACCGATAACTAAGTCTTTATGATTCCCAAATAGAAAAAGTACTTTAGACGAAAATATTATATTTCTCTTTTTTTTTATATAAAAATCACGAGAAACTATGTAAACTAACCTCAGGAAGTGCTACTCCATGGCCCTCTTCCTGGCTGCGGTGCTGTGTTAATATTTAGAATATAAGTTTTTACTGTAAGCGCCTTGTAGAATACATAAAGTTGGCAACTGCATACATTCTTCGAATTATCTAAAAACATAAAAATACATTAAAATATTATGTAGGTTGTTTTAATAATTATTAATTTTTAAGTGGATAGGTTTTCCTTATATAAAGAGAAGAACTATTCCTAAAGTGCGCGCTGATTTTCTAAAATTATTATTATTGTTTATTCATATTTACTTATTCAATACATACACCTAATAATATACAGTATTCTAGGTACGTTAGTAAAGTGTTCGTCTTGGACACCACTCAAATTGCAATGGAAACAGAAACAAAAATTTCACGCAAAATATACTAGATTTACTAAAGGGCATAACGGAAAAATACTTTAAGTATATTGAGTTGCCCAAAAAAAAAATATTAAGTACATCTATACATGGTAGCGCACCGCCAGACTGGCCATAGGAAATCCCATGCAAATATTGTTACCCTCAAGTATTGGCTAATTCCTTTTTAAGTCCTTACGTTTACTAAATTACTACCTACAATCATTATTATTTTTATAATAATGTAAAACATGTTTTTCCATTACTAACCTATAACATCGCCATTATTGACCGATTATTAACGTTAGAAATCGTTTTTCTCTACCTTATAAGTTATTATTGATCATGGTCAATAATAAGGCATTGAAATCCATTATTGACCGATCTTTAAGAATCTATTTGAACGCAGGTAACTTGATTTTTTGATTCTACAACATGAATTCATAAACATGAATAACCTGAAAGGTGATTTCTTGTGGTTAGGCAACCAGATAATTATCAATACATATTAGATTATTAGAGATGCTTGATATTGTAAAATATCGATACAATTATTATTACTATAAAGATAAATGTCTTATAAAAGTTTGTAGTAGTGGAAAAAATATTATAATAACCACGGTTTAGACAGCTTATAGCCCTCCTGCTCGGGCAATAATGATGGCTGTCTAAACCTTGGTTAATAATATACTATCAAACTAATAAAAAATAAAATGTTTAATATCATTTTACATTATCATAATTATTACCGGTGGTTTTATTTAGGTGTATACCAGAGCCGTATTTAGTTTTTAGGAATTTAACTTAACGTTTTTTCTGAATTTTTTCTAATTAAATTTTGATACAAAATTAATAAGAGAGCCAATATTTGAAGGTAGCATAATTTAAATCGGATTTTCTATGACTAGTCTGACGGTGCACCAAATGCGTTATTAAACGAAACATCGTCTTTATTTTTTAACTATAAAATTGACTAAAGAAATAGTTTTTATCCATATTATGATTTTTACAGTTTTCGTTTAAAAATCATAGCCTATACTTACGCATAAGAAATGTATACTATAAATATATTAATACGACTGTTAATATAATAGATATTGAATGACTTGACAAATCCGGTTGATTCAAGTGCCAATATAATTTTTTCAAGTTAAACACCCTGCCTTTTTTTTTAACTCACCCAGTTTATGTTTTCAATATCTTAATATTTTATTAAACATGCCATTATCTAACTCCCATAATTTTTTAAATAATTTAAAATGTATAATAATCACAAGCAAAACGGTTAATTTTAATATTGTGCTTATTAAGAATGCCATTAACAGTAATTAAATAAATGTAAATATGTAAAAGTAAAGCTTTAACTTCCTTCTATCTTTTAAATAATAATAAATAATACGCGTTTCGGCCTATCAGTCCGTTATCCGGGCGTAATTAAGGAGGTTTGACATCACAACAATAAGTAACTAGGTATTAACTAATTAAGTATTAATACAACATCTAGGTCAGTTAATTTTAAAATCGAGTAAAAATAAAAATAACTATACACACCAGATACAAATTTATTCCTGCTGAAGGAAACAAAATAAATTAGCTCAATAATACATAGTTTTTGAAGGTTCCCTTCGTCAGTTAAAATTTACCTATTTATTAAAAACTGACTAATTTACGATTAAATTTTAGCTTTTACATTATTGCGGAATAGCTAAACTTATTTGTTTCAGTAGATTTTTTTTATTTTTGATCATAGCTTAGGATAAATTTTAAATTATTTCAAAAAGTATAAAATTTCGATAATAACAAGTTTAATAAAAAATCAAAAACGTAGAACCCTGTGACGTATTCAGATTTTTCTAACGTTACATAGTTTTCGAGAAATAATTCAAATTTACATTTCTTTTAACCGGGGTTACCCCCATTTTTTTGGGGGAATTGGCTCACCACACACAAATGAATACTAGATAAATTGCAAAAACCAGTTTGAGTGGTTTCGTAATAATTTGTTTTGAAAACAATATATTACAGTAAAAATTACAACAAATTTTAATTTCATCTTAGCTTATACCCTCTAATCAGTGCTGGAACGCTCTTGTCTCGAGATTTCTTCCTTTTAAAGCTACAGTGTAAATTATGTTAATTATATAAATCATACAAATAATTCAAAAACAAACAGAAAACTTGTGCCGCTGGTGACTATAATGCAATTTAAGTTCACTAATAAACCTGCTTTCCTTCCTATTATTTTTAATATTTACAGACACAGTACAGGTGTACCTATATTATACACCGTCGATGGTGGTGAAATCGGATTACATAAGCTTTTATTTGTATTTACAATATCTAAATATATTTTATCCCACGATTTAGTTCTATATAAATGCATGTTCCTATTGAGTCGAACATTTATATTGGATTTTTGTGTCTTATTTAAGATTCTGTACATAAGTTTGCCTCCATTAGCCTTCGCAAATCAAATGTACCCAACTCTTCGCAGGGTTGTTCTGTATGGGTTAATCGGTTATATCCAAAAATGATCTTTAGGATTTTATATTGTAAAATTTTCATATTACTAAAATCAAACACAGCACATGTACCTCACACAGGAATTAAGTACCTGAAGTGCGAGAGGCAAAATGCATTAGGTATAGGGTTATTTTACTTTTTTTGTTAATATAATCTTTTATTCTAAATATTGCACAAATCATAGCTCATTATTTAAGTAGTTTACATGCTCCTTCCAGCTAAGACTATGATCTATAATTAATCCTAGATATTTAATTTTTTCAACCTGTTAGATTTCTTTATTATTTATTACTATGTTGGGATTTCTAGTTATTTTATTTTTTAGTTTAAAAAATATGTACCTCGTTTTGTCAGGGTTAATTAGATCAGTATTAACTTTGTGCTCTAAATCTTCTATTTTTTCTGCGCTATACAGGGTGTCCACTTTTCGATAGTTTTACGGGGTATCTCCGTTATTAGTAAAGATAAAAGGATACGGTTTTCACAGCACTGTGCTATTTTTTTGTGAAACAAAAGATGCCGCAATCAAAATTTTTCTAGTCCTCCTTGTTTTTGATATATGGGATGTTTTTGAAAATTTTTCATTTTGGGGCACCCCTTATATTTAGGTTACCCTGTAGCTTATCAAAGAGAAAACGAATGTTCTTTTTGTAGATTTTCACGTAGAATCCAGTGACGTACTCAGATTTTTTCTACGTTCAACACGGCTACTAACAAAAAATGTATATTTTTTAATTAACATCTTATCGCGACAGGAATGCACCGCATCGTAGCCATTTAATTGATAGCAGTTTATTTCTCCTTCACATATCCACGTTTTTGATAAAAGTAATAAGTTTTTTTTAAACAAAATCCTTTATTCACGAAATCATAAACAATATTACATAGGCCTACCTTTTACATTACACTTACATTAACATTATATTTACAAGAGGAAACAGTTATATAATATCCTGAATGAAGGCGCTTTTCTAAACAATACTAAAAGTATTGGTATCGAAGAGCTATAAACTATATTAATTTGATCGCAGAGCACATCAATCTGACAAATGATCCTTTAATTTCTTTAAAAACTTTTTGTAATAAATTTCATTTTTTAAGTCTTGTGGTAATCCGTTAAATGTACCTGAAGCCTCCCATATTGGGTTGTGTAAAGCTATACTGGTTCTGACACCATACAAATAGATGTTATTGGCATTTCTTGTGTCATGCGTATGTATTTCATTTGTATATGCTATTACAGTATTACACTTTTGCCCATTCTTAATTACATTATAAATAAATTTAGATTGTTCTAGTTTTAAGACCTGCTCCAATGGTTGAACTTGTAACATTTGGTAAAGTGTTTCAGTGTGTGTCAGATAATCCAACCCAAACAGTATTTTTAGTACCCTGTTTTGAAGGACAGTAACTTTACCAAACTGCGTCGCACCACACGTTCCCCACACTGGTATAAGGTATCTCATTACTGATAAAAAATATGCATTGTATACCTTATGCTTGGTACCATAGCTCAGAAAATGCTTGCACCTGGATATTGCCCCTGTTAGCGGTATAATTTTATTTTTGATGTGATCTATGTGCGCTCCCCAGTTCATCTTGTCATCCAGAACAAGACCCAAGTATTTGATGGTTTCGATTCTTTCCAATTTATTATTTTTTATTCTTATGTTTACATTGTCCACCGCCTTGTTTTTTTGTTTAAATATCATAAATTTAGTTTTTTCTGTATTAATTTTCAGATTATTTTTTAATAGCCAATTATAATAGGTCTCCAGGTCCGCATTAACTAGTGCGGATAGGTCATCCCCATTATTACCGCTGTACAACAAAACGGTATCGTCCGCAAAAGTGTAATACTGTGCACTAAGCCGTGATAGTTGCAAGCTAAGCACGTATAAGGAGTATAACAGCGGGCCCAAGACGGAGCCCTGCGGCACGCCACTGTTATGTGTTAAAGCTGTGCTTTTGTCCTTGTTAAGCGTTACATATTGCACACGGTCAGATAAATATGTTTTTATTAGATTCAGCATGACACCACGAAACCCCATTTTTTCCAGTTTTCTAAGCAATACCCGATGACAAACAACATCAAAAGCTTTTCGGAGATCAACAAAAACTGCAATTATTATTTTTCCTTTGTCAAGGCCATTTGCCAGATAGTCCGTTAGGTCAATTGTAGCGCTAAGTGTACTACTGTTTTTCAAAAAGCCGTACTGAAATGGGTCAGTTTTAATAAATCGGTCTATAAAACACAACATTCGATTTTTGAGAACAGTCTCAATTATTTTTGAAAATACGCTTATTAGGGAAATAGGCCTATAATTGGACATTTCTGTTTTTTTGCCAGACTTATAGATAGGACATATCTTTGAAACCTTCAATTCATCCGGATATTCACCCGTAGATATTACTTTGTTGATTAATTTAACCATAATTACAACCACCCTCTCTCCAAGGTTTAAAAGATCCAATACTGTCACATTATCATGCCCAGGGGCTGCATTACGTTTGAGATTTGATATTATTTCATTAATTTCGTTTTCATTAGCTGGCGTGAGGAATATGCTCTCTTTAGTGTAAATTTCATTAAAATTTAAATCGTTCGCATTCAGATTAAGCTTTTCGGTCTCAATTTCTTTAATAATTTTTGTACCTATTTCCGAAAAATATTTATTGAAATTGTAGGCAATATCTCCTGTATTGTCAATGACTTTGTTATAAATTTTAATTTCTTGTATGGTTTCTTCGGTAGTCTTTGGTTTTAAAAAAGAGTTTATAATGTTCCATTGCTTTTTTATGTTATTTCCCGCTCTATTCCATTTGTTTTTAAAATAAGTATTTTTTTCCGACTTTATTTTATTGTTTACCGCATTTTTTAATCGTTTAAACTCGAGGCTAAGTTCATAATTATTTGTTTTTTTTTTGTGGTTTTTGTATGCATTATTTCTTTTTTTTATTAATTGTAGGAGTTGGGGCGTTACCCACTGGTTGTTCTGGTGACATTTAATAGTTTTTAGAGTTTGCGACTCATTTTTTGCTTGGTCGATTATTGTTATCAAGTCTTGAAAAGTATTAATGTTAGTAGTGTCCAACAGTTCTATAGTTTTTAGTTTAAATTGTTCCACGTTAAGAATTTTTTTTTCTACAATTGTTTTTTGTTTGCTTGTCGTTTGGTTGAATTTTACTTCTATTTCTAATTTTTTGTGATCTGATATCGGACTATCCTCGACTTTGACAATACACCTATTCTTTAGTGCAGAACTACATACTACATGGTCAATTAACGATGCTGAGTTGCCGGTTACTCTAGTTGCATTTAAAATATTTATTTTATTGACTATACTGTACCCGTTTAATGCTAATAAATTCTTATACTCTTTAGTTAAGTTGGAGTCGCGATCTAAAACATTAACATTCATATCTCCTATAATAACATGGTTAGTTTGGTGTTTGTGTAAGATACTTTCTAGATTATTTAGGAAATCATTACCTTGGTGAGACGGTGGTCTATACATTACACTAACTTTTAGGTGACCTAGAGAGATACATATCCATTGGAGTGGCTGGTCAGGTTCACTGCGTTCTAGTTCATTGTATTTAATCGATTTTTTGATATATATTGCCACTCCTCCACCTCTTGAGTCTCTACACGCATGCACTGCTGAGTATCCATCAATGTTAAAATACTGTATCTCGTTGGAATACAACCATGTCTCCACCAGCACTATTACATCACTTGGTTTATCACATTTTAGTTCATCAAGCTTGTTCCGTACACTCTGGATATTATAGTAGCTTATTTTTATCACATTATTGGTTGAGTTTAGTTTTTTAGATCTGCCTCATCTTCCACCAGCGTTATTTTGGACGAGTCGTCCTTACGCAATAAGATCTTTCCGTTGTTGATCCATAGGTACTTGTAGTCGTGGTCCCTTTTGTATTGCTTTGCTACTTTAAATAATTCAATATTTTGTTTTGTTAGGTCGTGATTAAAGTAAATGGGATTCGATACATTTGATGCTATGACATCTGAAGTTACTATATTTTTTGTCTTCTTTGCTATCATCCAACGCTTCTTGTCCTCCATACTATTAAACTGAACTTTTATTGGTGATGTTGCCTTTCCACGGCCCGTGCCCCCCATTCTAAAAGCACCTTTGATGTTGGTTCCAATTTTAAATATGCTTGCTATTTTTTCCATTATCGTTTCAATTTTCTCGTTTTCTTTTGGTGGGATACCTTGTATTATAATGTTATTATTAAGTTCTTGTTGTTCTTTATTATTTAGTTGCTTCTTTGTCATAGTCAGTTTCCAAAACATATCCCTGTAGTTCCTCCAACTTCTTTCTCATACTCTGAATATTAATATATCGACATTCATATATTGACAAGGAAATGTATAAAACTTTTCACGCTCAGGATTGGTATGTCAGATCCCTTTTAACCTTCTGAGACATCTGCAGTGCATATGCAATATACAGAGCATGCAGAAAACTACCAAAAATGGAATAATATCGCCGTTGGATCATCTTATATAATAGAGGTATGTCTTAAATACGCTGCTACATAAAAGGAAATACGAATTTGACAGCTTTTAGGCTGGATTTTAAAACACACCACAATATTGCCTAAATGTATTTTCAGTTTTTACCCTAACACATAACGCTATGATTATTCAAAATACAGCCTTGTCAAAAGCAATGAATTATTTGACACATAAGGAATAAGAAAAACGGAATATAATTAATGTATGTTTTTTGACTGCAACTTTGGTTATAGAGTAGTGCCTTTTCACTGAGTTTTAAGACATCTAGTATGGGGACTCTATATAGAGTGGCTATTTTTTTTTATTTGGTGGTTTTAGGGATATAGTTAAAAAAGCAGATCAGAAAATTCAATCAAAAACAAAATTTTCAGGTACTCTACGACATAGAATCCTCACAATGTACCCTCCCACCATTAGTACGTAAACTTGCGGATACAAAATTTTTATACATTTAAAATAAATTTTAATTTTATTCCTAATTTATCAAATTATTCGGTGCTTTGACAAACCTGTATTTCGAATAATCCTAGCGTTAGAGTAAAAACTGAAAATCTGTTTCAACAGTATTGCCCCATGTTTACAACTTCTGCCGAAAATTTGTCAAATTCGTATTCTTTTTATGCATACTCTGTATATTATACAGGGTGATCCAGTAAGGGTAGCGAGCGGCTATATCTCAAAAGTATTGGTAAGAAATTTTTGAAAAAAAAATTTTACAGGTAAACGGGCAAAGAAAAATGCTGGAAATGAATTTTACAGCTGTGCGATTGTCCCCGTTAAATTAAAATTAAAAATTCAAATTGTTTCAAAAATTGCCCCATTGAGATACCGTCTTGATAAGATGGAAGCGTTTCCATTTTTGCGGCAGTTTGTTCAATCGTTTTTTTTTGTATCACTAATAATACGTGTGGGAAAGCTGGTGTACACCTTAACTTCAGAAATACTGTATATTTTACAGCTTATAATCGATTTTAATAAAATCGGGCTCGATTAATAGACAATTCCGCGCTTATTTAAAAATTGATTTTGATGGTGCTCCCTAACTCGTATTTGGTTTTTCAGGGAGCGCTTGTTATAAGAACTTTCAGTTTTAATCAATTTTCTTAAAAAAATTAAATGGTACCGTGTACTTTTTGTATAATAGTTTTAAAGAGCATCAAAATAGCTACCTTTTAGCGAAAACCGCGTCTTAATATCTTTATTGGTTTTTAAGTCAATCACAAAAAAATTTATTCATATGAGGTTTTTACCAAAGCTTCTCTATTTTTTTTTTCTTTCATTTCAACGTTGATATCCTACAAAAATAGTTTTTTGGCTATTATTTATTCATTGTAAAAAGAAAATTTCTAAAATTGACTTAATTATGTCATTTTGTTTACTATCTAAGCGATTTTTCTAAAAGTTCCAACGATAGTTTAATAGATGCATTTACTGCAAAGGCGGTCGTGGACAAAATTCCTAAACAAAACAATTCTGACAGTTTCTGTTATTGTTGTGTCGATTAAGTATATTTTTTTTAAATCGACCGGAAAGCAACCACTTTCTACTCAATTTTTTAACCGGAAAATGTCATTTTATCGGTCTAGACCAGAAAGTCATAAAAGAGGGACCGGTAAAGTACTTTACCGGTCCCTCTTTTTACTTTACCGGGCCCTTTTTTTACATTCCGATCAATATTTGAGAAAACGAACCAAACCCATAATAAGTAGGCTTTGACTTGATTGTTTCTTTCATGGCGTTTCATGGCAACGAACTGTCAAATTTGATACTGCTTATTAAAAATTGTGTTTAAAAGTTAAAAGTTAGATTATATTATGGAAATGAATGTGGATGAAGGTGAAATTCCTCTTGAAATAACTGAAGCGGCTGCTAGAGCTACTCACGATTTGTTGCCGCATAAGTCCAGGGACAAGTATGAAAAACGTTTGCCGTTTTCAAATGTTGGTGTAAAGAAAAAAATGCTGGTCTTGCGTCGATTTAAAAAAAAATATTGTACGTTACACAACCGGAAAGTACGTTTACAGGACTCGCAGGCTTACAGGACTCGCCTGGCGGCTCGCCCTGGAAATTGCCTGCTTCGTCCTGTAAAATAGTACTTTCCGGTCTTGTAACGTAATATACTATTTTGTGAGATAGGTGACATTTTTTAAAGGAAAAATGCCCTTTGCAAATAAAGGAAAGAAGCCTATGATATGTTAGTCATTTATTTTCAATTGCTTAAAAATGGAGTGTTGGCTTCGAGAGAATACGAGATGCATTATCCTCATACAGTACAAAGAATCCTTCGGGACACAAAATTACATCCCCACCAAATAGTGTTACATCAGGCCCTAAGCGGTGCTCATTTTAACAATAGATTAAACTGTTGCTATTGGCTAAAGAATATGATTAGAGATAATCACCAATTTGTATCTTAAAGATTATGGACAGATGAGGCGTCATTTACTAACAATGGTAGAGTAAACCTGCATAGCATGCACTATTGGTTTGAGACCAATCCACGCGGGATGCGTGAAGTTTATAATCAACATCGATGGACAGTTAATGTTTGGTGTGGGGTTATAAATGGAATGATTATTATCGGTCAGCATATTTTTAAAGGTAATTTAGCAGATGAAATGTATCTACATTGTTTAGTACTTTATTTGCCAGATTTACTGAAAAATGTTCCCCTAAATGTAAGAAGAAGCATGTGGTTGCAGCTTTATGGGTGCCCCGCTCATTACTCACTTGTGGTACGTAATTTTCTTGACAAACATTTTCCCGACCGGTGGATTGGCAGGGGAAGTATATTTCCCTGGCTGGCCAGATTTACCGATTTAACATGTTTGGATTACTATTTATGGGGCAGAGTTGAAAATATTGTGTATAAAGTCCGACCAACTACTAGAGAATATATGAATATTCGACTTGTAAATGCTTTGAATAGTTTACCTCGGGCTGAAATAGAAGCAGCGGCAATCTCTACGAGAAGACGACTAAATAATTGTATTTCAAACGATGGATAACAATTTGAGCGTTTAAAATAAATCGTTTTTAGTAACGTAAAGTATTTATTTATTGTTTTATTTTATTTCGGAAATGACCATGGCCGCCTTGGCAATAAATGAAACATTTAGAATATTACTGGAATTTTTGAAAAATTGCTCAAATAGTAAACAAAATGACATAATTAATTCAATTTAAGAAAAAAAAAATTATAATGAAAAACTAATAGCCAAAAAACTATCCTTTTTTGGGAGGACTTTAACGTTTGAATAAAGCAAAAATAAAGAAATTTGTGAGGTTATTGTTATTTGCAATTACCTAACTTAAAAACCAGTATAGATATTAAGACGGGGTTTTCGCCAGAAGGTGGTTACTTTGATGCTCTTTAAAACTGGTTTACAAGAAGTAAACTGTACTATTTAGTATTTTTAAGAAAATTGGTTAAAACGAAAGCTTTTATAGAAAGCACCCCCTGAAAGGTAAACAAAATACGAATTATAGAGCATCAGCAAAATCAATTTTTAAATAAGCCCGGAATTGCCTATTAAACGAGCTCAAGTTAATTCAAATCAGATACAAGGTGCAAAGGATACAGTATTTTTGGAGTTGAGGTGTACAGGGTGTCTACTTTTCGTGTGTTTTTATATACCAGCTCCCTTATTATAAAAGATATAAAGATGGGTATGTGGCTTATTGCTCTATTATTTTATAAACCTTCATCGTCGCAAACGAAATATTCATAGCCGTCTAAGTTTCAGACATACAGGTCGATTTTGAAAATTTGTCAATTCTGACGCTTCCCTGTATCTCGAATATTTGATAACTTATTAGCGAGGTAAAAAGAGGTCATTATAGAGTTTCTTTATGTAGAATTCATTGGCATAGTTATTTTTTTTCTATAAAGTTTTGTTTTTGAGTTATAACCCAAACTTACTTATATATAGGACACCCTATATATTATTCCTTTATCGTATCCCTCTTTTAAAGAGCTATTTATAAATATAAATAGTCTATATTTATTTATTTAAAATTTTACCATTTTTTGTAAAATTAATCATTTTTCGTATAGAAGGCTATGCCATGGTCAATCACGGATAGACATGATAGAAAACCCAATTCTGTAGACGCGCCATTAGGGAGCGGTATTTTAATAGGTAAGTTTTAAATAATATACAGTAAAAACAAAGAAAAGAAAGACAACAACCTGATAAAAGAATATTTCAAAAAATCCAAGCCAATCTCATTGAGCACGGATCTTTTAAAAAACCAAAGGCCTAATTTTTACAACAAGGAAAACAGGGAAAATGAAGGAATAAATGTTTTGGCCTCTGTCACGGTACAACCATCCATATCATCAGAAAAGTGTATGATGAAGTTGGGATTAAAAAATCAAGAACGCAGTTAATACTAAAAAGATATAAATTTTAACCATACAAATACCATCTCGTCCAACATTTGCATCCCGGTGATGCAGAACGTAGGATAGTTGGTACCTAGAAATGTTGCAGGAAAACGCAAATTTTGAAAGAAGGGTGGTATGGTCCGACGAGGCTTATTTTACGAGTTGTGGTATCTTAAACCGAAACAATTTAAGGTACTGGTCCCAAGAGAGCCAACACGTAATGTCCACGAGAACGTCAAAGTCGGTTTGGATTTAGCGTATCATGGTTTATTTTCGGCACTAAAAGTAGCAGTAGTAGTATTTTATATACAGGGTCGTTGGTATATATGGAAACGGTTGATTATTTCTTAAAGCACAACAGCTAGCGAAAAATATTTCAGACAATAGTTATAGGGTTTTTATGGTCTATTAAAATTTTTGAAAATGAAGTATACAGGATGAGTCAGAAAGCCGTAGAGAAATAAAGTTACTTTTTTTTAATGGAACACCCTATATCTTAGAATAATTTTGGATTTCACATAAAATTGCAATTATTTTTTATTTAGGTAAGTCTAAACCTAATAATTTCCGACATATCGACTTTTGAAAAATGACATTTTTGAACTTCAACAGCTTCAAGCTTTCTAACAATACGTCTTAGAGTAAAACAGCTTACATGTCCCTATCTTAGTTTTTAACTATCGTTCTAGAAGCGTCAACTTCCGGTTAAACCGGATGTAGCTCAAAGGCCGGAAATATAGTACTTCCGGTTTAACCGGAAGTTGGTATTTTTGGGAAGATAATGAAAAAGTAATATAGGGGGCATGTAAGCCGCTTTGCTCTAAGGCGTACCGTTAGAAAGCTAGAAGCTGTCAAAATTCAAAAATGCTATTTTTCAAAAGTCGATATCTCGGAAGCTATTAGGTTTAGACTTATAATGCACTTATTAAAAAATTTACAGTCCTTTACAAAGATGCAACCGGGGAAGACATTGAAAATGCCGAAGCAGAGTGCAACGCTTGTGACTATTGTGAGATTTGAGATCTGCGAAAACTAATAGATTTGAATGTAATATTTAGGTAGTTGATATAAGTTTTATTGATTCATAATATAAAAAATAGTAAAATAAAGGTTATAAACTCGAACGCGCCTCTAAGGTATGGTTTCGCTGGAGCAGTCAGCGGCCGCGGCTGGCGTTCGCGATTGGTAGCTCGTTACTGGTTTAATGCGATTTGTATGTACACGGTTTCACTGCCGCAGCTCAGCGACACAGCGTTCGCCGTCAATTGCAGCGGCTGCGTTCGGACTGCTAGAGAGACCAGTCCAGCGCCGATCGTTCAGCAGAATGCCACCGTTCTCGGCAATTGCTGACGAGTGTTTGATAGAGGAGGTGCAAAAGTAGTCCCCTTTATACAACTACGAGAACGAAAATTACAAAAATGTTGTAATGAAAGAAAATGCATGAAAAGAAGTGGCAGCAAGTGTAGGGAAGAATGGTTAAGTGTACAAAACCATTTTGTTTATTTTTCAGCATTACATTACAAAGTATATAATTAGGGTAGACTGGGGCAAGTGCGAAGCCCTTTTTAATAGTTCAAGTTTATTTCCTTCCTACTTTAAATATACAATATTTATAAAAATGTCTTTGTAAGAAAGTAATAGTTTAATATGTTTACTTTTCATACTGCATAGGGCACACATGAATTATTTTTGAGATCTTGAGATTTGAATGATTATTTTTTTTTTTGATTATTTATTCTGAAAAATAATCCAAAATAACACTCAAACAAGTCCTAATAACAAGAATAATATTTTTATAAACGTATTTATCCGTTCAAAACCCAATGTTTGGCTTTAATCTCTAAAACAGTAGGAATTATTCCCAAGGAGAAACTAAAACAGAAAAGAAACTTAAAGTTTAAAAATTCGAATAATTTTATGGAACTTGTTAAATATTGTATCCCGCAAATTTCACATTAAAATGAAAACCTCCTCGGCGTATTACTACCGGTTCAGGTAAACGAGTCACTATATCGTCTAGCTGTACTACATTGACATCATTGGTGAGTGGCCATAAAAAATTATCTTTTAATTTTCTAGTAAACTTGATTTCAAAGCCGTTGTCAACAGTATTTACCTGGCCAATGAAATGTTTGTTTGCTTTTGGTAATGTGTATTTAACCAGTACCCAGTCTCCAATGGAAATATTGTCTTTGTTTATTTCAGGAATCTGATCTTCGCAATGCGATTCTAAAGTGAAACTTTGATCCGATTCCATAAAAGTTACACTTTCATTATCTGATTCACTGGAGCTGGATTCAAATTGATATGGACTTGACCGACTTTGTTTACTCTTTCGGTCAATTTTCATAGCTGGTTTAGATATAGTAGATGAACTTGTAGAGAGTTTTTACTGACTACTTGCGATAGTACCTCCAATGGTTTGGCCACCTTGAATTAAGCGCTTTCGTTTCCTTGGATTAGAAGAAGGAGTCTGTCGGAGCGAATCAAGTAGTAGATCATCAAAACTTGTCTTTTTTTCTTGCCGATTTTCGGTTGTAGCTGGTAATACAGCTTCAGTTATAGGATCCTGATGATTATTGAGTATACTTTGTTCATTTTGATCAGAGCTGACAATTACTTTGAGATTGGTGGCACTATTAGATGCTGATGAAGGAGCTGTAAGTAATTCTGCATTAGATGCTAGTTTCCTTTTAAGTGAGGCGCCAGATGTAGAAGGCTTTACTGTTTTTAACATTGACTGTTCGAAAGTAGCGGTTTTTTCTGTTACATTCGGTGCTACAGCATTTCTTTCAATATCAATGCGTCCTGGCCTCGGTTATAAATCTGTTACAGATCCTTGATTTTTAAAGTGTTCCTCCCATCTTTTTAGGGCATCGATGTCATACTTCTCTTTAGGAATAACATGTCTATTAAATGGAACAATACCACCCTTTCTGAATCCGGTTTTTATGATTCCGGAATCTACTTCAGCCCAGGTTTTCACTAGCAATGTGGCGAATTCCCTTTTTGGTAGTCGTTGTCCCTGATGACGTCTTTGCCATGTTATTACTTCCCTCTCCCATATTGCCTTAAAGGATCTAATCACGAACCAAAGGAATAAAAGTCTTTAGAAAGTAATTTCTAAATATTTCGGAGGTCATCCATCCATTGGCGCTGGCTGCATATACGGTGTCTTTGAAGAGGTCTTCATTTCTTTCTGAATTCCAGAAACTCCATACATTATTGCCTTTAAATATTATCAATGGTGGCAATTTCCTACCACTAGCACTTGCTCCTGCCAGGACGGTTATATATTCTCTGGCCGATTCAGCAATAATTCTTGAAGAGGGGTTGCCTTTCGCGCCAAAAATTTTAAGACGAGAAGGATCTCTACACACTGAAGTCTCATCTAAATTGTAAATCCATTCAGGACGATCCTGAAGACCCAACTCCAATATAGCCTTTTTCCAATAAAACAAAATATTGGTCTATTATGAATGGGTCCGTAGATTTCTTTCTGCAGTACTCTAAGCTTTGTGGTTTTTTCATACTCAAAAAGTGCCGTTGTTTAAACTTTATTAGCCAGTCTGTGCCTGGCATATTGTTCTTAAAAGGACTGGAAATATTATTTAAAGTTACAAAGTCATCTTGCCAAGAAAGTATTGGAGGTCGGCCCTGTGTCTTGCTTTTTTCGCCACGGCGGCCAGTTACTCTACAGTAGATTGTAATGTATGGGATTCTGAATTCGGTACTAGCCATCGACATGGTTAATTGACCTTGATTGACGGCATTTACTGCAGCATTTAATTGCTCCTCCCCATAGGCAGCCCTATCGGACTTTCTTTTATAATTTCGTACCATGACGCCAACTCTCTGTAAAGAATAAAAGCTTTAGGTGTCAGTGCCAACGAACTTTAGCATTCCCAGGAAAATGGGGCAAGTGTAAACTAACCTTTACACTTACCTCATTACAATTTTCACACATGCCCCACATTATGTTTTTATGGGGGAAGTGCAAACCTGTTTGTGAGTAAAAACCGCTTTTAGATTTGGTCGGTATATAGGATTTTAAAGCTACAACAATTGACTAAACACAAGAAAATGCAATAAAACTAAAAGTATATTATAAGTTTTTACCTTTGACCAATTTTTTATGGAGATATCACACACTATTCAACAAACCGATTCGGAGATTATGTTACAAATGACTACTCAGAAAGAAAAAAACACCTGGTAACTCGCCGGGAGTGGATAATTCAACAGTGCTAATGTATAGTTAGTTGCCTCGGACCACACAGACAAGTAAACTTTCAATATTGCCTGATTGGCGCTCTGATTTTCCACTTATCCCAGTTTTACACTTGCCCCAGTCTACCCTATACCATATTCAAATCCAACATTATGCATACGAAGGACACATTGATCAGTACTTAATGACAACCGTAATCCTATTTCGATTGGTCAAGCGGCAATAAAACTAAAAGGTCCTGGGCCACAGAGTTGTAATTAGTTTACCGGTGATTTTCGCATTATTGCATTGTATCGTTTGGTGTTATTGTTTGTTGTCAATATTTTTATATAAATATTTGTGTCTTTGACCATGTATTTGAATGTATACAGGGTGTTTCAGAAGTACTAACCTGAACTAACCTGAACATGTGTCCGGAGTTGCCCCGTTTTTGATGTACAGGGTGCGTAAGATTTTTAAAAAAATCGTTTTTTTTATTATTTTTGTAAATATCCTTTTCCCGATTTTATTGCAATTTGGTACCGTCATTCATAATGATAAGAGGCTTAATTAGCCCTAACTAGATTAAATTTATTAAGTCCAGTGGCGTCCCGGGAAACACTTCAACAGATATTATTGACAAAAAATGTACGCCACTGACTTTTTTCTAATTTTGATATTTTTTCCGGATATACCAACTAATGATACAATTTTAAAATGTTTTGATACTTTGACGTTTTATCCAAATTGATTTGTTTACTTGGTATGCTGCAGCTCTTATTTAAATATGGTATAGTATAAATTCAAGTGTTAATATGACGCTTGTCGAAATGGAGGAATTTGGGCTAACATCTCCTCTTCATCTTCTTCCTCCAACAACAGTATGCAACTACTAATGTTATCGGCGTTCATTATAAATCATACATAAGCGCTTGCACTACGAAATACGAATATGATCTGAAGCGCGCTGCTCCAGCTACGCCAGCCAAACCACCCTGCGACGACGACGGCCAATTTCTACGCTCGATCGCGAACGCCAAACGCACCCGCTGACTGCTTCAGCGAAACCATACGATTACTCCCGACTTGGTCTGATCCCGATCATTTTAATGTGGTGTGACGTCAGGGACAAATGCAACACAAGAATTTCGAATTCGGTACCCATACTTACGTGCCCGTGCGATAATATAAACATTTTCAATGTTAAAAATGCACGCCACTGACTTTTTTCTAATTTTGATATTTTGATATACCAACTAATGATACAATTTTAAAATGTTTTTATTCTTTGACGTCTTAATCAAATTGATTTGTTTACTTGGTATGCTGCAGCTTTGATTTAAATATGGTATAGTATAAATTCAAGTGTTAATATGACGCTTGTCGAAATGGAGGAATTTGTGCTAACATCTCCTCTTCGTCTTCTTCCTCCAACAACAGCATGCAACTAATGTTATCGGCGTTCATTATAAATCATAGATAAGCGCTTCCACTACGAAATACGAATATGATCTGAAACGCGCTGCTCCAGCCGCGCCAGCCAAACCACCTTGTGGCTACGCTCGATCGCGAACGCCAGCCGCACCCGCTGACTGCTCCAGCGAAACCATACGTTTACTCTCGACTTGTTCTGATCCCGATCATTTTAATTCGGTGTGACGTCAGGGACAAATGCAGCACAAGAATTTTGTTGAATTCCGTACCCATACTAACGTGCCCGTGCGATAATATAAACATTTTCAATGTTAAAATGCACGCCACTGACTTTTTTCTAATTTTGATATTTTTTTCGTATATACCAACTAATGATACAATTTTAAAATGCTTTGATACTTTGACGTCTTAATCAAATTGATTTGTTTACTTGGTATGCTGCAGCTTTGATTTAAATATGGTACCTATAGTATAAATTCAAGTGTTAATATGACGTTTGTCGAAATAGAGGAATTTGGGCTAACATCTCCTTTTCGTCTTCTTCCTCCAACAACAGCATGCAACTAATGTTATCGGCGTTCATTATAAGTCATACATAAGCGCTTTCACTACGAAATACAAATATGATCTGAAGCGCGCTCCAGCCGCGCCAGCCTGCACCCGCTGACTGCTCCAGCGAAACCATACGATTACTCACGACTTGGTCTGATCCCGATCATTTATCTCGGTGTGACGTCAGGGACAAATGCAACACAAGAATTTCGAATTCCGTACCCATACTACGTGCCCGTGCGATAATATAAACATTTTCAATGTTAAAATAATTGTAATTTTATGCAAAATTCAAAAATATTCTAAGATATAGGGTGAAATGAAAATTGATGAGTTGAGATTGGAAAAAAATGGTTGTAGTTGTTTTTAGGTCGCTGGGTATAAATAATAATTTTTGGGGCAGCGAGCCATATGAAATATTATAATCAAATAATAATTAAAATATAATATAAAAATCCGAAAATGTTTGATTAGTTTTTCGCCTACCTTCCAATCGGCTGTCCGGTGTATTTTCTTGAATGTTCTCCCAATTGCATGCAACGGAAAACCAGACACTTGAAGCGGGTACCGCGGTACTTCAGGCAGCGCGTCAAATTTTGTACTCCTCGTTTGTACGGCAGGATTCTACTCCCGACCAAACATTTATTTTTTGTTGCACAAATTGGTGCGCGGAATTTAAATTTATTTGTAAAGGGC
Organism: Polydrusus tereticollis; assembly: GCA_963920685.1. NCBI lineage: Eukaryota > Metazoa > Arthropoda > Insecta > Coleoptera > Curculionidae > Polydrusus > Polydrusus tereticollis. Next base: position 83,097,733 of record OY987333.1, read on the forward strand.
ACCGGATTTATTGTGCATAGCAAGAATATGCACTATATGAACCTACCCTATTCTACATAAACAAAATAAAATTAATATATTATTCCTTTTTTGAAAAGGGAAATAAAACTAAAATAATTAATTTATAAACTATTATTAAAGCGTGCGGCTTGAACATAGGGTGTTCCATTAAAAAAAGGAAACTTTATTTCTCTACGGCTTTCTGACTCATCCTGTATACTTATGTTTTTTTAATTCTAATAGACTTTACATAATCATAAAGCTTTTGGCTTGAATATTTTTTGTCAACTGTTTTGCTTTAAGAAATATTCGACCGTTTCCATACATACCAACGACCCTGTATGAAGGAACTTTAACCGGAAATAGACACCTAGATATAATGAGAGATGCACTAAAGGAAATCTAAGAGGATGTTCCTTTGGCCGATTTAAATAATATTTATTACCAGCAAGACGGCGCTCCGAGCCCAGTACCAATGAACCTGTCAGATGGCCTCCAAGATCACCTGATCTTTCCGTGTTGGATTTTTTTTTATGAGGTATATAGAAAAAAAATCAGTTATATAAGAGGCAAGACCACAGAATTGATCAACTTTGTGAAGCTACCCATAAAACCTTTAGGCCTTTGCAGGGAAGGCCAATTATTTTTTTAAATGCATTGCGAAGAGTCGAAACGGTGTGTCGAAAGTGTTTAGAACGCAACGGATCCCAATTCGAGTAATTTCTGTAACTTAATAAAATAATATATTTGTTTTATTGTTGGTTAAAAGTTGAAGTTATAATATAGATAATATAAGAAATAATATATAGGGTGTCCCATTTAAAAAACACAAGTTTGAGTCATAACTGAAAAACAAAACTTATTAGAAAAAAACTAATTACGCCACTGAGTTGTACATAAGAACTCTATAATAACCCATTTTTACCTTAGATTGATAGATAGATAGATAGATAACTTTTATTTGACAACTTTACATTTACAATGCTTGTTGCAAGTCAAAAAAAGAAAATACAATTTAATTTACCTATTACCTAATAAAATAACATACATATATCTAAAATACATACTACAAGACAACATAAGCATATAATACAAACAAACATATAATTAAAGTATAGAATCATTACAATAATCACAGATATTTTCTAAGATAATATTAAACAAACAATTCAGAAAAGTCTAAAAATAAAAAATAGGAATGTAACAAAAAAAAAAAAAAACTCATACTACGGATGGCGCCTCCATATATTCATTCACTGAGTAGAAGCAGTTATGTATTAAATAGAGCTTAATTTTTGTTTTAAATTGTGAATAATCTAGGCACTTTATGGTGTTGTCAATTTTATTGTATAGTGACACATTCAAACAATTTCGGGACGCATTCACAAGTCGATGCCTTGGCGGCAATAAACGGTTGGAATGTCTTGTATTGTAATTATGCTGATCTGATAAGCTATCAAATTTATGAATGTTCTTGTGTATTTCTAAAAGACTTTGATATACATAAATACATGGGAGTGACATTACATTAAATTTTTTAAATAGTGGTCTACAAGACGTTAAAGGTCCCACCCCTTCAACTGTTCTAATAGCCCTTTTTTGGAGCTTGAAAGCCTTACTGGCGTTTGTTGAATTACCCCAAAGGATCGCACCATAGCTCAACAGCGAATGAAAGTTAGCGAAATATACCATTTTTGCTATTTCAATGTCAAAATACTTTTTAACTTGTTTGATCAAATATATCTGGCTGCTTAACCTAGAACATCGTTCATTTACGTGAGGAGACCACCTAAGTCCATCGTCCAAGAGTACACCCAATAGTTTAACATGGGAGCCCTCAATATGAATATGATTAAAGCTGAAAGAAATGTTTTGAGTCTTATCACTGTTAAGTTTAAGGCTATTACTTGTGAACCAATCTTCCGCATTTTTTAGAGCAAGCTCAGTGTTATTGATAAGAGAACTCTGATCTTCGCCAGAAGTGATTATCGTCGCATCATCAGCATATAGCACACAGCTGCTCGGAGTAACAGCTGCACTGAAGTCATTAATATAAATAATGAATAATAAGGGCCCCAAGATTGAACCCTGGGGTACCCCCGTTTTAATGTGTTCGTGATCAGAGAGATCACCATTAAGTGCGACAGCCTGCTTCCGTGCAGTTAGATATGACTTGAAAAGCAAATGAGGTATCCCATTTACTCCATAATATTTCAGTTTATCCAGAAGTATTGGATGGGAGACACAATCGAAGGCTCGACTGAGGTCGCACAGAGCAGCAGCTCGCAGTTCGCCCTTATCCAAGCCCTCCACAATGTCGTTAACTACTTTTAGAATTCCGTGAATGGTGGAGCGACCACCCCTGAAGCCAAATTGATTGTCAACTAACATTTTGTATTTTTCAAAATAAGATACAAGCTTATGCTTTAATATAGACTCGATAACTTTTCCCAGTAACGGTAAGATTGAAATAGGTCGGTAATTCTCTGGCCGGTCTGGGTCACCTTTTTTGAAGATTGGCAACACCTTAGCAATTTTTAGTGCATCCGGATAATTACCCTCGGCAAAGCATTTATTTATTATTATAGTCAGATAAGGAACAATTGTACATTTGCAGTGCTTAAACATTTTGGTGTGAATATCATATATATCATAGCAATTTGAATTTTTTAAATTATTTATTGCAGTTTCAACGACACGTTCTGATACAGGTGATAAAAAGAATGATGAATTGGGCCGATTTAATTTATGCAGGTATTCAGAATATGTTTTACTTGGTGTTGCTAAAGAGTTGGTTATTGTACTAGAAATAGTACAGAAAAAATCATTGAATTCATTAGAGCTAATTTTACTTTCTGATGTTTTACGAGTTTTATTGCATTCTTGACGAATCAATTTCCAGGAATCTTTAGGTTTATTCACCGAATTAGTTCAGGTTAGTTAGGAAAGCTCTTATAGGCTGCGGCCTTAGCCTCATTTATTTCTTTTCTATATCTGTTTTTAAAAGTTTTATATGCACCATAGTCTTCTGGTGACTTTGATGCGTCAGCGATAATCTTTATGGCGGAAAGAGTATCTCTCATATTACGTAAATCATCATTGAACCATCCACTCGGTTTGAAACTATTATATTTAATTTAAAGAAATAGTCCATTCTCGAAGTGGAGTTGAAATATAGGGAAAGGGGAAAAAAAGGCAAAAAGTCTTTCTCCACTAAATTAGTGGAGAAAGACTTTTTGCCTTTTTTTCCCCTTTCCCTATTATATTTAAGTTTTTTGTATGGAAAATGTTTGTTACTAAGATTGGTAAAAATATTTAAAAAATTACTAGTTAAGGTATTCGAATCCACACTAGGATCAGAAAAACAGTCCCAGTTTGAACTTCGTAATGACTCATTAAACTTGTTCAAATTTTTTACACTTAGGTTACGAACAAATATAGGGGAACTTTGTGACAAAGCGGTCCCACTCACGCAAATTACCTGCCCCTTATGATCAGACAGACAAGGGTCTACCACTTCTGTTTCATAATTATCATCCTCGATATTAGTGAGGATATTGTCAATACAAGTTTGTGAGGTAGAGCTTACTCTAGTAAATTCTGATATACTTACTTTTAAGCCGTAAGAACTAATTAAGTGTGTAAGTTCTATTAGGTTATTGTTGGGGGTGACCATTCTAAAATTTATGTTAAAATCCCCTAAAATATTAATTTTTTCAGATATTGTAATAAGGTAATCCAGGAGTTCCCCAAATTTTTTCATAAAATTATTAAAATCGCCAAGACATGACCTGTAAAGGCAAATAACGGCAGTCTGAGATTTTGGAAATAAAATACCGCTAAACTCTGCATCCACTTCCTGGCAGTAACTGGTTAAGTCTAATGATTTTACACTAATAGTATCCCTAACATATATGGAGGTTCCTCCGTGTATTGTACTGGTCCTACAAAAAAAATTAGTTAAATTATATCCAAGAATATTTATTAGTTTTAAGTTAGATTCGTTAGCCCAATGTTCTGAAAAGCACAAAATATCGTAGTTATTCTTTTCTAAAAATAATAGCAGTTGTTCCACCTTTGGGGCCAAACTTTGTACATTGAGGTGCATTATACTAGTACAATTCGAGTAGGGGTCAATAGTTTCGGCAGTGTTTTTCGTCTTATCGGTTAATGTGTTGTCTAGGATATCTGTTGACCCTGGTCGGAATTCTGAAAATTTGTTTTCATAAATTTAAATCGGCGTACTGCTACTCCCTCCGGCCAGATGTCTGTATCGTACACCTCTCCAACATATTTAATAGGAAAAGAAATTTGGAAAGAGGCAGTGTTCTCTTTTTTGTTCCACAATTTACATTTAAAGTCGATATCAGGTTTATGAGACTTCAAATGCCTCTCCAAATCTTCAGCTGTGGTCGCTGCATCAAATCTATATGCATGTAAATATCCTTGTTTTGGTATTGTCTTAACTGACGTGTTATTTGTTGTTATCTGTCCAGTACCGATCAATGGTTTATTTTTGTTGTTTGTTGGGTTTTTGTTCTGGTACCTGTGTTTATTTTGGTTAGAGTTCATTGCACTCTCAACACTTTTGTTTACTTGGGACAATGTAAACATCGTTTTTTGATTTTGTACTTGAAGGACACGTGCGTTATTTGGGTCAGGCTTAGATTGAACGGAACCCGGAGGCGGAGTTATCTGTTTATCACGTGGATTCTTTGGGTCAGTTTTGGATTGAACGGAACCCGGGGGCGGACTTATCTGTTTATTATCTTTTTTACCGGCTGAGCCAGTCGTTGGTGCTGTATTTGGCGGGAAATTATCGTTCAGGTTATTACATTTTAATAATCTAATTATTTCTTCCTGATTATTTATTCTTGATTCAAGCTGGGCAACCAATTTATTTAAAGTTAGAAACTCACTCTGCTTTGCTTCCAATAATGTCTTTTGTCGTATACAGTTGTGCAAATGACAATCTGACTCGGCTATTGTATCCACAGCATCAGCAAAGAAATCGTTGTTTGCATTAGTTTCACCACATTTGTCACACTTTATAGATAAAAACTTGAGCAAAAGACCGTCTGTTATGTTTTCGGGCATTTTTTTATATATTATGATCTCTATTAGATCATTTTTATTTAATCTATTTAGCTTCGACACTATCGATTGTATATCACTCGGCGCCATCTTGTTTGCTTATTAATAAGTTATCAAATAATCGAGATACACGTGAGCGTCAAAAATGACAAGTTTTCAAAATCGCCCTGTCAGAAACTAAAAAAAACTTATGAAAATTTCATTGGCGGCAATAAAAGTTTCAATAAATAATAGAAACGTAAGCCGCAAACCCCATCTTTCTATTTATTATAATAAGGGAGCTGGTATATGAAAACTGACCACCCTGCAAATTTTGAAGTCATTTGAATTATTAATTTTAACTCTAGAGTAAGGCGTTCTAGCGGAATCGTACAACTTTAAAATTAATTACCAGCATCTTCTCCTTGCCGATTTACCTATTAAAATTTAAAAAACTAACCGGAAAATGTATGACCGATACATTTTGAGATAATATAGCCGCTCGCCACCCTTACTGGATCAACTATCTATATATCTTAGAAGTTAAAAAGGGATCTGATAAACCAATGCTGAGCATGAAAAGTGTTTTACAGTTTCTTGACAAAATAATACACAGCAAACTGTTGCAAACAAGTGCATGCTTTAATAAGAAATAATTTATTTTTCCTAATATCACAGTTACGACAAAATCACTCATATTAGTTTTTGCAATTTTTCTAGTTTTCGTGTATGTGTGGTAAACCAATCCCTAAAAATGTTTGCAAGTATTCGGAGGCAATGAAAGTATGCAAAATTTTAGAGGGATTAATAAATATCCTGTATTAAACAATTGCTATTTAATTTAGATCTCACAATCGACATAAATTCTTATCGATACAAATTAAAAGAACCTCTTAAAAACTGTAGGCGTCTGAAAAATATTTCACTTGTTGTATCCCTTTCATCTGATTCTGGCTAGCAGTTTGTTATTAAGAGGCTTGTGACAAACTTAATCACCTTCTATCTCGAAAACTATATTGAACGTAGTATAAATCTGAGTACGACACTGTATTCTAAACAAAACAAACTTATTATGCTGAATTTTGGCAAGGGCCTAGCGACACCTAAAGCACCGGTTCCTGTCAAATTCTTGCATCCGCTATAGGCATATGTAATATGAGTTGTGAAAGTCAATCTAACTGGGTTTTTTGCAATTTTCCCCAGAGTGTTTCCATTGCATTCCATACCTGTTAACTGTTTAATGAATGTATGGTAGTTCGGAGAACTACGTTATTCGCCTTGTGCGAAATGTATGCCTTTAACACCTCGTCATGGCACTTGCCGGCACGAGTGTGACAGTGTTAGTGATCTAATTTCTAGTGTTACAACCACAGGCCAGAATATCGGCCGCCTGGCTCCGCCATGTTCTTTGGGCGCATTTTGGGCCGTATGCTTACGGTCCATATGCGCCCAAAACACTGTAAATAGGCTAGTTTAGTTTTAGTTTGTAATTAGGCTAAGCTAGTATATATTAGTTGTAAGTTAGGAATGTAAAAAATAGGAAATAAAGGATTTTAAAATGGAAATGGGGTTCCCGTCAGATTACCGAAGTTAAGCGGTGTCGAGCGCGGCTAGTACTTGGATGGGTGACCGCTTGGGAAACACCGCGTGCTCTGGTCTTAGGGAAGAGTGTAAAATGAATCGACATCAAAACCATCCTATTCACGCCGGACAGGCCGGATGAGATCGGATATCTCGTAGGATGAAGGTGCCGTTTCACACTCCCCAGTCGGTAGACCGCACGATTAAAAACCGTACGTTAGGTTAATCAGTTACTCCTGTAATTATGACCAATTCTCTGGTCGTTGCAGGAGTTTTCCTTTTCTCTCTTGTCTGATTTCTATTAGATTGGACCTGCGGGTGATGCATTTGATCATCTAAAAATTGCCCAAATTTGATTTAAATCTTTTTGTCTTTTTGTTAGATTTTGTAAATATCGCCATACCTATTAAAAAAAAATAAACACCGTATTGCTGCGGAACGAAGCGAAATCGAAACTATGTTGACAATGCTTGTCCAACATCATAATATGGGCGACTCCAAGGGTGATCCTAAGATACGCTCACTACTTTTCTCGGACACGTTTTAAGTTTCACGAAAAAGCTAATACTAGACCACACACAACGCTTCGGATCTATAATTCCTATTTCCAAGTCAAAAAAATACCGGAATTGGAAAAATAAATAACAAGAACTAATCTGAAATTTACTGTGATATAGCTCTGTTTTAGTTTTCCAAATAAAGAATAATCGCTCGGCGCCAAAACGGGGCTGTAAACTGGTTGACTTTATTTCTTATTACTGAACGGCAACAGGAGACATTCTGGCTTATGTTATCTCAATTTGAAACAACGCAATAGAACATCATAGGGTGTTTCGGTTAGCACTTGAGATTCCCAAGGCTTTTTGATCGATTATGGCATTAGGGTCGATGGACCGATTTCCTTTAGTCCTCAGGTTTTCATATTAAATAAAACTGGAAATCCGATATATAGCCTTACCCACGAGAGCACACTTATTTCATGTTTTACTTTGGATACTCGAACATCGACTGTCAATACACATCCCTATAGGTAAAAAAGAGTATGACATCGCAGCAAAGACCTAAAAGAAATTTAGTCTTGCGGTGTTTTCTATAAAAGAGAATGCCAAATTCCAGATAATATTGTCATGGCGGGACACTCAATTCCCTTAGCTTCATGAATTAATTTATTGGTCGTTAATTTGGATAGTGATATTGCGGCCTAACTAAGGCAACCTGGCGGAAGTCTGGAGGTACATTTCCGAACTAAAAACCTCTATACATTCCGATAGCTTTTGACGCTCTATAAATTCCAAATTCGACCATCGCTAGAAAACTGCTCACAGATTTGGGGTTCTGCTCCATCATGGACTAAGATTGCTGGATTTGATTCACAGCAGTACCCTGTGCTTGATCGACGACGATGGACTGAGAAATAATATTGAAAGCCTAGAACAGCGAAGGCAGGTTTGTGACTTGAGCATTGTTTACAAATACTCTCATAGCAAGCGTTCAACTGAGGTAGACGGTTTGATTCCACCCAGGGTGGTGCATTCTAGAAGCACATGACATACCGCTGCCGCCCACCCATATCTGGTGCCGGTTATTATCTCTCGAACAACACTGTTAAAAAATTATTTAATTTCGATAACGTCATCATCATTCTGGAATGACCTCTCTAAAATCGTGTTTTAACGATTACCATCTTTTCACCACCAACGTAAATCGCCTCCTATGCACAGAGCCCCGCTCGAAGAGTGCCATAAAAGATATATTCTTCTGGGTCAACTTCCGGTTAAGCCAGAAGTAGTTCCGGCTTCCGAGGTACATCCAGTTTAACCGGATGTTTACACTTCTGGGAAGGTAGTGAAAAAGTAAGATAGGGACATGTAAGCCGTTTTGCTGTAAGACGTACCGTTAGAAAGTTAGAAATTGTCAAGGATCAAAAACATTATTTTTCAAAAGTCGATATCTCGAAAAGTATTAGGCTTAGACTTATAATGCACATATTAACAAAATATAAATACAAAAATTATAAACATAGAGCTAGATTTTATGAAACACCTATCCGGTTAACTGACATTCTTAAATACTTTTTTTGCAACATTTATTTTCAAAACATGCTTATAAACTTAGTGCTGAGCAAGAACAGGTCTTGACCAGGCAACCACCAATACATCATATTTCGGTCATTTTTAAACTAAAAGATCCGGTTCTTGCACAGGACCAAAGAAAATATTTAAATTTCTAAAACCGTGTTTCTATGTCAGTTTGCTCGAAAAATGGACTTGGCCGGTTAATGCATTGGACCACTCAATTAGGTTCTTTAATGGAACACAAAGTATATTTTTTTAATTTTATTTTAATTCTATCTTCAAAATGGTTTAAGCCAATATAGACAATTTTTATACTTTTGAAATCAGGAAGTAAAGATTTTTCATGAAAATAAAAAAATAAAAAATTCGTAATCTCTTGGATCGTCTTTTGTTCACTCTTTCTGGCGCTTCAGGTAAAACCCGACAACTCCTACATTTGTTTGTATCTCTGGTAGAACACGAAGTAGATGTGACGAAAATATCTCGGAGTGCAAGACATAATATGATACCTATAAAGTTACTAAACCCTTACGGCGCTAGTCATACTTACACTTATCAATCTTTTTTCTTGTTTGTGTTGCGATACATAATAGAAATAAATGTACCATTTTGTAGTGTAACAGGTGTTCTTTTTAAGTGAAGTAGATTTTGAAGCACCTTTTTCATATATTCTTAAAACATAGGAAGGTTTATTGCCCGTGGTGCCCCGTACACAACGATTATTTACTGTTAAAATATCGAAATATTTTATTACTTAGCTTCTTGCCACAACAGAGAAAAATACAAGGACAACTAATTGTTACTTTTCTGGCCTTCTCCGTACCGTTGCAAATATACGAGGTCTTTGTCCTTCTCTATTTCACAGCATTAATTAAACTGGCTGTGTTCAATAGCAAATCTTTACGTAATACTGATGCAAAAAAAGAGTGGTTAAAATAAGTGATACCATTCTATACGATATTGCTGCCTGTTATTATCATTCTAAATCTTGTCTGTTTGCTGATGGTTTAAAAATGTTTGCGATTGTTATTAATGATGCTGATGGTGGTCAACTCCGGTACAGTTTAAATAATTTTCCTAACTATTGCAAAAGTTTTGAAGTTAATCCAGATAAGCATACTATATACTGTATTTTCAAAACAAGAAATTTTTGGTTAGGTATTAATGGTTCGTTTACAAATTAGTTATTGATGTGTTACCGAAAAAAATCTTTTTACTTCCCGTTTCTTATAAAAAGAAAATAAATAATTATATAAATAAATAAACATTTTGGGAGGGCTTGATAGTGATATTGTGTGTATCATGATATTTGTGCCTTCTCATAAACGGGCGCACGTTGCGCCATGCGCCTTTAAGAGAACCTATTTTGTAACTTAATAAGCGATTTTTATAATATCCTTTATTGCAGTCAAGTTTTACCTTCTCAAATAAGTCAACATTGAGCGCGAACATTGACGACATCAAAGGTACTTGCAGGGCCTTTGAGCTGTTAGTATAAAGCAGCAAATACATTTTTTGGCATTCTTTGTTCCAACTATACCACTCAAGGTTGAAAATGGCTCTTGACATCTCGATGCTCTGCAAAGCAAACATTATTACCTACTGCCAGAGGAATAAATAAATTAAAATTTACAACGAATATTCCTATCCTAATAACTCAGTGAGAATAGGTGGTAGGTTAGTGCATAATAATAAAACGGAGATGTTACTTTTCTTTATAACAGTATTTGTTTTTTTCGCCAAATTATACTAAAATCTGACTTTTTTCATATATTTTATTGACGCACACTTCGCTTCAAAAAGTTACTGGTAAAATTAATATACCTTGAATCATCCAAATTTTTCCCCTATAGATAATGATAATAAATCGTGGAAAATCTCGCTTCATCTTCCAACTCAAGTCTGCATAGTTTTGAGGCTGGTCTTCGGTACGTCTTCCATTTTTTTTAACATGAGCTTTATCAATTTAATCGTATATCTGGATATATTGGAATAAGCCACTAAAAATGAAGGGGATTCATAATCGTCAGGATTAGTAGAGACTATAGTTGTTGGTCTAAACTTTATTATATTTTCTGCTTTGGTCATAAATGTCAAAAGCGTATCTTTTCTTAAAGTGGGACTATACAAAATATTTTCCACTATACGTTTTACTGATCCGATTATTCACTCTCATACGCCGCCCGTGGATAGAGCTGCAGGTAGATTAAATTTAAACTATATCCCGTGGCAAGTCAGCATATCAATTATTATTCGTCCTTTTTCCAATTACTTATTAAATTCGTCGTAAATTTATCACAATAAATTATTTCATAGCATCCTCCCCTAGCTATAAGTCTTCTTATATCCACAAATTTGGATCTGTATTCACAGACGCTGCAAACTTTCAAGTCTACTGCTCATATTGCTAAACATGTGAAGAGAGCTCCACATAGTTTTTCTCTCTGCATGATATGGTAACATATAATGAACCAAAAAATATCCAGGGCTATATTTGTAAATGCTCTCGTTCTTTCTAATATTCTAGGTATCGTAAACTGGCCCATTCAAGGTGCTGGGGGTTTCGCATTTTTAATTTTTACGTAGCTGAGGTATTCTAAAAGTTGATTTAACCGCCGCTGTTTCATTTATGATCCACAGCTTTAGTCTGACTTCACTCAAAACTAGTTCCAAACCTTTTTATGACGGGGCTTTTCATTATAATGATGCATCAAACGTTTCGTATATTCATGTTTTGGGTACAAAATATACGGTCTTTGCATTTTCTAGACATACAAGGTGACAAACTTATATCTTCTGAAAAAGTGTATTTTTGTGAGGGCGGTATTCCAGCATTTTCAGCTTCACGCAGCTACTCTACTATACGTGAATATACCCATCGTGCTTGATCACTTTGATTAAAGTATTAATGAGCGTTTTGTTGAAAACTTCTTATCATCGATGACATTTATGGGAGACCTAAAAACAAATGAATAAATTATGTGCTTCTAAAAGTTTGCTGTGGATGTTGTAGTTCATAATGATACTAGATTTTTTCCAAATATTTTACTTCTTAACAGGTTTTCGAAAAAAAAATAAAGTTGTATTTCCTTCAATATCCGTTATAAAAGTAATATATTTGGAAACAAAACTGGTTCCCTTATAAACCACAACATCCAAAGCAAACTTTTTTAAGCACATAATTTATTCATTTTCTTTGAGGTCTCGCAGAAATGTCATGGATGATCAGAACTTTAAAATAGAAACGCTCATTATTACCTTAATCAAAGTGATCAAGAATGGTGGGTACTATAATTTAACATCATAATAAATAACCTAACCCGGTAAAGGTAAGCGCCACAAATGTAACATTATCGTTCAAATTCATTATTTGTATAAAAACTCCAGCAAAAAATGTATGGAAGGAAGCGACAATACCCGGGTTAATACTTTAAGAGTCAACGTGGACGCCAAGAAAGTTATATCTAATTACTTTTTGTGGATATTCGATTGGCCTTCAAAGCCCATTTTCCGTTTCTTATTGGCTAAATCAGTTAGAAATTGATGTTACCAAATAAATCTGGACCTGTTGACAGTATTTTTGATCACTACTGGCGAAACCCCGATACGGTTTTGCTCTGTTTTTATCTATACTACGTTAAAAAGAGAAAGATGCGAGGATGGCTCACGTCTATAAGAATCGTACTCGACGGCATCTGGCTTTTAAGTTCAAAGTAATGCGCTCGCCGATACCTCACATTTTCAGCCGTAATGCATGCCGCAATAGGTGGCATTTTTTGCTGGTTTTTGTTTTTGGAAATGTTATAGTTGTTTCAAGCTTAATTTGATGACATAAAAAGGCATTAATCTCCTGACCATAGGCGTCGCTTCTACCAAATAATTAAAATACGGATTAATGTAAATTTTTAATATGATTAAAGCTTGTTCGTCTTGGGTTATATCGATAAAAGGTTTGTACCCGTGACTTCTCCTGCAAAAAACACATGCATTTAATATTTTAAGAATGGTCTTTCAGTAAAAAAAATACTCACCGCGAGGAGGTATAAGTTTTCCTTTCCAAAAATGGATAGGGGCAGATACTTTGTTCGTCGGAATATACAGTCAGTAGTTAGAATTCACTATATATATCTTAACAGTAAATTGATCGCATCAGCAGAATGACAGTAAACGTTCTGTAATATAACAAGTTTTTAAGATACGTGTTGAAAGAACATAATTATTTTAAAATTCATAAACAATTTAATGACTGGATTCGTCAGAACTTTCAAGTAGAATCGTTTTCAGGTTGGATTACTACTGACGCCATAGGTGGTAAAACAGAATATCCATTTTCACTTTTTAGAACATAAGCTACGCAATTTTTCCGTACATCGCTATTCATTTCGCTATTACCTGCCGAATATTATCAAGGACAACTGCGCTTAAAATTGGAGATTGATTATTGAGTGATATTCTTTGCTGACAAAAGCAACACATTGGTAGAGAGCCTGTTAAGCAAGCCAAGTATTGTTATTTAACTTGCGTCAACAGTTCATGAGGCTTTTATGTTCCTCGATTGTAGGTTAATTTCACTGATTCTTTTATTTACTGAGTGAAGGAATTAAACGAACTTTTCACTGTGGTAATTTGGCGTTTATTTCTCCAAATCACACAAAACTTCTTTAGTACATGATTTTACAATAACATACTATAACATAAATATTCACTACTGATTTTACAACCACATAACTAGTCACTACATTTGTTTACTACATTTGCTGGGTGCCCTTTTTTTTTAGGCAATGCTATTTGTTTCAATCCGATGGAAAGAAACCACGTGAGTTTGTTGACATACAACCTTGCTTTATCGAAGCCAAAAGTGTAGTAGTATACAAAATAGAAAACTAGATTATCTGACAGCAAGGTTACGCCCCTGTTGTCATGACGATTAACTAACAATGCATTCTAATAGGCTACACAGCAGCTATGTTTTCTTTTAACCAATTAGACGGTAATCAACAAATGTACCACGCTGTGTCACCTTTCTCGAGCGCCAAAACACCGTCAAAGGGTTTTCGAATGTACAAGATTCTAAAAAATATACTCTCTTAACATCTAAATGTAGAACACTGCTTTGTCCTGGAATAACGGTCGACAAGCTGCTTATTATTTAGGAAATATTTTGTGTATTTTAAAAGATGATATTTGCAAGTTTTATGTTTATTCCGGCGATAACGCTATTCGTTCCGCAAACATTGATAAGTACATTTTGCTCCTTTATTAAAATAATATTGAAATCAGATATTTAACAGTAGTGTTGATTCTAAAAACATTTGTTGTATTTAATTATATTATTTTTAATGCATTTGGATGATCGTTTCCCCAACAGAGCCATATTTTCTTCCGGCATGATAACGCGTTTTCCTCACGAACACGGTGCGGTGTACCAAAAGTACAATTTGTACTCTCGACCCAACCTTACTTAACAACATCACGAGTATCAAATAAAGTTTTGTCTAAATAAAATATATTTTTATCAGATACATGGTACTTCTTTATTTTGCGCAAATAGTCCTGTAGTAGTTCAATGATACGCGGGGATTCCATTATAACCATTAGATTATCTAATTTTTTATGTGTAAAGCCACATTTTAGCAAAACACCATACAATGTTTCTAAAGATTGGTACTTATAATCAGGGTAACCTCGCAATTTATCACGAATCAGTTCCAAAGTTGGCACTATATTATCCTCGTAAAAGTTGTAAATAGTTCGCAGAATAAAATCCCTTGTAGTATTGTCAGCCGTTTTGAATTTTTGATTTATTGGTTTGCGCTTTATGGAATGACCGGTTACAGTCCCCAACCCAAGTTGTATTAATTCATTACAAGTACATTCTTGTACAAGGCGCATTTTCAGTTTTTTTCGGGTTTTCTTTTTTTAAGTACGCGTACATATTCAAAATAATGCGTTGGCATTGCACATGTAAATCTTTGTTTCTTAATTCCGGACTTATTTCGCTTTCGATGGCCGACTTTGGCACCGACTCATTATATTCCTGCGATAATTCATCTTAACCTTCCGTTTTAAATTGTCGCCAAAGCCATACTGATTTAATAAAATATAGGTACCAAGAAAAAACTTATTTGTATAAAACCACACAGTTATAGCAGAAAATGAAATATGTAAGTTACAGTAAATGGTTTTATTCAGTTACGCCGCTGTCCGATTCACAATATCGCATACCTCAAGCATCAACTGATTTAAAAGCTAATAAGGGATCATCGAATTGGCAAAACCTTTAACTATTTGCTATTCTTGTCCACAGCATATAAATTTGTATTTATATGCTGTTCTATTAATTTTCCCACTCGAAAAAAATAGTTCGCACTTTAAATTGCTGGGGAGCCTCGACGGTCTATCGCCAGGGTGTTGCCAGTTCTACAAAGTTTTCGCAAGTGTAGGTGGAAGGGTTTGTTAATTGTTAATTTTTTTTTTGTTTAACAACAGTGAAATTCTTTTTAGTTTGATTTAAATTATTTTTGAATTAATAATATTTCTAAAGTACTAAAAAAATTATTTTGATATGAATCAAAGGCTTGTTCCTTCTTTCTTTGACATTGAAAATTTCTTGGTTCAAAGTACATTTGCAAACTAGTTTTCAAGCAGAGCTACTGACTATCAATTAAATACTGGTATAAAAGAGCACTTTTAATAATAAAAACTTAGGATTTTTAAAAGAAGATCTGACAACCCCGAATATGATGCCGGTCCCTTTGAAGCCCGGTCGAAGCTTTTTTATGTCATCAAACTAAGTTTGGAAAAAGTATAACAATAATGTTATATTTGTGGCGCTTACTTTACCTATATTATTATTTTAGACTATCTATCTAAACTACAAACATGAGTGAAATATTACTTTAAACGTAGCAGAAGCAATACGAAATATTAAATAATTTATAGATATATATAGTGTTTAAAAATAATTTCAGGTACACTTACTGCATCTTCATAATTCTGCCCAGTCATACAAAGGTAAAAAGCAATACCAATAAATACTGTTGCTGATAATGCTTTATCATAAACTCCAAAGTAGGGCTAAAACAAAAAATTAAAGGAGGACCAATTCGGTAATAATAGTAGATGTTTAAGTTACTGTCCCAACTTATTTTAACATTTGGAATTATCTCTAACATTGAAATTCTTTATGATGTCGATAGTTTTTTTTGATTTTATGTTGTTAACGTATCTTGTGTTATGATGGAAAATAAAGCTGACAAAACTGTAACCTTCGTTTTTGTGTAATAAGTGACTAATAGAAATAAAGTTAGTCAGGTTGTACTGGTTTTAAAAGATAATATAAACTATAGACATTGAGTGGTTCGATTTTTGGGTCATGATTGTTTGCCATACCTACTTGTAGAAAAGTGAGAGTTTGTAGTATGTGAAACAATGGCGAGTTCAATCATGATTGACCCTAATTTTAACGTCAAAAAACAATTTAAATTTCAGGGCTAACCGTTAAGTAAAAACTTATTTGAGATGACACGGTAATGCCATCCAAATAAGTAAATACATTTAGATCCTCTATGAAATTTAATCGCTGTCGAATTCTATGCCTATTTTATTAAAATTTATTGTCGGTAATGTTATTTAAAAATGTTATAGAAATATTAAGAAAAATTGCGAATCTTATTTTTTTCGCCAAGGTACGGAGGTTTTTTTTATTCAGGCGACAATATTTCCGTACTTAGTAGATTTTTTCAGCTATTCCAGATACCCTCTCGAGGTGCAAGTTTCTCGAGGCTGCCCTAAAGGGCATTAATACTCATAGTATCGAAGAATCCAGAGAAATACTTTTCAAGTTCTTACCTACACCTACAAATGCAGAGGAGCAAGATCAAATTCAACATGATAAATAACTAGCAGAAGTGAGTCATCGAATATCCCTTGATGCAGATCTCAGTTGTACTTTATCTGGTATAGTGCCATTTGAAAGTTCTGCCTTGCCTGACAACATTTCAGTGGGGGTTTTAGGATTTGGTTTTGGGGGGGGGGGGCGCAAGAATGGTTTCATGCGCCGAAGGTGCGCCTTTGCGCCGCAGGCGAAAATTTATTGGGTGCCACGCCCTTTTTTTTAGGTAAAATACCTAATTCTAATTTTTCTTCCAAACTTAGAGAACTAAAAAATAAACTTAAAAATAAAATAAGATTTTTTTAGTGTTTTGTGTAAATAATAGTAAAAATGTAAATATTACATTAAAAATAATGTGTACTCTATTATTATTGTGAACTACAAAAAACATATTATTATAGAAGTATTATGAATGAATAAGTATAATTAATACCCAATGTATTATGTTAAATATGTTTAGTAGTAAGGCCCGTGGTTCGGGTTTCTGCTGCGAGACTGGAGAAGAAGAGCCCTTGGAGGGGGGGCGCTCCCCCCCCCCCCTAAAGCCGCCACTGCAACATTTCGGTTTGCGTAGGAGATTACATTTTAAATCAACCCACAAACTAATGGCGTAAATATATTGTTAGCACCGATGATACTTTATAACCAATATGTACTGCCGAAGATGAGGTTGAAGTAACGGAAATAGCAAAGGGGGAAGGAATAAAATTCAATGAAGACTGGTGAAAATGTGGAAAAAGAAGTCAGCGAGCTAATGCGAGCAGAACAGTACATAGCACAAATTCAAGAATAAATGATAATAACGAAAAATGTCGTAAAATGGTTAAAAGTACATCCAACGGTTCCAAGTCATTATTGTAGGAGCTCCAGTGCTTTGCACATACAGGGTGGCTGATTAGTGCGAGGAAGTCCAATATCTCCGTTGTTCTTAAAAATATCGAAATTTATTAAATACAAAGGTTCTAGGATAAACAAAAGCGCACATTTTAAAAATATTTTTGGATATACAGGATGCTCCAAAAAAGTGGGGTTTAGCAAAGATGTATTTTTTCAAAAGGAACACCCTATATGTTATATTATTTTTGGATGCTACATAAAATTACAGTTGTTTTTCAATAAGTGCATTGTAGTTCTAAACTTAATAGTTTTAGAGTTATCGACTTTTCCAAAATGATATTTTTGAACTTTGACAGCTTCTAATTTTCTAACGGTACTTCTTAGAGCAAAACGGCTTACATGTCCCTATCTTACTTTTTAATTGTCTTCCCAAAAATATTAATTTCCGGTTAAACCGGAAGTACTATATTTCCGACTTTCAAGTTACATCCGGTTTAACCGGAAATTGATATTTTTTTGAAGACAATTAAAAAGTAAGATAGGGACATGTAAGCCGTTTTGCTCTAAGAAGTACCGTTAGAAAACTAGAAGCTGTCAAAGTTCAAAAATGTCATTTTGGAAAAGTCGATAACTCGGAAACTATTAAGTTTAGACCTATAATGCACTTATTAAAAAATTACTATAATTTTATGTAGAATCCAAAAATAATATAACATATAGGGTGTTCCATTTGAAAAAATACATTTTTGCTAAACCCCACTTTTTTGGCGCATCCTGTATATCCAAAAATATTTTTAAAATTTGCGCTCTTGTTTATCCTAGAACCTTTGCATTTAATAAATTTCGATATTTTAAAGAACAACGGAGATATTGGACTTTCTCGCACTAATCAGCCACCCTGTATGTGGAATCAACATTTAGATCCCTTTTTCATGTGCACAACGTAATTGAAGAGTGGTGCAGACAAAATTCAATAAAGTGCATTTCAAACACATTTTTATTGGAAGTTCTAAAAAAACAAAATATTAAAATACATCATCCTCGCAAAGATCAATGCGATACCTCTTGTGGATATGAAGTGAAAATGGTTACTCCAGATGTAGACCAGAAACACATCGACATGAAAAATAAAGCTAGAGATTCTAAAAATGCGGCCAACGATGAGGCTAATGAGAATCACTTAGTAATGACCATGAACCTTCAAAGTGTCTTATTACGCCTAAAAACTGAGGCTTCTGCGATGTATTACAGACAAAAATTGCTAGTTCATAATTTCACTATTTTTGTTTTAAACAATAAGGAAGTAACGTTGTACGTATGGCACGAATCAAATGACGGTGTAACGTCTAATGAGTTTACTAGTTGCTTTACAGATTTTGTTTCATCCCAAGCTGACAAAATTAAAGTGTTTACAATTATATCGGTTGGATGTAATTATCAAAATAGGAACCCTTTGAGAAGTTCGGCTATTAAAAAGGACTACTTAAATGATTCGACAGTTTTTCTTGAGGAAGGGATGATGACAATGATGGAGTGTGACAGCGTTCATGCTGCACAGGAAAAATACTTTATTCCCCCCCATTATCGCTTCCAGCGAATACATAGCCCAGATGAGGAGCGCTTACCCAAAACATCCCTATAATATAAAAGTATTGTATTACTCCCTTTTTTATAATTTCAAGGAATTATTGACTAGTATTCAACCATTGCGACTTGGAAAAAAAAAAACAGGAGATCCACATGTAGTTAAAATCCGGGCTCTGCAGTACCGTTCTAATGAAAATGCCTGCAAGACTTGACAAAGGTCATTGATAAAGATCATCATAGTTTTTACCATAATATTCCATTTCAGCCCGATAAAACAGTCAAAACCAAAAAATAAATTATTATTGTAGTAATCTGTAGTTCTGTAGTTTGCGTGAATGTACTTTAGTACCTATAATAAGGCCATTTACGTTCCCTTTGTTGCGCCCGGATGATACAGTTTTCACACGAGTCACTTAGTGAAAGGGTTCAAGTTATATGTAGTGAAGAGTTAAGAATACTAAAACGCATCATAAAAAGAACGCGCGTAAATCGCCTGATATGGACAGGCACTAGTTAGATGGGAAAAAACACCTATTTGTGCCATGCTCAAAACTCGTAATACCACCTATGTGTTTTCTGTTACTTTAAATATAATATTTAGTTTGTAAATCACAAACCGTTGTGTTAATTGAGTTTTTAATAGGTGCAAGAAAACCTAAACATAATACTAGATTTAATAAAAAGCGCTATGTACGCTTCGCCTTAAATGCGCATGTTTTTTTACTCTCCTGTAAAATTTTGATTTCAGCACATAGAAGGTTTTTCCACGGCAGCGACGAAGGTTGCCTAAGAATACAGTATTTCAGTGAATACCAAGAAATGAAACATGTAATTTATACAATTTAACATTTTTTAAAAGTAAGCCCTCATATTTAAAAAGAAAATAATATGCCATGCATACGTAAATTTTTATGCCAAAATTTGATGTTCATAATACCACTGAATAACACCTAATGATTAGAAGCGAACCCTCTGCTTTGTCGAGTCACAGCGCTCTGGTGGATTTGGGCAATTGGGCATGCCAGCCGGATAGCGATACACGGTGGCTCAGACTGCATGCGGAAGTTATGTAGGGTGTTCGGTAAAATTTTTCTAGGGTGTGGTACGACCATTTGTTCGTTTATGTGTTTTGTGTACATACATTTTCAAAAAAAAGGGATGTCTGCGAACTATTCTTCTATTGTTGGTTGCGACAGCGACAGTAAACATATCGTGATGCTGGTAAAAAAACCCCCTTTTTAAATATGAAATCGCGATTATTAATCCGTCAGTCAGTCAGTCAATCAGTCAGCTTGTCAGTCACTCATGACATGTTATTTTATATAACAATATATGAATTATACTTTATACATACTTTTTAGTCACAAGTCACTTACAAGAAATCACACTTTTTAATTTATTATTACACTTCGTAATTTAAATCATCCTGCATGAACGAATATCGGGTAATTGAGTCATTTGGTCAAACCTTAAATTTTACTCTTTAAATAATTTTCATGAAGCGTTTATACGATATGGTAAGCCCTGAAAATTTAAAGTCAATTCGATAAATAGGTTCCGAAATACACGAGATCAAAATCAATGTAACGCTCGCGAGGCAGTGACGTCATTACCTCCCATAGTTCGTCCGCTTTGAACTTATACAACGGTCTCTCTGTGCATATACAAGGGAGATGCGCTTACTGTTTTTTTGCTTAGTTAAGGTGGATGCTTATTATTACTTTTAATAGCATATTCTATAACAAGTAAGAAATGCCATTCCATAAGAGTTCTAGACTATAGTTTCTCTAACACTGTTTTAGAAAATAAAGATAAAAATAAGAGATTATTAAGAAAAATTTTCTTCTCTTTTGTCGATGTCAACTCTACCCAACAACGGAAAAAGGGCCATATAAATAGCCACCTGTCTTCTTAGCCGTAAACAGTAAGTAACCGCGGCAGAGAGCGCCACCAGACTTGTTATAGGAGATAGTGAGGTCAGACAGCGGTTTCCGGGAGTCGATGTTCGTAAATTATTTTAAAGGATTTAGAGGCGTCAGAAAATTAAAACTTTTTGCAGTTTGCATTACAATTACAATATCTTTCAGAAAATGTATTAAAAAAAATGCTAAGTGACCACATTATTTCACATAAAGCGAATTCGATTGGTAAAAGAAGTGAGGCGCTGGTATGCCACTGAAAGTAACCCAGTGCAAAAATATATTGCTCCAGTTTAGTACCAATGGTTTACAGATTTGACCTTGAGTCTGTTATTCTAACTATACAGGGTGAGTCGGGAGGAATGGGCCTAACTCTAAAGGTGTAATCTATTCATCAAAATAATAAGAAAAAACTCAAATGGTGGTATCCAATATTCATTTGTTTTCAAGTTATAAGGCAAAAACTGTTAACAGAACTATTTCTGTACAAATCGTTGCTGCATTTTGCAATAAAATGCAACAACAAGCGTTGCGTCGCTGAATTAATAAAACTTAAAAATTAATAATAGATCTAAAAAAAAAGGCGTTTTTGTGAATTTGAGTAAATTTTTAATATTTTTAATATAGAAGAACTTAAACCTAATCACTTAAACTATCACTATAACACTTAACTTTTGCTTTGCCAACAAGAACAAAAACTCTGCTCGACGGCTTGTTTCTATCTATCGGGCGGTCAGGTGTGGCATGACATGACATTCAATGCCAAAAATCTGCCAAAATTCTGCCCAAATGCCACGGCTATCCACCTTGAATATCGGATCTACCAGCACTACTGGGCCAGCCGCAATTTAATATTATTTGCAGTAAGGGGGGGCCTGGACACCTCAACTCCACATTGAGGCCACAAAAGGGGGTTAATTTTCTATATAGAGCGAGACACCAAATAGGGGGCAACAAAACAAACGTCCTCACTCTTGTACTACTGACACTCTATTTTTTTTATTACTATAGAAGCCGAAACAACGTATTGGTTACTAAGCCAATGAATAGTATACCGGGCTGAAAACTTACATCTTTTAATTACATACCAAAAGTTCTGTATTTTTTTTTTTTTATGATATGGCACAGCACTGCAGGATAAATCCTTTATGGCGCTCTAGAAGCGGTACGTGTGTGCAGGAAACTATTCACGTTGGTCTTGAATCTTTGGAGGTTATACTCGTTGGGGAACACGATCTCAGGGAAGTCGTTCCAGAGTGATGACGTTCTCAAGATGAAAGAATTTTGAAACAGTGTCGTTCGAGGGACACTAAGCTGAACCACGTACTGGTGGGCTGCAGTGGCTCGTCGTGTATTTCTACCATGCACCGCTCTGGGTGGTATCAAGCGGGCAACCTCAGTTGAACACTTGCCATGAAAATATTTGTAAAATAGACTCAAGTCGCCAACCTGCATTCGATGTTCAAGGCTTTCCAGATTGTTTGTCAGACTATGGTCACCGATCAAGCGAATGGCTCTTCTTTGAATGGAATCTAGCAGTCTCAGGGTATGTTTAGGAGCAGAGCCCCAAATATGCGAACAGTACTCCAGCGATGGTCGAATTTGGGCTTTATAGAGCATCAAAAGATGTTGGGGTGTATTGAGGTGCTTTGTTCGGAAAAGTACTCCAAGCTTAATTTAAAATGATTTCCGAACATACGCCTTTGAAGGCTTCGACTTGAAAACAAAGAAAAACTATCTATACATAACATAACTATAATATTAAAGAAACGTTAAAGACTATGATTAGGTAAGGGACATATTTTGGTAATATTTCGTACAAATATTCCATTTATAGTTCGAATTTTAACTGAACGAACTTTTTTACCCTTGCCAGGAAAAATCCCTACTATTCTTGCCAAAGGTCAATTAAAAGGTTGGGTATTATTTTCTTTGAGCAACACAACATCAGTAACTGACAAATCTTTAATAAGAGTATACCATTTAGGACGGTTTTGAAGTTGGTTTAGATATTCTTTTGTCCATCTTTTCCAAAAGTTCTGTTGAATCTGCGTGCATTGTTACCAACGTTTTAAACGATTTTCGGGAATGTCAGATATGTCCTGTTTAAGGAATGATGTCAATGTGTCACCTATTAAGAAGTGACCGAGGGTCAAGCAAGTTATATCTAAAGGGTCCGAGGAAAGGGGACAAAGAGGTTTTGAATTTAAAATGGCTTCAATCGGGGTGAGGATAGTAGTAAATTCCTCAAACGTTAATTTGTGATCACCAATTAATCTTCGTAAATGGTGCTTGACACTTTTAACCGCAGCTTCCCAGATTCCACGCCAATGAGGACTAAGTGGAGGTATACATTTCCACTGGGTCTCATTCACTAAAGGAGGATTTTCAATTTCATCTTGAACTTGTTTTCTTTTAAAAAAGTCATATAACTCTTTTAGTTGGTTTCTAGCACCAAGAAAATTGGAGCCATTGTCACTATAAATAGCAGAAGAGTGTCTTCGCCGAGATACAAATCACTTCAAACACGTTAAGAAAGATGGAGTTGAGAGAATAGATACCGATTCGAGGTGTACGGCTTTTGTACTCATACAAACGAATATGGCAAAATAAGCTTTTTCTACAGTAGGGCGTCGTAGGTTTGAGGATTTCAATAAAAAAGGGCAAGCAAAATCGACTCCAGTTTTTGAAAAAGGTCGAGAGGGAGTGACTCTGTCTTTAGGTAAATCTGCCATAATTTGTTGACACGATTTGGCTTTAAATTTATGATAAACATGGCAATTTATAATTATGCGTTTTATTTCTTTCAATCCGTTGAGGGGCCAATACCTTAAACGAACATTTGACAACACAGATTGAGGGCCATCATGGCCAAGTCTTAAATGATCTTTCTTCAACAGTAAAGACACGACATGATTTTTAGAGGGTAATAGAATTGGGTGTTTGTGACCATAGGGAACTTGGGCGTGTGAGAGACGACCACCCACTTTTAATAATCCATCTGAATCTATAAAAGGGTTTAACTTGAAAATTTGTTTGTTAGCTAGAGTTTGATTTGAAGACATTTCCACAAGTTCCTTGGAAAACGTTCCTTTTGCAAACTCTTTAAAATTACTACTTGAGCATTTTTATATTTTTCTACTGTAAGGGGACCAAGATGTTTGATAGAATTTGGCTTGCAATTCTGGATAAATCTAAGAATAAAGGCCATTGTTCTATGATAATGAGTGTAAGAAGAACATTTGTCAAAAAATTACTGCTATTCATCAGTTTTTGTTGCAAGTAGCACTGGTTTTGCTTTCATTTCCTTATTCGCTGCAATGGGATTAATATAAAAATGATTTAAATCTGTGTTATAGTTGGAAAGAAACTGGGGTCCATGCCACCATAATGAGAACTCTAGGATTTCTTCAGAAGTGAGTCCGCGAGACAAGCTATCTGCTGGATTGTCAGCAGATTTAACGTGATGTCATTTAAACTTTTCTGTTAAATCTTGAATCTGGGATATCCTATTAGCCACATAAATATTATATTTTGCGGAATGAGACTTTATCCAAGCCAAAACTATCTCCGAGTCGGTCCAAAGATTAACACTTCTAAATGAAAATCTGTATTTGAATATTTGGACAACACGTGTTATCAAGTTAGAGAGCAATAATGCCCCACAAAGTTCTAACCGGGGTATAGTTATTTCCTTCATAGGTGACACTCTGCTTTTTGATGTAATCAAATTACATGTGACTGACTTATCAGCATAGACAGCTCGAACGTAAATGCAAGCTCCATACGCCTTTCAACTGGCATCTGAAAATCCATGGAGCTTTAAAAATACTATTTGACTGCTAGTAAGCAAAAATCGAGGGATCTTAAGAAATTTCAAAACATAGATGTTTGAACAATATAGGGTCCACCATTTAAAAATGACATCATCAAGGTGGTCATCTCAACCAATTTGAGATTTCCAAATTTCTTGCATAATCTCTGTATCATAATGGAAATGTATTTTTATGTGTTTTGGCTAACTGATTTAATACTCTTGTAGCTAAGAAGGGGGCACAATTACTTCCATAAGTGACTGTCAACCATTCAATATTCTGAAGTTCGCAAGACGAGGTTTATCTCCATAATATATTTTGTAGATGAGTGTGTTTAGGGTTAACTCGTATCTGACGATACATTTTCTCGATATCAGCGCTTAGAACAAACTCGTAACTGCGAAACTTTAGTAAAAGATCAAAGAGCTCCGGCTGAACAGTGTAACCCCTATATAGCGTGTCATTTAAGGAAAGGCCTGTGGTGGTCTTCATCGAAGCATCAAATCCCACCCTTAGCTTAGTAGTTTGACTTTCTTCTTTTATTACACAGTGATGGGGCAAGAAATATTTGCTGTCTCCATCAGAATTTTTTAAAGAGAGAGGAATCACACGAGCATGGTTTAGAGAGACATATTCGCTTATAAATTTATTGTAATCTTCAAAGAGTTGAGGGTGTTTGTTAAATCTATTTTCTAAATGTAAGAGTCTTTCTTAGCAAGAAAAAATGATTCTCCTAATGGGAAATCTTCCTTTGGGATTCTAAAAGGGAGGTCTACCTGATATGCGCCATTTTCCAACACTACAGTGGATCCGAGAAATTTTTTCTCAGCCAGCGTATCATCAGGATGTAGCAATTTGTCTTTAAAGAGTGGGAGATCTTCAATCAGCCAAAACTTCTCCGAAAGTGAATCTAAAGTGGGTCTTGCCAAAGAGCTTCGAACAAAAAGATAATTATCTTCGTTGGAGTGCGGGCTATTACTATTTTAAAAAGTGCATACTGGGGAATTATACCTGAGGGTAAATAACCAAAATGAGTACCAACTTAAGTGAGAGATTGATCATTGACCTTTCTTAGGTCACCTGAAAGTATAGAATAGTAGATATCTGCACTTAATAAAATATCAACACATAAGGGCTTATCAAAACTAGGGTCAGCTAAATCGATATCATAGGGTATGTTTAACTTCTTTCTATTAATCCTAAATTGGGGATAGCTTCCGGTGATTATATCAAAAAATCTGCATTAATAAGAGAGTGAATTTCTAAAGCGACCACCTTTTCGGAGTGTTTGACATTGCCACCAATGCCTGCAATTTGTATCTTTTGCAAGTGGGGATTAAAGTTTAGTTTTTCCAACAGGGAATCAGTGATAATTGAAATAGTACTGTACTTCCCGGGCCAATAATAGCTCGAGCGTTTATAAAATTACTATGTATGCCAAGAACATTAATCATGGCAGTTGCTAATAAAACTTCATTGTCATCCGCAGCGAAAACGGAGAGCGTTTGGTAGTTAGTACCATTGGGGGGGGGGGGGGGGGGTTCTGAGAGCTACTATTACTGTTTCTACTTACTAAGGAGCTATTACAGAGGGTTTTAGAGTTCTGATTTTGAGGGGGAATTCCATTATTATTGGTTTTAAATTTCGAATTTCTAATTTGAGAAGACTGCTGTGAAAAATGAGATTGCACAGGGTGTAACAAAGAGTGATGCCTTTTTCCACACTTGGTAGACTGCTGAGAATGACAGTCCTTGACTCGATGTTTTGTTCCAAGGCAGTTATAACAAAGATACCTTTTTTTTACAAAATCAGACCTTTGCTGAATGGGGAGATCTTTGAATTTTATACACGTGTATATTCTATGATTGGACATGTTGCAAAACGGGCATGTATTTATCTTGGGCGAAGGAAGACAAAGACTGTTTATAGTCGAAAAAGAACACGAATTGTTTTGTTCATTTCTTACTGGGTTCATATTCTTAGTACTGAGAATGTGAAGCAGTATTTTGATTGCCTTGTGCATCGGCATAATGAGTATACCTAACTTTATTGGAGAAATTTCTGTTTTGAAGTCCCTGACCTTGAAAGCCAGGTTTATTTATAATAGGTTCGGAAAGATCTTCAAGCACTACACACCTTCTTTCCAAAAAATTCAAAAAATCATCCAGTTTAGGTTGAACTATAGAACCCATTTTTGATCCTTTTTCGGTAATATAAGCTTTCTTGATACCGAAATCCAACTTGTGAGAAAAAATGTAAATCAAAATTAGGTCCCATTGATCTACTGGTATCTTTTGAAGTTTAAGGGAATCAAGGTTTGGTTTAATTTGAATAATAAATTCTCTCAAAGTTTGGGCAGTTAACTTAGTTAAAGTGGGAATGTCTAATACATTTTTGATATGGGCAAAAATGATTGATAATTAATTATAATATCTATGTTTTAAAGTATCGATAGCTATTTATAGCTAAGTTATCGTTTAAAAGAGGTAATGTATCAATTAGTTTAAGGGGCTCATCACCTAAATAGGACTTTAAACAAATCAACTTTTGAAGATTTGTTAGTGAGTTATTATCAACGATTAGGGTTTCATACATTTGATAAAATGTATTTCATATTGGGCATTTGATTTATAGGTTGTGAAACAACTGGATTTTGACTTTGAGAATCTGCATTTGCAGCACATAAAAGAGTTCTAATTTTACTTTTAGTTTTGCATGTAAACTGTAGAATGTACTTTCTACCTTTTTTCTATCTTTGTTATTGAAATCAATTTTCTCTATTTCATCCTAAGCTTGAGAATATTTTGAAAAAGCTTGGGTTAAAGAAAGCTTCCAGTCTCACCTCAAACTGAAGATCGTCAATCTCTGTATTGTGCATATCATTATACCAGTTGCAGATCCGCGTAATAACACCTTTGTAACCACCACGTTGTTTCACCAAAGCTTTTTTGTCTGTCATTTTCTAAATTCATATCTACTAACAAAAATTAATGAGGTGCTAATAAGCAATACAACAATACAATGGAAAATTCGCCTTAATGATGCCAAAACCCAAGCTATCTACTTTTCAAGAGCCAGAAGCAAGTTTCCACAAACCAGACTGAAAGTCAAAAACACCAGTCTAAACTGGGTTGAGAAAGTCAAATATCTGGGTCTGAGCTTTGATAAGCGGCTGGCTTGGACCGACAACGCTGACCAACGCTTCAAAAAAGCAAATGGTCAACTCAGCGCCATCTACTCTCTCATCAACAGTAGAAGTAGACTGTACTTACGGACAAAGACATTACTTTACAGGACAATTATTCGGCCAGTTCTGATTTATGGTGTCGCCTCCTGGTGCACCTTAAATAAGTCAGCTTTCCGCAAATTTCAAACCTTTCAGAACAAAGTCCTTAGAATCATGACGGGTGCTCCACGCTTTACGATGGTGCATACTCTACACAATGACTTACAAATGCCGACAATCACTGAACACATAGACAAACTCATTATCGATTACTACAAACGGACGGACGTTTCCCTGGATCCTCTCATTACACGATCACACATCCACTTCAATCCCAACAAACCATACAGGCTGCCGAGAGACTGGCTCACTCCTGTTGTGCCACCTCGTCGCCCCCTTCCACTACAATAAATAAATACAACACCGGACCAAAGATTATTTAAAAGTAACTACTTCCCTGCTGCCCCCCCCCTTTAAATTAACTATGAAGCTATCTTCTGAAATCAACCCCCAAATTATGTCCCGCTGAACAGCAACCTATTAAGAAATATAAGTAAAAGTCGCAGACTAACTTAAGAGACAATCATGATCCTATAACAATTACAAACTTTTAAGTGACATATACCTACAACTATATTCACAAAATCTTAATTTAAGTATCTCTTTAATATAACTATAACAAGTTCTACAAAAACAGTAGAGAGATAAATAAATTACAATAACCTTTTTAGCCAGTACTAAAAAAGCATAATAGTGACAAAATTACCAATTATTAATCGCTATATCCACAAAATAACACAGATATAGAGTCCGCCCATTGGCAAATCAAAGTGTTAATATTAGCAAATAAGGCTTTGGTGAGTTATCATTATTAAACACCCAGCGAAATATATACAAGTTTAAAAATCATTGTCACAGATTCCTAATATTAGTAAATACTGCATATAATATACCCAAATTCACAAATTTATAATTATTTCAAACCAAAGAGAGGGAGCGAAAAGGAAATAGATAATTTAGTTTTTCAAAAACTATCCGGCTCGAAGGACCAATTTTGTTAACAGAATTATTTCTGTATAAATCGTTGCTGCATTTTGCAATAAAATGCAGCAACAGGCGTTACGTCGCTGAATTAATAAGCTTAAAAATTAATAATAGATCTAAAAAAAAGGCGTTTTTGTGAATTTCAGTAAATTTTTAATATTTTTAATATAGAACAACTTAAATCTAATCACTTAAACTATCACTATAGTACTTAACTTGTGCTTTGCCAAAAAGAACAAAAACTCTGCTCGACGGCCTGTTTCTATCGGGCGGTCAGGTGTGACATGACATGACAGTCAATGCCAAAAATCTGCCCAAATGCCACGGCTATCCACCTTCAATATCGGATATACCAGCACTACTGGGCCAGCCGCAATTTAATATTATTTACAGTGAGGGGGGCCTGGACACCTCAACTCCACATTGGGGCCACAAACGGGGGTTAATTTTCTATACAGAACGGGACACCAAACAAGGGACAACAAAACAAACGTCCTCACTCTTGTACTACTGACACTCTATTTTTTTTATAACTATAGAAACCGAAGCAACGTGTTGGTTACTATGCCAATGAATAGTATACCGGGCTGAAAACTTTTTTCCGAACAAAAACAAAATATTGCATTAATTCTGTAATAAATGTTATTATTGTTTGCTTTTAATTGTTGTGCTGTCACTGTCCTATTAGTGTCAGTATAAAATGTTACATTGTTTTACCGTTAACTTTCGAATTTGTATCATTTTAATTTTATAAAATGCCACACATTTATTCACATCTCGAATACGCCAATATGGTTTTTATTTATGGTTTGTGCAATGGGAATGCTACAGCGGCTGCTGAAGAATATCGTGAACGATTTCCACATGAAAGAACACCGAACAGAAAGGCCTTTATCAGAGTTTTCAACAAACTCTGCGAGACCGGAACGCTTCCAAGTGCTAATGTAACATCCGAACGAGCCATTCAACAGGATTTAGAAGAAATGGAAAATGTTCTAGCTTTAGTAGAAGAAGATGCGACGACGAGCTCACGAAGAATTGGAATTCAGTTGGGAATTCCCCAAAAGATAGTGATCAATACGCTTCACGATCAAGGCTGGCAACCTGGAGACTACGCCAAGCGTATGAAATTTTGTGAGTGGATAATAAATAATCGTCATCTTTTACCGTACATACTTTTTACTGACGAAGCTGCATTAACTCGTGACGGCATCAATAATAATCGAAACTCCCATGTATGGTCGGACGAAAATCCTCAAGCAATAGTCGAAAGTAATTTTCAACACAGGTTTTCAGTAAACGTGTGGTGCGGCATGATCGATAATAATTTAATTGGCCCTTTTCTTTTGGAAAATCGCCTTACAGGGGATCAATACTTAAGTCTTTTACAAAATGAATTGCAAGGACTATTAGAGGAGATTCCTTTAAACATCATAATTGAAATGTATTATCAACACGACGGAGCGCCTGCCCATTTCGATACTAGGGATGCATTTATAAGACGCATTAGAAATGCTGTACTCTATATTAAAGAAAGGCACGAATCAATTAGAAGATCCAGGCGCGCCCTTCGTAAACGAAGCAGGAAATGTTTGCAAGTCAATGACGGTATTTTTGAAAATTTACTAAACCCATCATTTATTTAAAACCATGTTAATGTTGGATATTTTGGTTTAACAATATTATTATTTTATTTAACGCTGTAACTTGAAAACAAATGAATATTGGATAACAAAATTTTAGTTTTTTGTTATTATTTTGATGCACAGATTACACCCTTAGAATTAGGCTCATTCCTCCCGACTCACCCTGTATATTTGAAATTTGCAAGTCAAATATTTCACGAAACTTTATATTTTTGACGTATTCATCCAGTTCTCGGTATCGTACAACAGTGGCGGCTTGTTTTAATTTTAGCCTGATTTAATTTTAGCATAGGGCTACTTACAATTTTGCATACCTACGATTTTTGTTAGAATTCTTGTTAATTAATATAGGCACTGTGTCTCTTTTATTCCAATTATTAAAGGAACCAAGTTTGTTTTCCATAGAATATAGTAAAAAAGGAGTCCGGCAATAAGGTATATTTCATGCAAATCAACGAGAAAGCTTTTCCCGCCAGTACCTTTGTAACCTTTAAGTAGAACTTAACGTGGTGCTTAGAAAAAGGTATGAATTTTCAGTATCTCCTAAGAAAAATTGTAAAATGTCGATTTGCATGCTTTAATGCTTTAGGAGTATCATAATCAAACTTTTGTAGATATATAAGTTGTGACTTAGTGAGACCTATTTGAAAGGAAAAACTCAAATAATTATTTGGTTTTATTTAATTATTTGGGTGTCAATTACTACCACATGAAATATTTTATTTTCTAGTTATTGGCATAGGTATCATAAACGTTTGTCATAAAACGTATCTTTAGTTATTGGCCCCTGTAGTAATTTCCGTTTTCGTTTCGGTTTCCGATGCCTCAATTAAGAAAATATCCTGCGGTCCAGTACTCAATCAGAAAACGCAAAAGGGTGAAAACAAGGAATACAATCAAGAAACAAATAGTAAGTCCATATTATGCCAATAACACTGCCACCAAACGTAAATTACTAATTTATGGCGACAACTCTGGTTTAAACAGCTCACAAATTCTACAAGAATACCTTCATACTGACAAGTATACAATTCAAGGATGGATCAAAAATTGTGCTGATTTTAACGCACTTACAAACTCAATTTTTATTGCCAGCAAGGCATATTCTTCTAACGACACTGTTATTGTTGTTATAGACTTTAACACATTTTTTTACTCAAATAAGGATCGTTTAGAGAGTCTTTTGTTAGTCGGTAAAATATACAAATCTTATATTAATTTCTTCTAAAATATGATTATTCCTTCTACCATAAAAACTATTGTAGATTTGTTACAGGCATGAATTCCTTTATTACAAGTCAGTCAAACGTATCTATAAAATTATTAAACAATTTTAAAATGAAGGGGGTTTATCGTTCGAGTTAAACTAAAATATGTGACCGACTTGCAATCAACTGTCAAATGGTAGCAAAATTGTATTAAAGACTGTTATTACATATGACGTAATATCAGAAATAGAGGTAAGCCAGACTGGACAGGAGGTCATTTTAAGGTATGTTTTAGATGTTAATTATATTATAAGTGATAGCCAAACCACTGTGTCCGATCAAGTCAATTATTCTTCCCACTGTGATGCAAGCAATGACCTTAATGGGAAAGATCCTCAGGCTGTTGAGGTGATTTCTGAAATTGTTAATTGTGTCGTGAATGGAATTGACAGGCCTTCTGCCAGCCTCAATCAAAATTCTCATAATTTTTTATACCCGCATCTACCCCAATGGGATCTGGAAGAAAATTAACATGCAAACTTCCTCCCAAAGCAAAAATGGGTCTGACATTGTGTCATTTAAATATCCAAAGCATTTCTAACAAGATCGACATATTAGAAAATCTGCTCAACTCTGAAAATATCGACATAATGTGCATAACTGAGCATTGCTTTCACATAGAATTCGATGTTGAGTTACAAATTGAGGGCTACAGTATAGTGTCTTCTTTTTCTAGGGATAGAGCAAAGCATGGTGGATCATTGATTGTTGTAAAAAATGATATAGGGGATTTATTCAAGTCCCTAAATAAAATAGTCACAATATCCGTGGAGGCACACAGTGAAATGTGTGGTGTATATTTTGCTAACTGTTGTATTATTTGTTGTTACCGTCCGCCATATGGAAATTTAAATGTGTTTATTGACTCGGTGAGTACTGCCCTCTCGACGGCTTGTAAACACGGCAGATACTTAATTTTCTCTGGGGATCTAAATATAGGTTATAGTGTCAATGATGTCCCTAAAAAGCACCTTTGTGATGTGTTTAAATCTTTTATGCTAAAAGTGACCACTGCTGCACTAACAAGGGGTTGTACAAATTATAATGGTCATACCAGTTCGTCAATTATAGACTATATTGTTACCAACCCTGATGAATTGTTTCATTGTAATATCTCTAATCCCCATATAAGCGACCACTTGGCCCACAAATTTACCTTTGACTTATCGGTAAATAATAAAGATAGCATGGAACATGAGAGTAAATCATTTTTTAGAGACCTATCAGATAAAAATATATCCCTGTTTTCTAATATGATAATGATGCAGGATTGGTGGTATCTTTTGGATTTCTCCTCAAATACTTATGAGTTATGGGCAGGGTTTGTTGACAGTGTTATATACTGCTTAAATTGTTGTTGCCCGTACAAATATAAAAAATATAAGAAAAAAGAATCGTCAAGTGAATGGTACAATAAGAATCTCATATATAAAAGACAGACTTCATGAATTATATTGGTTAGCGCGTAACACTAAAAATACTACTATACAACTAGAATACAAAAATGTAAAAACATATTACAAAAATCAAATTAAAGAATCCAAACGATTATTCTATAAAAACAAAATATCTAACTCTGACTGCAAAAGTAAAACTATATGGGTTCTTATTAATGACAAGCTAAATAGGAAAAATACAAAAGACCGACCAACTACACTTCATGTTAAAGATGAGATTATTATCAACCCGTACCAAGTAGCTAATGAATTTGCAACCTATTTTAGTACAGTAGCGATAAAGAAGCTTCAGCAAAAGTATGGCACTGTTGGCACAACCTGTACTATTCATCTCCCAGTATGTAATAATATTGTGATCAATCCAGTAAGCGAGGAGAAGCTTATTGGCGTTATTGTGGGATTAAAAAATAAAAATTCCTCGGGATTCGACGATATAAATGTAAAAATAATGTGTACAAATAATATATGTATATTTTTTTAATATAGGGATAAAATATCAGAGTTGTACCAGAACTTACCATGTTAAGAATCTTAAGAAAAATATATGTATGTAGATTTCTTTAAATGCGTCCTTCGTCTGGCTAAGAACAACGAGTGATTTTCTTCCCACTAGAAGTAGTAGTAGTAGGTGAGGGGAGGCACACGGACCTGGCAAGTCGCCCAAATGCGATCCTTTTTACCTACCCCTGAGTCTTCCCCCATCCACTCAACCACCCAGGCTCTCACCGAACCTACCCGAACTTCTCATGAAGGTCAGGACGTTACTCCAAGCAAGAGTCCTGACTTCCTCCTGTGGGATCACCACTGTCTCAAAGACTTGCCGTCTGAGTCTTCGCAGTGCTTCGCAAGTGTACAGGAAGTGCAGTGGTGTCTCCTCATCCTCCAAGCATCACGAACATATCGGGTCCTCCTCCACCCCCATCGTATACAGGTGTTTCCTCAACTTACAGCGTCCTGTTAAAAGTCCTACCAGAGGATTTAGAGCACGCCTACTCCCGTTAAGAATGCATTCTAACTTGGCACTATCGAGTCCAGGGACTCAGACCAAGAATACCTGTTTCTGTTTTGCAAGCATACTAAGTGCGTCCGCACACTCCTTCGCGAGGGTCGAACTGCTCCTGGGTTGACAGACTGCCTTAAGGGCGGCCTAGCTATCAGAGCAGACGTATACAGTTCGCTATTGGCGGTCCAAGACTTCCCTCATACTTGCCACCGAGAGGATGGCATACACCTCTGCTTGGAAAACCGTCGGGAACCTTCCCAGTGGGTAGCTTCTTCTTATGTTGATGTTTTCCAAGTATACTCCCGCCCCTGATGATTCAGTTCCAGCCATGCGCGACTTATCGGTGTAGCATGCCACAGCATCGTCAGGGAACTTCACCTGCTTTTCCTCCCACTACTCCCTACTATGGATCGTAAGAGTGAACTTCCTGTTCAGCCTCAGCACTCCCTCAACTGGCATTGCTCTGAAGGAGAGTATTGGGATTTTCCTTTCTACTCTCGGAGCAATCATAGTGTGACCTTAGTCGCCCACTCCTTTCCAGCATCCGGTGGCCCATATTCGTAGGTATGCCGCCATTGCCTCCCTCTGAATCCCGATGGGAAGGCTCGGCAGCCCCAGCAGGACATCCAGTGCAGCCGTGGGCGTAATTCTTATGACTCCGGTTATGCCCAAGCCTGCAGGCCTCTGCACTTTTGCCAGTCTGGCGCGCACGCTAATCTTCTCCACTCCAGGCCACCAGACCAAAGAGCCATAGGCGACTCTCGGTCTGATAACCACTGTGTAGAGCCAGAACTAGAACTACTGCACATCAGAGCTGTCAGAAGGCCACCATCGACTGGGTCATCACGTTGTCGATATGTGCTCTCCACGTCAGCTTCTGGTAAAAGGTGACTCCGAAGTATTTGACCTTCGGCCTCAATGTAAGAGTTTTCCCATACAATTGAGGCACACTAAGCTCATTTATGTTCCTCCTCCTCATCATTTCGGTCTTGTCCGGAATGGCCGATAGTCCCGTCTCCTCACACCATTTCTCCAGTATCCTGCAGGCTGTCTGCATCCTATCGCACACCACACCCAGAAACTTCCCCGCCATCAGGCCGTCCATGACCAGACACCACAGGTGGGACGATAGGCAATAGGCAGCCGCCTTGTGGGCAGCCACCCCTCACCCCGATCTCCAGCCGAACCAGATTTATTTAGCAGTTTTAAATTTTAATACTTTTGTAACCATTAAAATGTAAATAAAGTTTTTATATATTTAAAATCAATATAACTCCTTTCATTTTATAACCATACAGTTTAATTAATTCTATCTTTTTATGATCAATTTAATTGAGTTAATAATGTAAGGCTATCTTGACACGAGGTGAAATTTTTTTTATAACCGTACATCGCAATTATAATTATATATAAAGGGTGTCCCAAAATGAACGCACATTTTAAATATCGTTGCTTTTTCGTTTTTGTCATAGTAGGCTTCTGAAAATTTGATAGCTGTCATGTAATTTATTGCAATTAATAGCCATGGAACGCTACACGGTAGATCAGCGCGTTGTTATCGTTAACACGTATTATAAATGTGGAGAATGTTATGCGGAAACAGTTCGTAGAGTGCGAGCCGTTTTTGGAAGAAATAATGCACCAAAACATACGACAGTGCAAGGATTGAGAGAAATTTGAGCAAAGTCGTTCAGAAACATAAAATCAACAGGCCAACCGCGTACTGCTTGATCTATTAAAAATATTGCAGCAGTGCCGGAAAGTGTTGGTGAGAATCCAGGCCCGTCGATTCGCCATCGGTCACAGCAAGTGAACATTACCAAAAGCAGTATCCGGGGAATTCTTACAAAAGATTTGCATTTGCATGCCTATAAAATCCAATTGACCCAAGAATTGAAGCCAGCAGATCATGGCTTGCGCCGTGAATTTGTTAATTAGATTCTGGAAAACGGGGCAAATGACGGTAATTTTTCGAAGAAAATCCTGTTTAGTGATGAGGTACATTTTCAATTAAATGGATACGTCAATAAGCAGAATTGTCAAATTTGGGTGGAAGAGAATCCTTGTGTTATTCACGAAAAAGCAATGCATCCTCTACGAGTCACCGTTTGGTGCGGTTTTTGGTTCGGCGAAATAATTGGGCCATACTTCTTTGAAGACGAGGCTGGAATTGCACTAACAGTGAATGGCGAACGTTATCGTGCAATGTTAGAAGAGTTTCTGTGGGCTGAGTTAGACCGAATTAATGTGGGAAACTTATGGTTTTAACAGGACGGAGCGACCTGTCACACTGCACGTGAAACAATGGACTCGTTACGACTGAAATTTCCTGGTCGTGTCATATCTCGCAATGGTGATCAGAATTGGCCACCACGATCCTGAGATATAACACCGTGCGACTTCTTTCTCTGGGTTTTTCTTAAATCTCGTGTCTATGCCAATAAACCAGTCGCAATTTCTGACTTAAAGAACAAAATTCGACGCGTCATTGATGAAATTCGTCCACAAATATGTGAATATGTTATCGATAATTTCGTCAAAATGGCAAGGGCCTGCCAGCAAAGCCGCGGTGGACATTTGTCGGATATTGTGTTTCACACTTAATCGTAATATGTATTCTTTCTAATGCCAGTAAATTTTTGACATATTTCGAGAAATAAATGTGTTTTGTTACAAAATAAAAATATGCGTTAATTTTGGGACACCCTTTATAATATAAACAAGTGAAAAAGAATAAAAGTTGTAAACTTACGGAAAACAGGATAAAACTCGAATACAACCCTATAAACATTCCATTACATAGATGCGCAGAATTGATCAAACTTGCCGATTCTTGAGAGTATTTGCAGTGCCTGAAACACATAGGTAAACTAAAAAAAAATTAAAGTGTTCCTATCTTCGTTAAAGAGGGCTATTTTTTTTTTTAATGTAACTGTGCCCAGCCCATTTTTAATCAGCATCGTTCGAATTAGTGTAGTTGCAGAAAAAGTTCTTAGGAATTAACTTTAGCATGTTTGACTTATTGTGAATAAAATATTATCACCTTAGTAAAGTGTTTAGTGTTATGTCGAGCGTGGAGTGCATCAATCGATTATACTTTTCAATTTGCTAAACTAAGTTAATAGGGAAATATTGTTAGATAGAATAAACTAGCTACAATAACAATTAATTATTATCATTGATGTTTTGAGTGTTTTTATTTGTTTAATGAATATCCCAATAAGTTTCAGTATAAATGGTTACCTAATATTAAATCATACCTCTATTTTCAATACTTCCGGTAATTTGTATTCTTATCCCGGTACAGGTACGTCACAGAAAATAAATGGTTTGATGCATGATAGTTTTATAATTTAAAAAAGGGTTAAATAAATAGAAACGTTGTAGAAAAATATTTCTTTAATGAATGACAAATCTAAATTCTGTAACATACCCATATAAAATCAAAATAATATTTACTTTAAAAAACATTAAATGAGGTTTAAAGTGTGCATTAAATATATCTACCAACTACCACTTTATTATGTTATACTATTTTTTTATATAATCGCCGCAAAACCACGTTTTTGGTAAATCTTTATTTAAAATTTAATATGTCTTTTAATTACTTACAGACAAACTGCAAGTATTTTTTTTCCTCAGATAAAATGTCACAATCACATACACGACATACTAAACTATTAAACATTCACCTCACTGAAACGCCATTGTTTATTTATACATACAACATACATACAACTTGGCAATAAAACTTTGTCTTTGTTATTATTCACAGTACAATAACAATCAACTAATACATATTTTAGGCTAGTTTTATTTCAATATAAACCATTACTTTTTACCGCATGTAGTAAAAACCTTACTTTCCCCCTTACCCCAACTAAGGCAAACGCATTTTTGTCTTATATGTCTGAGCTCAGTTAAAAGTTACTTTAAAATGTGAGTAAAGTAAGGTTAAAATTTCTTTGTTATCATTCATGTTGTGGGAGTTTTCTTTTTCCTCCTTTTTTTCTTCAATAGTTCTGTTCTATATACTATTTATTTTCTGTAACAATAGTTTTCATAACACTGAATGACATGTCGTGTCAGCTATAACAGCCACTCAATGGCTACAGACCTTGTTTTGAACTTACTTAGGTTAGTCAAGTGGTAGAAACATAAACAAATCATGCCTATATTCGAGCGATCTACCGAAATTGGTCTAATACTGGTAAATTAGAACGTTAAAGGTGCCCGCTCACTTGGACGAAGCGACGCGTCGCGTCGCGAAGCGTAATTTTTCCACATAAGAAAGTTATAGGTAAGTAAATGTAT
Organism: Polydrusus tereticollis; assembly: GCA_963920685.1. Taxonomy (NCBI): domain Eukaryota; kingdom Metazoa; phylum Arthropoda; class Insecta; order Coleoptera; family Curculionidae; genus Polydrusus; species Polydrusus tereticollis. The sequence continues at coordinate 83,136,472 of OY987333.1, forward strand.
ACTCACCCACTTGCGAGGCGCGAAGCATAGCGAAGAGTCAGTCGAGGCGCAGAAGTCTTGAGAGCAACTAGGCGAAGTTTTATGCGACGCGACGCTTCGCGCCGCGCTAATGAGCGGTGCGAGGAGAAGAGAAGATCCGACATATTTGTTATTCGTTGCCTTTCGTTGTCGATCGTAACGCAACTGTACGGTGTGTTTGATTACTATGGGGGTGCAATGCGGCTCTTCGCTACGCTCCTCGTCGCCTAAGTGTGCGAACAATACATAAGCAACGCTTCCCTTCGCCACGCTTCGCGACGCGACGCTTCGCCCAAATGGGCGCGCACCTTAATCCGATTCTACCGGAATTTATTCGGATATCGGTGCCGGTGGGCAAGGCGCAGCGCATAAGCTATTGTAGCAACGAAACAAAGCATTTAACTTAAATAATAGTGTTTACTAATGTGAAATAAATAATTAAATAAATATTTATACCTGTGCTAAACAGTCTGGTGCAAATAAATCCATTCAAGCTATATTTTTTTATGTCAGTGTAAGGTGCTCGTTCCAAAATTTGAATTTCAATTTAGAGTAAACCTATTTATCATAATTAGACACATAAATATAAATTCATAATAAAATTATTAATATAATAATTTTGCTTAGGCCTTAATTTATATGTATAGTTTGTACAGGATACGTCAACGAACTGGTAAAGTAATGGTAAGCGTGCACATTTAAAAAATGATTTTATCACTATGCAGGTGTACCTGAAAAGTGGGTTGGAGCAAAGTTCATTATTCAATCATATCATCAATAGAACACCAAGTAAATTATGTTATTGTTTGACTCTTGACTCTACACACCTGCTATGAAGATAATTGTAAAAGAGGCTCAAATCGCCAACCTGTCTTCAATGTTTCAGGCTTGTAAAGTTGTTTGTCAGATTGTGGTCGCCGATCAAGCGAATGAGTTTTCTTTGAATGAAATTAAGAGTTTTCGTAGTATGTTTAGGAGCAGGGGCGCAAATATGTTTGCTGTTTTCAAGTGATGATCGAATTTGGGATTTATAGAGCTTCAAAAGCTACTGGGGTGTATTTATAAAGGTCCTTAGTTTGAAAAATAATTTCCAGCTTCTGGAGGCGAGGCTGCCCTAGCCATGGCCGCGACGTGACTATACCAACACATAATATGACTCTTCAAGTCGATTCCCAAGAAATAAATTGACGAATCCGAGTGAATGAAGTATAGCACCCATGGCTATATTATCCAGTTATTTAACATTGTTTTTTTTAGGAAGTACTATCGCATGATTTTTTTGCGTTAATTTCCACTTGGTTATTGTCACTCCAAAATAGAATTTCTTCACGCTCTTTATTGAGAGTGAGAGTTCTTCATATCTATAGAAATGTGCATTGGCAGTCCGTGTTCCAGCATCCAAAGTAAAAGATGAAACAGTGCTGTCTTCAGCGAAGCAAAAAATCGGATTCGTAGTTTTTTGTACAAAATCGTTGGGGTATAGTAGAAAGAAATTGGAAGATAATATAGAACCTTGGGTGAATCCGGCATTGATGGTAAACGACTTGTCTGCAAGAATCTGTTCATCGGCACTCGTAGAGAACGATCTTTACGATAAATTGAGAGAAATGAATAAAATTAGTGGAAGCACCTCATGCCATACTTGATTAAAGGTATTCGAAATATCCAGTGCTACAGCTCGGGACTCGTCATGATATTCTACTTCGATGTTTCAATCATGGATAACAACAGCGAAGAGGCCTCCAGGTAATTTAGACTTAGGAACTCCATACTGTCGATCAATGGCTGAGAATGTTGAAATAACCTAGGTGCAACTGGTGTGGTCTTGTTTCGGGTCTAAAGGCCGTCGTCGGTTGGAATTGCTTCCTAACGTTTCGCTAGCACGAGTGGCGAGCTTCTTCAGAGGTCCTTCCATCTCCGGTGCTGGAAGTAGACTGACAAATTCTCGGGCGCAGGTGAAGCGACACGTTACGTCTACGTTCCCAGGTAGCTCTGACGTATGTTCACCACAGTTTCTTATATGCTGACGATCAGCTAGTTCAATATAGACTTGGTTTTCATCCTCTTCACCCAGTATTCCCCACGGCTGTACTTCTTCACACCACGACCAGAGATCCTCTTCTTCAGGCTTAGTTGTTATTGCCTGCGGTGAGTCACCCACGGGGTTTGGGTCGCTTGCCACCTCTTTGCCACTCGGCCGGCAGTCGGACGGAGGTTTAGGGAACCCTAACAGGTCCTGGACACCAGGTGCAGATGTGGCGTCTCGGTCTGGGTCCTTCGCCACCTCCGTAACGTTGACGGAAAAGTCATAGCGAACTTCCTGGAGTTCTGTTTGTCCATTGGGCGAGTATGCGGCCATGGCATCATTGATCCAGGCCTCCAGGAAGCCGCTCGGCGAAGACGGTAGCAGCACGTCTTGCATTCTGTCGAAGACTGCTGCGTAATTTAAGGCCATGTGTCTAAATCACAACAGCCTTGTTAAAACGTAATAAAAAGATTTCAAAACTTTTATTCGAACTCTGTATATTATAAAAGTCTTATTCTGACTCTATATAATGTATGACTAGTAACACTTTTTATGCCTAAGTATTTTATTCTAACTTAAAACACAAATTAAACGACTTCGTAACTTTAACAAAACTTTTATTGGTCCGACTATTATTTTGACAACTCCCAAGAAAGTCCCAGATTATGCTTTAGGAACTTTCCGTTAAAATGCGTACTACAAAATTAATTCTTGTGAAAATAACTCATCATCTCGAGTTATGACGTCATATGATGACTGCAGCTAAATTGATCTTATCTGTTTGAACCCCCGTGAATGACTGAATAGCATACGAACTTGTCGGCTATTTATAGTAAAATCCAATACCAGAACACCCCCCCCCCCTTAGAGATCGATTTAGCTGTTGTCGAATAAACCAACAACAACAAAATATTTACAGTTACAATTTACTTATCTATATATACACTTTTCTTCATCTGTTTCTTAGAGGATTGTCCTGGTGTTGATCGCCATCCCTCTGGCCGTAGCTCCATTTCTACTCTATGCTACGCTTTAGAACGTTCGGGTCTGGAGGATCGTCTTGGTGTTCATCACCATCTCTCTGGCTGTGGCTCCGTTGAAGTCATCTCTGCGGCTCCTGGCTTGGTTCAGCAAGGACTGCAGCTGTAGAGGCCATTCTTCTCTGGTCATCATTAAAATTCTAGTCTTCATTTGTTGAAATGGTATCATCGTGGCGGCTACTAAGCTCTCTGCCGTGCCAACTGTTGTTATGTTGGTTGCATGGGCTATCTTCTCCCTGTACTTTGCCACATCTGGTGCTAGCATCAACAAACTGGGTGTTCCCCATCTGCTAATCACTTCGGCTTGTACAAATTCTATCAACGAGGCTGGGTGAATACTTCTATGTGCTCTTGCTTCTATAAATCCACTGAATACATCTACAGCACAGTATAACGTTGTAAATCTACTGTGTCTGGTCTTTGGTAAATCTTCAATTATTTTAATTAAAACTGCGCCCCACGGTTTTAACATTCCGTGGCACAGGTCATCTTGTTTGAAGTGCTGACAACACAAACACTGACTAAAGTGCGTGTCCACATCCTTTTCTATCGTCGGCCACCATAACCACTTCTTGATAATCTCCTTCATTCCTTGTCTCGTGTTGTGGCGTATTCCATGTGCTAAGTTGAGAATATTACTTCTATAATTCCTTGGACACCAAACCGCTACTGCTCCGTCGTCCTCCTGACGCCCCACAACTCCAAAGCGGTCTACCAGCGGCACCCCAGCTCCTTTTCGGATACTTTCACGTAGGTCCCTGGCAGCCGGGTCCATTGCTTGCGTTCCAACGATCCCTAGGAGTGCGGTGATCCATCGCCCATCACTTGGGGCCTCAGCCTTCAACTTGCCATGTAGCCACAAGACGGTTTCCTCATCTATTCCTGTTTGATGGGACACCACTTCAGGCACGTCATATTTCAAAACTTCTTTAAATTCTTTAAACTTCAATACTTCTTCGACTTCTTTAAACTTCAATACTTCTTTAACTTCTTTAAAATGGGTCTTTGACCTAGGCGGATCAAAGGGCTTTAAGTCTTCCTCGCCTTCAACGGTCTTTTGCTCGGGCGCCATGAAGCGACACGTTACGTCTACGTTCCCAGGTAGCTCTGACGTATGTTCACCACAGTTTCTTATATGCTGACGATCAGCTAGTTCAATATAGACTTGGTTTTCATCCTCTTCACCCAGTATTCCCCACGGCTGTACTTCTTCACACCACGACCAGAGATCCTCTTCTTCAGGCTTAGTTGTTATTGCCTGCGGTGAGTCACCCACGGGGTTTGGGTCGCTTGCCACCTCTTTGCCACTCGGCCGGCAGTCGGACGGAGGTTTAGGGAACCCTAACAGGTCCTGGACACCAGGTGCAGATGTGGCGTCTCGGTCTGGGTCCTTCGCCACCTCCGTAACGTTGACGGAAAAGTCATAGCGAACTTCCTGGAGTTCTGTTTGTCCATTGGGCGAGTATGCGGCCATGGCATCATTGATCCAGGCCTCCAGGAAGCCGCTCGGCGAAGACGGTAGCAGCACGTCTTGCATTCTGTCGAAGACTGCTGCGTAATTTAAGGCCATGTGTCTAAATCACAACAGCCTTGTTAAAACGTAATAAAAAGATTTCAAAACTTTTATTCGAACTCTGTATATTATAAAAGTCTTATTCTGACTCTATATAATGTATGACTAGTAACACTTTTTATGCCTAAGTATTTTATTCTAACTTAAAACACAAATTAAACGACTTCGTAACTTTAACAAAACTTTTATTGGTCCGACTATTATTTTGACAACTCCCAAGAAAGTCCCAGATTATGCTTTAGGAACTTTCCGTTAAAATGCGTACTACAAAATTAATTCTTGTGAAAATAACTCATCATCTCGAGTTATGACGTCATATGATGACTGCAGCTAAATTGATCTTATCTGTTTGAACCCCCGTGAATGACTGAATAGCATACGAACTTGTCGGCTATTTATAGTAAAATCCAATACCAGAACACAGGTTGTATTTATACTGGTTGGTAGGGGGCGGAGCTTGTTCCGCTTCGGTTGACTTCGGAATATCGATCGGCATTACTCGGGAGTGTCTGAGGATAGGATTCCAGATCTGGTTGAGCCTGAGGGTCTCCTCTTTTCTGTTGAAATTATGAGGATGTTTGTGGATCTCGATGGGTTCTCTGATGAGCCTGTTGTGATAGCCACTGACTGAAGCTAGCAACCTGCAGTTCTCAAAGTGTATCCTGTGATCCCCGTTGCTCAGTGCGTGTTCGGCTACTGCAGACTTCTCGGTTTGTCCTAGTCGACAGCTTGCTTTATGCTCCTTTAGTCTCGTTCCCATTGATCTTTTAGTGGTTCCAACGTAGACCTTTCCGCAGGAACAGGGTATGCGGTAGACTCCTGCAGCTGAATGTGGGTCCCTCTTGTCCTTGGCTGATCTAATGGTCTGCTGGATTTTCTTTGTTGGCCTGAAGATTGTCCCGATGTCATGTCTCTTCAAAACTTTGCCAATCCTGTCCGTGACTCTCGGAACATACGGCAGATATGCCCGAGAGGTGGTGGATCGCCGTTCGGTTTCCCGTGGCCTAGATGATCTCAAGCCCATTGATCTCTCGATGTCTCTCTTGCTGTAGCCATTTGCCTCGAACGCAGATTTTAGGTGTTCGAGTTCCGCCTGGAGGTTCTCAGGTTCGCAAATCCTTCGAGCTCGTTCCGTCAGGGTTCTGATGACTCCATACTTTTGACTCGGGTGATGATTGGAAAGAGCGTGTAGGTATCTGTCCGTGTGTGTTGCTTTCCTGTATACTGTATGGCCCAGCTTGTCTCCTCGCTTTTTCACTAGCACATCCAAAAATGCCAGTTGTTGGTCCTTCTCAGTTTCCATGGTGAACTGGATGCTGGGATGCTGACTGTTAAGGTGCTGTAGAAACACGTTGAGCTTGTCCATACCATGCCCCCAATCTTGATCGCCTTTTCGTCAAAGCTTTCCATGAAGAGGTTGGCTATAACTGGGCTCAGCGGACTTCCCATTGCCACTCCGTCCACTTGCTCGTAGAAGTTTCCTCCCCACACGAAGTAGCTTCCGGTGAGGCAGATCTCAAAGAGCTTGCAGATGTCGGCCGGGAAGAACTTGGTCACCAGGTCTAGGCACTCTTTTAGGGGTACCTTGGTGAAGAGCGAGACGATGTCGAAGCTCACCAGGATGTCGTCGGGTCCAACGTTGAGATCCTGAATCTTGCGCACGAAATCGGCGGAGTCTTTTATGTAGCTGGTACCCTTCCCCACGTGTGGTTGGAGCAGTCATGCCAAGTGTTTCGCCAAGTAGTACGCTGGTGATCCTGGGGCACCTACTATTGGTCTCAGTGGAACATTTGCCTTGTGGACCTTGGGTAGTCCATAGAGCCTCGATGGAACAGCTTCTGTCTTCACAATGTGTTTTTTGATGTCTTCTGGCAGTGACGATGATTTGATGAGCCGGTTGGTGAGGCGTAGTCTAGCTTGCGTAGGATCCTTCTTCAGGGGTTTGTAGTTTTCCGGATCCAAGAGTTCCTCAATTTTCTTTTTGTAGTCCTCGGTCTTTAGAAGAACGGTTGCAATTCCTTTGTCGGCTGGGAGTATGATGATATCCTCATCTGCGTTTAGGCCCCGCAATGCCAGCCCTTCATTCCTCGTCAGGTTGCCTTTGGGCGGTTTTGCCTTCCTGAGGATGTTGGCTGTCTCGATTCGTATCACTTCTGCATCCTCGTTCGGTAGGTGTTTGATGGCAGCTTCTGTGCTAGAGATGATGTCTTCAAGCGGAATGTGGCGGGGCGTGACTGCGAAGTTTCCTCCTTTGGCTAGTACTGTCTTTTCGTCTTCCGTGAGCACCCTGTCTGTCAGATTGACCACAAGTCGTTCATGCTCGAGGCTTGCCGTCTTGGGTGCTTGTTTCTTCTGAAATTTCTTGTATTTTCTGATATGTTGCTCCTTGGTTCGGTCTAGTTCGTGTCTCATGTTGGAATGTGAGATTGCGTCCATTCTGTCCCAATCCTGTTGTTCGATCTTGTTGCTTAGTGTCAAGTGTAGAGCGATAAGTTCTTCGTCCGTCTTCGCAAGGTTTCGACGGGTATGGTGGATTCGTTCTCGAAGAAAGGCTTTCTCAGTCCTGGTGTAGATTCGGTTTGCTTGCGCTGATTGGAGAGTTCGTCTCTGTCTAAGGAATGCTGGTACGATGTTGGTGTCCCGGCAGCGGCACAGAAAAGCTAAAGTGGCGAGTAGATGTGCCTTCTGCTTCCTTACTTTGTCCAGTCGTTGATACTGCTTACACGTCTCCTCCCCGTAGAGGTGTCTGACAAATTGGTTAAGGCTTTCACGGCCAGTTGATGAACTGGTGTGGTCTTGATTCGGGTCTAAAGGCCGCAAGGAGCAACATATCAGAAAATACGAGAAATTTCAGAAGAAACAAGCACCCAAGACGGCAAGCCTCGAGCATGAACGACTTGTGGTCAATCTGACAGACAGGGTGCTCACGGAAGACGAAAAGACAGTACTAGCCAAAGGAGGAAACTTCGCAGTCACGCCCCGCCACATTCCGCTTGAAGACATCATCTCTAGCACAGAAGCTGCCATCAAACACCTACCGAACGAGGATGCAGAAGTGATACGAATCGAGACAGCCAACATCCTCAGGAAGGCAAAACCGCCCAAAGGCAACCTGACGAGGAATGAAGGGCTGGCATTGCGGGGCCTAAACGCAGATGAGGATATCATCATACTCCCAGCCGACAAAGGAAATGCAACCGTTCTTCTAAAGACCGAGGACTACAAAAAGAAAATTGAGGAACTCTTGGATCCGGAAAACTACAAACCCCTGAAGAAGGATCCTACGCAAGCTAGACTACGCCTCACCAACCGGCTCATCAAATCATCGTCGCTGCCAGAAGACATCATAAAACACATTGTGAAGACAGAAGCTGTTCCACCGAGGCTCTATGGACTACCCAAGGTCCACAAGGCAAATGTTCCACTGAGACCAATAGTAGGTGCCCCAGGATCACCAGCGTACTACTTGGCGAAACACTTGGCATCACTGCTCCAACCACACGTGGGGAAGGGTACCAGCTACATAAAAGACTCCGCCGACTTCGTGCGCAAGATTCAGGATCTCAACGTTGGACCCGACGACATCCTGGTGAGCTTCGACATCGTCTCGCTCTTCACCAAGGTACCCCTAAAAGAGTGCCTAGACCTGGTGACCAAGTTCTTCCCGGCCGACATCTGCAAGCTCTTTGAGATCTGCCTCACCGGAAGCTACTTCGTGTGGGGAGGAAACTTCTACGAGCAAGTGGACGGAGTGGCAATGGGAAGTCCGCTGAGCCCAGTTATAGCCAACCTCTTCATGGAAAGCTTTGAGGAAAAGGCGATCAAGATTGGGGGCATGGTATGGACAAGCTCAACGTGTTTCTACAGACTCTTAACAGTCAGCATCCCAGCATCCAGTTCACCATGGAAACTGAGAAGGACCAACAACTGGCATTTTTGGATGTGCTAGTGAAAAAGCGAGGAGACAAGCTGGGCCATACAGTATACAGGAAAGCAACACACACGGACAGATACCTACACGCTCTTTCCAATCATCACCCGAGTCAAAAGTATGGAGTCATCAGAACCCTGACGGAACGAGCTCGAAGGATTTGCGAACCTGAGAACCTCCAGGCGGAACTCGAACACCTAAAATCTGCGTTCGAGGCAAATGGCTACAGCAAGAGAGACATCGAGAGATCAATGGGCTTGAGATCATCTAGGCCACGGGAAACCGAACGGCGATCCACCACCTCTCGGGCATATCTGCCATATGTTCCGAGAGTCACGGACAGGATTGGCAAAGTTTTGAAGAGACATGACATCGGGACAATCTTCAGGCCAACAAAGAAGATCCAGCAGACCATTAGATCAGCCAAGGACAAGAGGGACCCACATTCAGCTGCAGGAGTCTACCGCATACCCTGTTCCTGCGGAAAGGTCTACGTTGGAACCACTAAAAGATCAATGGGAACGAGACTAAAGGAGCATAAAGCAAGCTGTCGACTAGGACAAACCGAGAAGTCTGCAGTAGCCGAACACGCACTGAGCAACGGGGATCACAGGATACACTTTGAGAACTGCAGGTTGCTAGCTTCAGTCAGTGGCTATCACAACAGGCTCATCAGAGAAGCCATCGAGATCCACAAACATCCTCATAATTTCAACAGAAAAGAGGAGACCCTCAGGCTCAACCAGATCTGGAATCCTATCCTCAGACACTCCCGAGTAATGCCGATCGATATTCCGAAGTCAACCGAAGCGGAACAAGCTCCGCCCCCTACCAACCAGTATAAATACAACCTGCGCCCGAGAATTTGTCAGTCTACTTCCAGCACCGGAGATGGAAGGACCTCTGAAGAAGCTCGCCACTCGTGCTAGCGAAACGTTAGGAAGCAATTCCAACCGACAACGGCCTTTAGACCCGAATCAAGACCACACCAGTTCATCAACTGGCCGCGAAAGCCTTAACCAATTTAACCTAGGTGCTTTAACAATTTTTGTTAATGGCTTTCCCCATAACTTTTGATATAACCGTAAGCTGTGCGACCGATTGATAGTTACTTCACAGGGACTTCTATATGACCTGAACTTCAGCGCACCAAGGAAATATTCCATTTTTGTAGCATAAGTTAAAAAGCCAATAAATACAGGTGCCAATTCACCGACGTATATTTAGATTTAGATTATTTATAGACACAGGGTGGGATGCAGTGGCACTTGGCAGTGGCAGTGGTATTTCTACCATGTACTGCTCAGGGTGGAATCAAGCGGGCAACCTCAGTTGAGCACATGCTATAAAAATATTTGTAAAATAGACTCAAGTCGCGAACCTGCCTTCGATGTTTATGGCTTTTTAGGTTGTTTGTCAGATCATGGTCACCGATCGAGCGAATGGTTCTTCATTGAGTGGAACGCTCAATAAATGAATTGATGAAGCCAAGGGAATTGAGTGTCCCGACATGATTATGTCCGGTTCTTTAACATTAACTTTTTTAGAAGAAACTGGCGCCTTGGTTCTTTAAATTCTACTTGGTTATTATTACCCCAAGACAGAATGTCTTCCATATCTTTGTTGAGATTTGAGATTCCTTGCTGCCTATAGAGATGTGCATTGGCAGCTGATGTCCGAGCATTCAAAGTAAAAATGAAACAAGCGTGCTTTCATTAGCGAAGCTATATTTATAGGATGTTTGGTTTTTTCCAAAAGATCGTTAATGTATAGTAAAGAGAGGGTGGGCGACATTATACAACTTGAACCGGCATTTCGTACGCTCTCACTTTAGTTAGAAGCCCCTCATGCCACTCTCGATCAAAGGCCTTGGGAATGTCTACTTCCACCCGGGACTCTCCATGATGTTCTATTGCGTTGTTCCAAACGTGAGAGATATAAGCGAGAAGGTCTCCTATTGATCTAGACTTACGGAATCCATACTGGCGGTCACTAATAATGTTGAAGCCTATCAAGTACTTTAGTAATATTTCATTGATAGCCTTCATAGCGATTGATATAACCTAACGCAATGCAACTGGTCGATAGTTGTTTGGCAAGGTCTTCTTGCCTTTTGTGGTTATTAGCGCGCAGTTTTCCAGCATGCAGGAAGGAATTATTCCTTTTTTGTAAGATAACTTAAATGGCCTACAATATACCGGTGTTAATTCGTCAGCGCATGTCTTAATTACGATGACTAAAATATCGTGAGGACCAGAAGCTTTTTGGTGTCAAAACTCCTCAAGATTCGATTGACATGGCGGTACCGGAAAATAATCTCGGGCATTCTCGATTCTACAGGGGAAATGTTTGGTGGAGTTTTTCCCTGAAAATTAATCGTTGAATGTGAAGAAAATAGTTCCGCCAGTAAGTTTGCTGTTAGAGGTGGAAGGGTTGACTTGGTAAAGTTCTGACTGATGGCCTTAGCTACTGATCAAAATGATCTTGAGCCGTTAGGACATTCAAGAAGTTTGTCTTTGATCCTCTGGTTGTCTGCTTCTTTGCTTGGGTTTATCGTTTGCTTGCATTGGTTTCGTGCGTTTACAAAGTTGGTACGATTTTCGGCGGTAGTGTTTCAACGGTATTGTCGGTAGGCATAATTTTTTGTTTTAACAGCTCGTTTTGCAAAAACCAAGGCTTGACGTTAGAAATGCCCTTTTTTGAGAAAGGGATGAAGGCTTCCATGCCAGTATGGATAACCTCCGATATTATTTCTCTAGCACAGATGGATGGATCGTCTGAGGTGAAACAAACGTTCCGCCAAGAAAAGGTTCAAAAATGGCCATCCCTCTTAGCTAATGCATAATACCAGATCTTGCGTGGTTTAGGAGGCTGTTCGGCACTGATAGGTAGTTTGTTTAGTGCCGAAACAGGGTTGTTGTCAAACGTTCCTAACAAAGGCTTCACGGTGACAGTGTGCAAGTCGGGGTTTGAAGTTAAGTAAAGATCCAACAAACTATCAAAATCTTCATCTCGATCTGGAATCCGAGTTGGTTCACCCGCGAGCTGGCTGAGGCCAGAGCTGGTGGCAAAGAATTCGGCCTCGCGACCTTGCACGTCGTTTGTACTTGAGTATTTGAGCCAGTTGTCATTATTATAATTTCGGAATTAAGATGGTGAATTTACAAAAGTCGATAGTATTAGAAAGTTAGTAGAACAAGTCTCTATAATGGGTATTTAGTAATTCTCTGCGTTGATATTTTAAATCACATTACATCAAAGTCGTTAGGCTCGAGTGTCTCTTCTCGTTGGAAGAAATGTTACTGCGGACAAAGAGGCAAAGGCCAAAATGGCGCCTAAATCGGCGTTGGAAGTCGTACCCAGGATATAAATAGCTGACCGAACTAGTCGATGATCTGACCTTTGTTTCGGTTAGTGAGAGTACATGAGGCTTGATGGATTGTAGATGTTAATGGACTGCATTGATGCCCGAGATGCTCCTCTTATATTGTGGAAGTCAATTTGGAAGCTGTTAATTTCGGGTCTTTTAACAACTTCAGTTGTCACACCATTGCCATTTTGAATGTCGTTCGAAGCACTCACCTGACTATTGGAAATGGTGAACGTTGAGATAACTTCGCACAATGAGGCGCCAGAACCAGCCCCCACCTGGGGATCCGATTGTTTTAATCATGAAGACTGGTATTTCGTTAGGTTCTTTTTTTTTTAGCTTCTTTTTTTATGTCAAGACCTTTTAAGATTCCTTTAAGAGGGCGCAGCCGGGAAAAAACTTCAGATATCCTTGATTTAACAGCGGAATTGTTCGGAGGAGTTTTGGCCTGAAAATAATCTTTGAATGGACTGCATTGGTAAAGTTCTGGCTCACGGCGTTATAGTGACCAAAATGATCAGATCATGATCGATAAGGACTCTAATTTAATAAATGTGTCTTTGATCCTCTGGCTGTGTGCTTCTTCGCTTAGGTATATGTATTAGTAAATGACGAGAATAAGTCTCTATAATTGGTATTTTTATGGCGCCTGGTAAAGGCATCAGATAAACTGTGGTGTTTAGTTGGTTCTTAGTAAAAAGGCAACATGCTTCTATGAAATCAGTCTTGTATATTCTCTCTCATGAATCATCTTAAGTATTTATATAAACCAACATGTATATGAACATCACATATAACATTAAGCCTTATAGTTTACATAATAATCTAGTTGACATATTAACAACCTAAAATAAATATGACAATAATATAATTAGTTGACGAGAAATATCACTGCGAGATTAGACATAATGATCAGCCTAAATCGGTTAGCATATAAATAGCTGACCGTACTAACCGATTACTTTACTTTTGTTTTGGTTAATGCGAGTACATGAGGTCTTGTAGATTGTAAATAGTGATGCATTGATGTTCGAGTCCTTCTATATTACAAGAGCCACTTTGTAAGTTGCTAATTTTCGGCCTTATAACTCCAGTTATCACATAATTTCTTTTGTGAATGATATTCGAAGGACCAGCTTGATTGTCGGATAACGATGGATGTTAAAATAACTTCGCTGGTTGAGGCACAAGGACCAACATTCACCCGGGGCATTTTGTTCTTTAAAGCATAATCATAGCTTTTTCTATATTCCTTTCCTTTCCATGCTTATTTAAGCAATTTAACCCCAACTTTTTTGTACCGTGCTACGCCTACGCCTAACTGAAGTTGAATATGAATAGAAATTTTAAGACAAACTAATAATATTTTTAGCATTATTGCAATCTACTACCGCTTCGGGCTTTCTCTTACTTTCAATAATTCTAAGAGCATCAACCATATTGTCTTTGTTATTGTATGTTATTTATTTTATTTCATAGAATATGTTTATCCATCCATTTAAAATTTACTATTCCATCCATCTCTCTACCTACAATTTTACTTCCCCTCTTGCTAATTTGACCGACATTACTCCTTCTGTCATAACTCTTCTATTTGTTTACAATGTTCCGACTAAATAAGTTTGTCCGTCTTGCAATCTTTTAGCTAACTCTACAAGTGTATACCAATTATCTTATATAATGTGATACCCTTATCAAATTATTCTTCCATCAGCTGAAAGACCACTTTCGTCCATATTGTTATACCATCTGTTTTGTCTGCGCCATAATAAATATGGTATAAATAAATCGACCAGAAAGCCGCAATTTAAATAGTTTTATGCTAAATTTATGTCTTTTCCCTTTTATATAGTATCTAAAATATATACATTAGATAATTTTATACATATGTACATTAGTTATAAAACTGCGTGGCGCCAGTGGTAGTCAAAGTTTAAAAAAGAACTTTGCTTCACCCCACTTTTTTGGCAGATAGTATACGGCAAATACTATTTTTGAGAAATTTTGTAACAATGCATATAAATACTTTATTATCAAATCTTCGACTAGCCTTGTTTAATACTAATCCTTACCTTATTATTTTTAAGTGTTTCCAGATTATTTTTTTCAACTCGTTTTTAATAATTTTATTGCAACGGATATCATCGATTATTTTATCAAACTTCAATTTTTTTAAATATTGTCTCAATTGGTCTATATAATCAGTTAGTTTGTACATTTGTGCTTTTATGTGAAGGCAAATATATAAGTTGTAAAAGGGTAGTCCAACCATTAATAGGATACTTAATATACCAAACGTATATACCAGCCAATGGAAAATAATAGAAGCATTAGATGCTTCGGAAATAAACTGGTGCAAAACAAGGGAAGGTATAAAGTATTCGCTTTTATTCCTACTATATCTGTAAAAAAGCGTTAATTCGAATACAACTAATAGTATTAACTGTCCCATGAAAGATATGTTTAGTATTTTGCAATCTCGCATAATTTTTCGCTTAGCGTTAAAGTCGACCTTGTCCAGATTAATTATAAATACGCTTCTAAACTTTTTTAAGTTTTTTGAAAAATTGATGTAAAAGAATGGTAGCATCGTAAACGTAGTGGACGCCTAAAAAATAAAATATTTAGGACAATGTCGGAAATTATTTCTTAATACAAAAATACGGACGCTATCGGACATACAGATTTCAAACCAAAAAATCAAAATATGTGCTTTTTTTAGCAAGCAGAAGCAGAACGCTTACTGGAAACATTACAAGAAAATTGTTTTCAAGTTGACCGATCACGACAATCTGACAACAAAACACTGTTGCATCAAGACGTAGGCGTTGATAAAAAAATAAAGTCTTTCAATCAACGACGTAGGTATGATTTAATTTTATGATATTTAGTAGTTAGCAATCAATACTTTCTTGCATTTGTGTAGTGATTTTTGAGGTAAATCCGAGTTTGCATTTAGAATTTGTTAAATAACGAATATGAAATATAAATAATACATAAATATTTAGCGTCCCAAGAAGTTTTGCTTGTCGAGAAAATAACACTAAAATAAGCATACAGGGTGTCCGAATAAGGGTACGGAGAGGCTATATCTCGGAAATGATACATCTCACAGAATTACTGCTATAAAAATTTTAAGCAGAAATTTAACGGCTCGTTTATTTTTTCAAGTAAATTTTGGGTCAGAAAATGCCACTTTACCGCAGAAAAACAAATAAGAAACTAAAATCGGTAGATCGTTCACTACAACTTTTATTATTGGTATTTTTTCGAATCTAGTCTACTAAAGGAGTGGGGGAAGTCTTTAGGACATTTAAAAAAACTGTCATTATGTCGTTCTACCTCAACAGATTTTCTTGAACTTGGACTTGCTTAAAAGCGAATTCCTTGCAGTTAAAATAAATGATTCAGCAATAATTGTCATAAGTTTCGTAATAAACTTTAAGATGGCGCTATGTTTCATTCTAACTTATTTATTTATTTATAAAGTTCTTTATTGGTTTACACCAAATGACCATTGACCGAAGTCCTTCAGCCTTGGTTAATTACGTATCTATTTACACATTATAGAACATTTCTTGTTTTTTCTCGGTATTTTTAAATTGGATGTTATAACTTTTTTTTGGGAGTATAGAAGACAATTTACATCGAAAACGACTTGTCCAAACCGCAACCAATATCAGCAACGGTTTAAGAGTTATTTTGATTTTCTTAAAAAGATATTTTCTTTTTATTTACCAGTGCCCGGTAGTGAACAATCTATTGATTTTATATATTTATTTGTTTTTCTACCATTAAGTGATATTTTTCGCCATGAAATTAACTTTAAAAATATATGGGTGGTTACGCCGTCTTGCGGCAATTTCCCAAATTTGAAATAATACACTTAGTTATTGCCGTAGATCAAGAACTATATTTAATTTTAATTACAAAGTACAATAACGTAATAAAGGGTGGGCTAGAAATAAAAGGTGATCGTATATCAAATTTGACAAAGTATCTTTATGGTAACAGGGACGTTTGTGTGTCTCCACCGATTGGCCAGATTCCTGCTGACTATAATAAAAACACATTAAACATTTCTCAATTATTTTCCGCAAGGAAGCGAAATTTAGTATCAAAAAATATATAGGTTCATAAATCTGATATATACGACGCCATTTTAATTTTTTTTAAATAGCAACCCTCATAAATAACCACACGAGTGTAATGCATCTCGCGATCCGATTTCAAAAACCTATAGTTGTTGATATTTTTTTTCAGCCGTTTCAAAAATACGGGGCTTATTGTCTTCATCGATTTCGTCTTTTAAGTGGCTCACGCTTTGATAATTAGACCTTATAAACTGGGGGTTTTCAGCTTAAAAGGCCAAATCGATTAATGCAATTTAGGAACCCCCGTATTTCCGAAACGGCTAAAAATAAATATCAATAACCACACTGAAAAAAAAGCAGTGAAATTTACAGTAAAAGTTCGGTGAAAAATACCTAACATATGGTGGGTTTTCACAATTGCGCTTTAATTTTAACATTTTTTTGTAATTTAACAAAAAAAACGTAATATTATAAATAATTTTGTAATTTTCAAGTATTTAAATAGTAATTTTATTATGTATAATTGATATTTAAAATCACAAAGTCCTATTACATTCATTTCTGTAAAAGTTCTGTGAAATTTTGTAAAAATACCAATAAGTTTGTGATTTTACCAAATTTATTCGGAAATTTGGCACCTACAGACCTGCGTAAACGACGCTGTTCCCATCTCCCATAATGCATCGCCAGCATCCCGTAGACGGCAACAAGTGTGTAAGATACCGGTGTGTTAATTGTTTAAACGTTTGCGGTTAGTGGTTCTAACGTGTTTATTAGCATTATACAAAATTGACCCGTTTTAAAGGTAAGTTAAAATGTCTTTATGTGTTGCTTGCAAAATATCTACTAAAAGCTTAGAAAACTATAACAAACATTTATATTTGCACCGGAATTCCGTTGGATTTCTATTTAAATGCTTATTTAATCAGTGTGGCTTAAATTAAAACTTGAAAACTATTGAAATTTAGCAATTTGCTTCATTTTGATGACTGAGAAGCTTTTCTCTAAAATGAAATGGGAAGCTTTTATTCACTATGTTCAAAATTTACATAGGAATTCCTATGTTAAGGTCGGCGATGCAACATACGCTATATTTTTTTTGTAATTTTTTTATTTTTGTTTTAGAAGCTACCAAACTGTACAATGTATTCGTGGAGAATGACATTGTTAACATGGAGGGCTATGCAGATTTTTTAACAGGGTTGAAAGTTGCATTTAGTCTATATTTTGTACTAAATTTAGTATATCCGAAGAAATTTGAAACTACACTAGAATTTATCCAGCGTTATTTTTTGAAAATTCACCCGGACCAAGGCAATAAGACTAAAAAGGTAACTGCTTCGAGAAAAAAAGTATTCACCCTCATGAATAATTTAAAAAAGAAAATTTAAAGACAATAAATCTCTTATAACATAATATGTTATATATATATATATTATATATATTTTATATATGTATTTGTTAATTTTTGTATCTACGACTTAGGTTTTATTTAAATGCCAAATAAATAATGATTGCTGTGTTAGTATTAAGATTTGACTGTTACAACCGTTACAAAATGTATCAACACTAATTTGTTGTTTAAATGAGTAGGTTTTTTATTTTATAGTGGTACTCATTTTTCTATTTAAATACAGGGTGTCTCACGGTGACCATCCATTAGAATAATTCGGGAAGTACTGCGATTTGAATCCTGCAAATTTGGAAATTGGGGTTTGGAGAGACTCTCTCTTGAGATGAAATAATGGCGACCTTACGCGACTTCCGGTTATACCGGAAGTTACCCCAAACTTGCTTATTTTAACGACTCTTCCAAAATGACATTTATGAATTTTGACAGCTTCTAGCTTTCTAACGGTACATCTCAGAGCAAAATGGCTTACATGTCCCTATCTTACATTTTTATTCTCTTCCCGAAAGTGCCATCTTCCGGTTAAACCGGAAGTACTAAATTTCCTCGTAAATTTCCGATTTTCCAATTACATCCGGTTTAACCAGAAGTCAACACATTTGTGTAGAGAATAAAAAGTAAGATAGGGGCATGTAGGCCATTTTGCTCCGAGATGTACCGTTAGAAAGCTAGAAGCTGTCAAAGTTCAAAAATGTCATTTTGGAAGAGTCGATATCTCAGAAACTATTAAGTTTGGACATATATTGCATTTATTAGAAAAAACCTATAATTTTATGTAGAATCCAAAAATATTCTAAGATATAGTGTGTTCTATTTAAAATAAGCAAGTTTGGGGTAACTTCCGGTATAACCAGATGTCGCATAAGGTCGCCCTTATTTCATCTCAAGAGAGCGTCTCTCCAAACCCCAACCAAATTTGCAGGATTCAAATCGCACTACTTCCCGAAATATTCTAATGGACGGTCACCGTGAGCCACCCTGTATACTTCTGTTTGATGTAAATTTTATTGAACTGATTGGGCCCATTAGTTCAATAAATTAAACATTCTTGGTTAGAAATGTGCCAGACCCTAGTAGGTAGTTGAAGTAGGTACTCTTTGCGTTTTGTTATAATATGTACATTTTTTACTCATTTTTTATACTCATTGAAATGCTGTTTTGATAATAAAATTTCATTTAGAAAAGAAATAGCTTAATTTTTATTTTTGAAACCTTTAAATGCTTACAATTATTGCAATCGTTGTAAATTTACGTAATATTTTAAAATTTTATTATTATTTATATTATTTGTTAATTTATTAGGTAAATTTACAAAGGTTGTTGGGTAAATTTACTACTAAATTTTACAAAATTTATGTAAAAATACACATTAATGTTAAAAAATCTATATGTAATTTATACAGAATAGATTTGGTAAAATCACATTGAGAAAAGGTGAAAATGCAATTTTTATTTTGAGAATTTACAATACAAAATCTCTAAAATTAAAATACCCTTTACGTAAAAAATAATAAAGAACTTATTGTGTAAAGCGCTTTTTACAATTTATTTGTAATTTTTCCAAATATGTTATGGCCACAAAATTACCCACGATATGTTAGGTAATTCTACAAATCCGTTTTACCAGTGCATATGCTTTTGAAATCGGATCGCGAAATTCAATTCAATCTTGTGGTTATTGATGAGAGATATAATTTAAAAAATTCAAAATCGCCATTCCGGTGAGTACACAAAATACCTTAATAATAAACAAACAAATGGTCGTGCCACGCTAAGAAAAATATTAGCGAGCAGTCTACACAATATTCGCATGCAGTCTGAGCCACCGTGTATCGCTTAAAAATTATTTAAAAACTGTTTTAAATAAATGGGTCTGAAATGCATAATATTAATAAAATACACAACAACAACATTATGAGTGGAGCGATATAGCATATTATCTGCCACTGCGAATCGTTGGATCGGAAAAGGCAAGAAACACTCGGGCAATTACGACAAGAACGAGAGGATATTCCGACACTCTCCCCGGTTGACCTACACAAACTGGTGCAAGAAACTGGAATAAATGAGTGGGTGTAAGAACAAACTAGGGTAAGCAAAATGAGCCAGACCTGCGCGAAGTGCATCCGGCACTTGGACGGACCCTCGGAAGAAAAAAAAAATCATAACATTTTATGCCAATACTAGACCAAACATTTACATGACAATGATTCATTCCATAAAAACGATTGTATATCGTAAAAATTCCACCATGCATGTTTTTAAATAGTCTGTAGGCATAGATATTTCTTTTAAGAATCCCCATAACTAATATCTGGTTTAAAAACTCTGTTACTCATGCAGGGCTATGAGCACCATCATGGGGTCGTGGAACAGTGTGTATAATATTTCTCAATGGGATTTTAGAATTATCCAGGATATCCCGCAAAACTTCTAATTGGGTCTCTTTGTCCGTCCGTCCGGCAAACCTGATGTTTGTCAGAAAATGTATAACTTACAAACTAGGTACATTAAAAAATTTTTAAAATATGTCCAACTGTCTTATGGCATAATATTATAATTTTACTTATGCAGGGCTATGAGCACCATCATGTTGGAACCATGGTGTGTTTTAATATCCAGTGGTAGTCGATGAAAAAACTGGAATAATCCCGTTACCAGAATTTCTAGTAATTTTTAACAACAGCAATATTTTCTCGAAAAAAGTACGACCCTAAAATTTGGCTTTTAAACACCCCACACCAATTACAATGTGGGGATCCTCATCATATCAACTAACCTAAAAATAATATTTTTCTTACAAAAACTAGGTCATCTTCTACCTCATTTTCAAATAAAGAGTGAAACAACAATCGTGAATCAATATCTCCAGGTTACAGTTTGTGACGAAATTTCGATCGCTATGGGCAAAAATTATTTTTCCTTAAAATAATTTGGGCTGTGGACATTGTTACAGGTCGTGGAACAGTGTGTATAATATTTCTCAATGGGATTTTAGAATTATCCAGGATATCCCGCAAAACTTCTAATTGGGTATCTTTGTCCGTCCGTCCGGCAAACCTGATGCTTGTCAGAAAATGTTTAACGTACAAACTAGGTACATTAAAAAATTTTTAAAATATGTCCAACTCTCTTATGGCATAATATTATAATTTTACTCATGCAGGGCTATGAGCACCATCATGTTGGAACCATGGTGTGTTTTAATATCCAGTGGTAGTCGATGAAAAAACTGGAATAATCCCGTTACCAGAATTTCTAGTAATTTTTAACAACAGCAATATTTTCTCGAAAAACGTACGGCCATAAAATTTGGCTTTTAAACACCCCACACCAATTACAATGTGGGGATCCTCATCATATCAACTAACCTAAAAGTAATATTTTTCTTACAAAAACTAGGTCATCTTCTACCTCATTTTCAAATAAAGAGTGAAACAACAATCGTGAATCAATATCTCCAGGTTACAGTTTGTGACGAAATTTCGATCGCTATGGGCAAAAATTATTTTTCCTTAAAATAATTTGGGCTGTGGACATTGTTACGGGTCGTGGAACAGTGTGTATAATATTTCTCAATGGGATTTTAGAAGTTTCCAGGATATCCCGCAAAACTTCTAATTGGGTCTCTTTGTCCGTCCGTCCGGCAAACCTGATGCTTGGCAGAAAATGTATAACTTACAAACTAGGTACATTAAAAAATTTTTAAAATATGTCCAACTGTCTTATGGCATAATATTTTATTTGGATATCTTGCATAAGAAAATTTAGTAGCATCTCCGTATGTATTCTAGTGGTAAGAAAATAATTATATTAGTCATCATAGTTTCATTTAGTATCATATTTTAATTCATCACCGTTATGTGTCTGTCGTTCCCCAAGGCGTTCTAGACGTATTAAACTAGAATGAATACATCTTTTAAAAAATTTGATCACTCCTATCTTAAAAACGATTTTAGCTAATTATACAAGCTATGGAATCAAGACAGAAAGACCTTTTAGAAAAATAACAAATATATAGGGTGTTCCATAAAAAAATATTTACGTCACAGTTCCTTTGTTTTAAGCTAAGCAGAATTTCAAATAGAAATTTTTTACTCTCTGTAAAAGCACGATCTTGTTCATATATTGGCTTTATTTGTTTTTAATAAAAATGCAGAGAAACTCAAAACTTGAATCCTGTTCAGTACTGGTTCGATGACCATAAAGTTATTTTGTAAAATTTCATATATCATCACTTTTCACTTCTAGACGACTCTTTAATTGTGTTATTGTACTTTGCCATTACAATTAAACATAGTTTTCAATCTACGGCACATATATTTTCTTACTTTTCTACACCACGTATGCGCTGGCTAAAAATTTTTGATTTGAGTGTTATTTTCTCAACAAGCAAAACTTTCTCTGATGAATAACTTTTTGTAGTAACGTCAAAAATAAAAAAGTTTTCCAGGTTATGTTAAGATTGTATAATATAGTTCTCGCCACATGATTTATTAAAAAATAAAGCGGCCAGACACATTGACTTAACCGCTGCTAATCAGAGAAATTGTGGACCAAGGAGAATAAATTTCCAATTAAGAACCACTATTTAACTCCTTTAGCCATATTTTAAAAGTATTTAAATCTTAAATTAAAAGACAAAACGCATATAAAATGAATGTTTTATAAAGTTAGGTTAAGGCTAGGAGACCAAAACAATATTGGACGATTCAAGGTTCGAGTACCGTTCGCGGACAATTAAAATCTTGAACCAATAAATAACTACACATGCTCATTCACTGATTTTTAAATATTTCTTTTTTAACGTAGAAACGATACAAACGCGAAAAATTATAGTATACACACAAGGAAGTAAAAACAGAGAAAAATGATTTCGAAGGAAGGCATTAAATCTCTGGATTATGAGGGTAGCGCGGATATAAGCGCCAGGAGACTCATCGCTTCTATAATTAACTTTACGGTTGTCATTGTTGCTTATGTCTGGCATGGTAAGCTATCCAGTTTTACTTTACCAGCAATATCGTTCTGTAGTATCTGCTATATTAAAAGTTTTAAATGTTGAAGATAGTTCAGATAATTTGACTCAGTTCCATGCATTAAACCGTTGTAATCAGATGCCGAAAAATCAAAATCGGGTATGGTAAACATATCCTAAATGTTGATAAATTCCCCTCCGTTAAAAATATAATTTAAAGTATTTGTTTCGAATGGTAGGCCTATTATCAGGCAGCATTGCTAAAAGAATATTTTTAGGGTTTTGAACGATTTCATTCCTATGGACAGAATCTACCACATTTAGTAGTTAGTCATTTAGATAACTAGGCATTTGTAATATAAAACCAAACCATTATGTAAGTATGTCGCTAGCGTTATCAGATTTTCATAATGTTCAACTTATAATCAAACCATTCGATTAGCAGTAGTTAACAACCTATAGCATGCGATAATTTGCAGAAATTGTCTGATCTAAATTGACGGGCAATAGACTACAGAACAAAAGAAGTAACTACTCGTATAAAGACAACGAAACTGGTATTAAAACGTTAGGTCGAAGGGCAACTTAACTCCACCTAAGCCGATTTGATGGTATTTCACTGGGCGATGTCGGGTGAGTTTACATCTACCATCTACACTGGCTTACTATGAAACTAAAATTTAAAATTTTTATTTTGAACAGGTTTGGCGATAATTAAAGGAAATCATCTTCAAAGTATCTTCCTTATTTGATTTCTTGATATACGTTTATAAAAAAAGATATGATTATTTTTGACGGACTAAGGATGTTACTTTAATTTCAGGGTACCGCGTATACATGTGGTTAGAGGTAGGTTTGTTCAGGTTAGTGGCAGTTCGAAGCTAATTTGTGTTAAATTTTGAGATTAAAACCATTCCTTTTTACATAGAAATAAACTTACATAACAGCTCAAGAAATAGAACGGCCCATATTGTTTGAAAAATTCCACTTTAAAAATTTGTACTATATAAACTGTTTGAAAAATGGTAAGTATATTGAGAACTATTGCAGTGAAACCACATGGTATTTTTAAAATTTTATATAAATTCAGTGCGAAGTGTATCCCAGGTAAAAGTAATCCTGAAAAATAATAGGTTATATAGAAATAATAATAACATAATGCTGTTTAAAATAAAGTGGGTAATATAATACATTATTTATACTAATTTATAAATATACAGGGTGAAACAAATTCGTTGCTCTTTGGAATCATGTAAATGTTTAGAAAGGTAGCTAAGGTTGATTTGGGGAGAAGCATTTTTAAGTTGTGAGCTCCGTTTAAAGATGTAAAATCGGAATTTTTCAAAATTGATTTTTAGATTTTTCAAATATTTGGCTTTATGATTTTACAAACGAGGAATGAATAGAAATCTTTCTATACACACTTTTTTATTCTATACTCAGTTCTGAACCAGACCTTTTAAAACTGTTTAAGTCCCACGATTATTTCATATTTTTTACTAGTATGTTATTGTTATTATATTGAACGTTTACGACAAGATATATTTGACGATGATATATTATAAATGGAAATTCCCTAAAATGGGTTTTCAATGCGTGTAAATTAGAGGCTTTTTTGAAGAAATTGATTACTACGCCTTTTTTTGAAAATTCAGCTCACTCTTCAACTTTTCTAGTAACTTCAAAATTAAAGGTACGTTATTCTTAATGATATTTAATAACTATTTTTTTATATTCGTCAAGTAGTCTTTCATTGTCTCACCTTATATTACTTAGTTAAAATTCATCATAATGGCAGCACCTCTAGCACGTGAAAAGAACAGTTACTGTCCATTTTTTGGAGTTGAATCCCCTTTTAATGAAAGTGTTTTAGGGTTACGGTGATTTACTAAGCCAGTACCTACCTACAGGCAATGATCTAAAAATGTAGGGTCAGTTAAAGGAACCTACGTTCTTTGAAGTTGCCAAAATTATTGTCTTTCTCTTAAGAAAGTTTGGCGGAAAGCTTCCTTGCCAATAAAATCTACTGAAAGAGCAGTAGAAAATATTCAGGATTACCATTCCAAATATAGAATTCTTCTGAAGCCGTACAAACAACGATCTAATGTCCCCAAACACATAAAAATACCGAAAAGTTCAAAAATAATTCGGATACCCTATTTGACATTGCATCCTGTAAAAATGAAAAACTTTCGAAAACTGTACCTGTGAGAAAAATAATTAAATAACAATAACAGAGAGAGTGTTTTCAGATCAAAGAAATGACAGAAAAATGATGTTTGGAAATATTAACAACAAAGGAGGAAAAGAAAATTACGAGAAAAGAGCTACTACAAGAAGCAAGCAGTTTTTAAATACAAAAATTGAAAGAACTGAATATAATCCCTGGAATTAAGCCATAGTTTGGCGGAGGTCTCGTCCTTAAAATCAGACTTTTCTACATTAGATTACGTTAACGTCTCATCTATCTCGTCTACGATTTCAAACTTTCAGTTCAATTAATATCTAAACAAATGCGTACGGCTTTGCCGACATTAGTTCGGGAATGTAACAGATGGCTTCTCTCTGACCGTGGGGCTGCTGCTGTTTCATCTCATTATTGCAAGATTTAGGTGCTGTGACTGAAGGTGGAAACTTAAAAATAAACTTAAATCTGGTGAATGAGAAGATTTTGTGCTAAAGTCAATCTTTTTTGACGGAAAAAAAGATGCAACTAGAAAAACTATTACCATCCTGTAACATGTGTGGAAGAATGCGTTGTTCAGAAACCAAATTCCGAGTACTGGGGATATGTAACCCCGTTATCAGGAAGTGCTGCTAATATTTTAAAGGCTATTACAGATAATTGTTTACTGAAACAATATGGCACCCAAGAATTGATAGCAGTTGAATGTGACGGTGCAAATGTAAATACATGCCATGAAAATTGTGTCTTGAAAAAGTTACAAGTTCATTACAACCGCCCGCTCCACTGGTTTGTGTGCTTGTTACACACAAATGTACTTCCACTAAGGAATCTCATGACTAGTTTGGACGGAGCAACATATAGTCCTAACCCTTTCTCTGAACCTTAATGGCAAAGCTTTGAAAAAGTGCGCCCTGCCTGTTGTAAAATTTAAACCAATTGAAGGATCTCCCTTACCGGAAATTGGTTTTGTAGAGCTAAGTAACGATCAGGAATATTTATACAAGATGGTTGTTGCTGTAATGCCTGGTGAATTTACTTAAACCTTAGCAAATATTCACCCAAGACCAATCTTACACTCTCGCTGCCTAACAACAGCTAGCAGCATACTGCGTTTATATGTCTCTACCCAGTGGCGGCTCGTGAGTTGCTAGTCAGGGAAATATATCAGGGAGGGTTAAGGAGCGCTGCAGCCGAAAATTTGTAGGGACCACGCCCATGTTGTATGTATGTTAAATTGTTTAATTTCACTTCCATTTTTTTTATTTCTATGCAGAAAGGTAGGTTTCAGCAAATGTAAATTAAACGTTCTTTATTCATGACAATATTATGTAGTATAATAATAATATTTCTTTAGGGAGGGGGGTCATGATCCTCCATAACCCCCCCTGGATCCGCGCCATATTATTTTTATTTCTTTAGATAACATACCTACTAACAGAATAAATATAGAGTTATTTTATATTTTAATGAGCTTCAGATTCTAAAGAGCGTTAAAACTTTAGCCACGAAAACCCTCGCTTATTTGACACAGATTGTGGGTGAACATGGCAATAATTTATAAATTTCTTGAACGGTGTTTTACAATAAATTGTTATATTTATGGAATAAAACACAAAGTCTGCTCCACTAATTTAATAAAATAAATTTATATTATATGCTCATACATGTTTCGAAGGCATAAACCTTCATCCTTAGTGGGTTAATATTAAGATGTAAGTATATTATGAAGAGACCAATGACATTGTTAAATTATTAAACTGAAAGGGGAAGGAAAAAATACAATTAGACAATGTGAAAGCAACGCAGGCATAATATGTTATGCCTAAATAAAATAATATATTTTTTACAATTTACAGAAATTAGCGGATCAGCCTTGCATTTCTAACTGGTTCTCTAAGTTGTAAAAATAATTGATATAGCATCGACAACAGATTTTCCAACAAGTACCTACTTATTATATAAAAATTTTGTTGTTTACCAACTAAATCTAGTTCTTTAAATTGTCGTACAGCTGCACGACGAATTTTAATTTTTTCCTTTTGATTTGAAAATTAAATGCATATTATGGCCACTTAACAAAACAATGTCAGTCGTCAGACACAATTATTAAAATCCCTTTTTACCTCAGTTTTAACTCGGTTTTCTTGACATTGCGTGATGTGTGCGTCCAAACAAGATATTCTGTTTAAATTTTAAAACAATTACCTGAGGTCCTAATCCTAAACAAACCGAAAGTTTTGTTTTTTAACATACCACACTCACTCTGACTTATCTTACACTAATTCAGTCCTTTTCCTTCAAGAATATCTATTTTTGCCGTTTTTGACGATGTATGAAGTTTCAAATATGTTACTATATATATTATATATGCATATTTGGTTGCCTATCCTAAAGTCGTTCATTGTAATGGGGCAGCCGGCTTGCCGACTTCAGCCTGGGTTACTTGAAAAGTGAAACAATTTATTTTAAGGCGGGTG
Organism: Polydrusus tereticollis; assembly: GCA_963920685.1. Classification (NCBI taxonomy): domain Eukaryota; kingdom Metazoa; phylum Arthropoda; class Insecta; order Coleoptera; family Curculionidae; genus Polydrusus; species Polydrusus tereticollis. The sequence goes on from OY987333.1 coordinate 83,163,578, forward strand.
GGCGTAGTATGGGAGTATGGGGTCCTGACTTAAACGGTTGATTTAAAAAGTGGAACGATTATTGGTTGGAAGTTTGCGAGTCATTAGAAATTCACATTAATATAGATAAATAATAATATTATACTGTCTGTTGTCTGTTTGACCCTGCTGACCCTGCCACCCCTGAAAAGCCGCCACTGTCTCTACGTGCAATCCTTCTCAAAAGTCTGTAACTATAGTACGTGGTAAAAGTTTCCGCACCGGTCTGGTTTATTATTAAGTTGGAATCAGCTTGTTGGGAAGGTCCGAGACATTTATGAAAATTCATCCCCTTAACTAGGTATCTTCCACAACATTTATAAGATGTTATATGGATCCTGTAATCCAATGAACGCGTACTTAGCGCACCCAGAGAACGTCATATTAGCAACGACTGATTAAAAAAAAAAACAAGTATCAGAAAGCTTTCACTTTGTCGAATAAGTAGGTTCTGGGCAGCAAGACGGAAGCTCCAATGTAATAAGACAGTTTAAAGTTCCTATGATATATGATGCCCAAGAATACTATGAACGATAAGGTATGAGGCCTTTAAAGATATATGACAGCATACGAAAAAGTTACATTGCTGACAGGGGCAAAATTATTACTTTTCCAAAATATGTTTGTCACATTCAAGCCGTCGAACGTTGCATCCGTTTGGTCACTGAAGCTTCGGCAGCTGTAGGAGAATCAGAAAGAGACGGTTATATTAGAACGAGGCTGAAGTCTAGATCCGTCATGCTACAAGTTAACAAAAAATTTGAGTACAAACTTACGTAATTTCAAATATTCGAGTCTATACAATATATAACCACTCTGGAGGTAGTTACATTTTTATGTTAAAATCATTATTTTTATTTTATGTTCCCAACGATCGAAATTATGTGTAGGCCACTGTTGTGGAAGAGGATTTTTTTCTGTTTGTTGTAGTTTTAAATAAGTACTAACTACATTAGTTTAACTTATGTTAGAGCGAAAAAACTGTATGAAAATTAAATGTATTTTTTCTCTTTTTTTTTACTAAATTTGAATAGCCCTGTCGCATCTCAAGATGACAAGACTGAGTTCTAATTTTCTTTTGCGTTCCTTTTTCTGCCTTTATAGATGTATTTTTGGCTGAAGGTAAACTGATTTTGATATTAAAATCTATACAAAAAAATTAAATTTTTGTATGGTTTTCAAATTATCGACCTTCAAAAGTGACTAAAATTGAAAATAAAATAATGACATTCTACTTGTATAATACAGTAGCAAGTTTTACAAGCCCAAGCTTGTTTATATATTTTTTTTCGCTCCACTTTTATATACACGATGTTTCTTAAGTACGTGTAGAAAACTGAGAGGCTTATTTCTAACCACCTCAAAACAAGAAGAAAAGTTCCTATAAATATATGTCCGTAAGTTCGTCGTTTTTGAGATATATGGCGATAAAATTCTCTGATATAATAAAACCACGAGCTTGCTAATATTTCATAAACGCACGGACGCATTCATTTGAAAAGTGGGGTGTGTCATTATGAGACAAAATTCAGTATTAGTTAGATATTTGAAGATACCGCGCGTATGTATCGCTTCCAATCTATTAAATGGTATCAGAAAAGATACGTCACTGCATTTTTCTCTTTAATGAAATAGTTCTCTAGATTCTGAAAATTAATCTGTACAAAGAATGATTAGTTTTAGAATTTTTCCTATAATTGTGGAAATTTTCTGATTTAAAATAAAAAAGGAATCGGGTGTTGCACAATATAATACTAACTATAATACACATAAAAAGGAAGTTAAAGAAATTGTTGAAGATGGCCACCTTTAATCATTATGCATGCGTCGGCTCGTCGACCCATTGACCTACGTATACGTTCCTGGTGTATTCCGAATAGTGTCACATCCAACAATGATAGGCGCACCTCTACTTCTATTGGCACCGTATAAACTAGGGACTGTAAGTAACCCCACAAAAAAAATAATATTATTTAGATCGGGGCACCCCGGAGGTGAAAATTTAATTGAGTCTTTAGCGGCTCGACTAATCCATCTATTCCTAATCGTTTTAAAATGCGCTGGAACCATCATGTATTAGAAGTGTAATTTCTTCAAGTAAGCCTTTAAATCGAAAACGGTTTAAAATAGTAAGAAACCACAATAATCATCTTTTATACAGATTGAATTGTAGAATCTAGAGGACTATTCAAGAAAGAAATAGGTTGCCGTTTCTTTTCTGATATTTAACAGATTAGAGGCGACACCTATTATGCGCGCCAGTGATGAATCTTCAGACGCCTAACTAACACAAAAAGTCAGTCTTTTATGTCATAGTCCATATCACCTATACCCAATTTTTAATATGAATGCATCCGTCCGCTTTCGAAATATTAGTAGTTATGGTTCTATTACACTTGATCGCCCTGTATCTCGAAAACGGCGAACTTACAGACATATGTTTATATGAACTTCTCTTCATATTTTAACGTTGGAAACATACCCCTTGATTTTTAACACATACTTAAGAAATTGTTTGCCTTGTTTTACGGATGCCAAGAAAAGTCACAAGCACCGTTTTGAATTTTGGCAAGGCTCTCTCAGTTTTCTACTGTTTTTTTCACAACTATTTGCTTTCTAATCTTTTCTTTTAATATAAAGACTCAGAAATTCTATGGCAACATAAGCCTAAACCACAAGGATAAATAACAACCAAGATATTAGCAGAAAGAGAGATTCGATGCCGTCTGCTATGACCTTGACCCCGTATGTTTTATGGAAAACCGGGACTGGTCTCAGGCGTATAACCCAATATCTAAAAACGCTACCTGACAGGGCCGGCTTAGGTTTAGACTACAAAACTTAGATTGGGGGAACTGCAACTTTTATTATGACAGTTTTTCACTAATCAAACATGGTGTGATTTGGATTTCTTTTCCATGTTTATAATAATATATTTTGCAAAGAAAACACAATTTTAAAGTACTACCGCCCTGGCAAAATAACATATCGCTACAATAGTCGCCGCGGCGCTGTCCGCTAAGTTCTTCAATTTTTTCTAAAGCCCGAGCGCCATAAATTTACATTCTCTTATTCCATTTGAATTGGTAGTTATTTTTGTGCCTACTATGATTTTGGGCGCATCTTTACCAAAGTATATTTTTCAGGGAATATTACAATGAGTAGTTCAACTTGGCGTACGGGGCCAGAAATATATGCGAAAATTAAGAAAAAAATTATGGTTCGTACCTATTTGTCATAATGAACTGAATAATCATCTTAACCTTTAGCTAAAGAACAAAAATATGCCTATTAAACTTGCTTCTTGTTAATATTTTTTGCAAAAAGTATTTTACGGTTATCTCAGATAGTATCTACCCCTAATTTTTAATTCCCAAACAGATGAGTATAAAAATGCACAACTTTGCCCCAAATTTGACTCTTACCGTTTAGAAAATGTCAATTGTTAGGTTAGATTTGTTTCACTCTGCACCTGTATATATATAAATATAGTCGGCACCTTCCACCCTGTATGTCTGGTCAACAACTAGCCACTCATTAGTTTTACCTTTTCCTTTGTAATTTGAATCATTTTCTTTACCAGTTTTTGTCATATTTTGGCTTCTAAAACTCTTTGCCTATAGAAATCTAATAATGAGTGATACCTATCATATCGTCATTTATGGAGAACTGACTGAAAAAGACAGAATAAATAATATCGATATTTGTTGTATATTTAGTATCGTATTTTCTTATCTTATTAATAATTAAACAGTCAAATTAGGAGCAATCCTTAAGAGCATCATGAAAATAAAATTTATTTTTTATTATTATACCTAATTGAAAATTATTAGCCTGGACATTTTATAAAATACGCATTTTTTATTGTTATTGTTGTATATACGTATAATTATCAATTATTATTATTATTTTGGCGTTTGAGGGGTACATATAAATTTGCCACCAGCAAGAAGAAAACCCCTCATGGCCTTGGCATAATAAAAAAGAGGTCATTTCGCCTCCAGTTCAGTTTCTGACCTGGAATCCGAAACTTGCTTTAATGGCCTAAATAAAACAAATAAGAATGTACATTTACAACAAATTCTACTTTCTGAAATGTTTAGATAATAATAAATATAATATAATAATAACTAACCTGAACTAACCCGGTATATTAGGACGTGTTCTTTTTATGACTGTAATTACCTATTTATAATTCAGGCTTCTACTTTTGCGGTGACAAAATTACCTGTCCCTATTTGGGACGGAATCATCAATTGCTTTGGGTTTTTAGTGACCCCAGTGGCAAAATTACTATAATACCTGTTTGAGGTGCATCGCCTGCTAGGGTCATTAACACCTTAGCGGTCAATTGGAGTGGCCCAGGGGTTGTCCCCCGGCGGCCAGGTATGTTAGAAAAAAGTGTTCCACTTAATGTAATCAAACTTAACCTAATGCACTGGAAGTGAAGGTATAGATAGATTTTCGCCTATTCCGTTTTGGTCCCTTGGATGAAAATATTGAACTATTGCAGTTGTAATTTCATTTCAAATTCATAATTAATTAATCAACTTTTTCATGTTAATTTTCAAAAATTGTAAAATTCCGTCAAACCCTATATTTTTACTCTAAGCACTAGGCATTTGGAGCCAGCATGGCTTCTGCAAAAAAAAAACATCAAATAGAACAAGACTGTCTAGAATTCACAAGGCTGAAACAAAGCAAAGAATGTACGGCGTAGGACAATATTATGTTTTGAAACAACCAAAAAACTTTTTTAATTATTCAGACTTCGTATTTTACTAAAACAAAAAGACCTATTAAAAGAAATAGTTCTAATATCCAAACCCAACATTTCAACAACATAAAGATATTCTCTTACAATATCAAAATGGGATTTTAAACGACACAATCTAAAAAATCGGATTATGAAATAATCATATTACTCCATTTATATTTGTGAACTACTCTAGTATTAACAAGGAAAATTTCAGTTTCGACTTTCTAGTGGAATTGGTTATTTCTATTCTAAATAGGTACTATAAAAGAAAAAAATGTGGGCAGATATGAACAAGTAATTTAAGATAATAAAGTCTAAACCTTTAACTATATTAAAAAAAAAGTAAAAAAAGTCTCAGGCACTCATCCACACCCTCACAAATAAAAAACTACAACATGAACAAGCTAAATATTTGCCAATGGAATTGTCGCTCAGCAATAGTAAATAAGTTAGGATGAAATAAACATTACGGTACTATGAGAAACCTGGTTTAAACCAGATATTTCGTTCTTTTTGAAAGAAAAACGAAAAGAAACGACCATCCCGATGGTAAAGGATGTGTAGCAATTTTAACGAAATCCATCATTGGTCAAAATTTTGAAATGTTTATAGGAATTAGGATACTGCCAAGTGTTTGTATTATCAAATTGGTAACATAATGAAGTAGTTGAGGAGAATTGGTATTATATCTAGCAATATACACTCACAAAATAATCAAGCCACGCAATATTTTTATCAAATTTGATCGTGGATAATTTTTATATTTTCATTCCGATCTTACGTATATTTTTTTATATTGTAGGTAAACTCTATGGATCGCTTGATGTTAGGAGGCTGATCGGCAATGGCAGTCGTTTAACTTTCTATCCCCGTTTTTTGGTTAGTTCGCTAGGTGGTCGATAGAAGCGCTCTCTTCGTTATGGAGTCTTGTTTTTTATAGAAAGTGTGGCGCTTTTTTCGTTTTATTTATGAAAATCACTTTATTATTAATTTTTTTCTTAATACTGTTAATATTGGGTAACGGTAAATCATATAAAAGTAGGGTTTGCTTTGTACCAGGGTCTTAAACAGGATATACTCCTGATAAGAAGCTCAAGAAAGAACTCGATGAAAACAACCAATGCCTGTTCCTAACTCCAAAAAGATATCAAACTCATGAAAAGATTATAATGTCGATTTTCATTCATTACATTTATTACTATGTTAGCAATAGCATAACCGAAAAAATATATGAAATCAAAAATAATTTAATTTGTATAATATAGTAATAGTATTGATGTATTATTGATGTATTTTTTATTAAGGTCCCGTAATTTTTCAGCAATGGCAGGGCTAATAAAATGATAGGGCTAATAAAATATTTGGCACTAATGATGTTGTTTGTGCTTCGCACTTTCTGTCAGACGATATTTTAAACTTTTATGAATCTGAATTGGTTGATGGTACCATAAATAGAATTAATAAAAGAGGGAGACCAAAATTAAAGGATGGATCAGCAAGTATATCTAATATGTCTTCATTTTTGTCAAATCCTATAAAAAGGCAAAAACCACCATGTAAGGGAGCTAAGATGCCCAAGATAAAACAAAACGAATATATTCCTTTATCCGATTTCAATGTCAAGACAGATGAGGCTGTCCTTATGTTTAAAAACTTAAAAAATAATTTGAGTATAATTTTCACTCTAAATAAGCAGTGGTCACATTTATTCCTGGAAAAAATCAAGTACTTTTTGCCGATTGTGATAAAAGCCATAATAGCCATAAAAAAATTCTGATATGCCCAGATATGTCGTTTAAAGGAATGAATTATTTTTTTTTACTTCATATGTAACTTATTGATATATTGAGCTGTCACATAATTCTGCAATTCAACTATTTCATAAATTCTTTAAGGTTTATTTTGGAAAACTGATATTTAGCTTGATGACCGAGACAGAATTATTACTAGTTTTGTTAAAGTTGAAAATATATTAAAATTAATAAATAAAATGAGAGTATGTGCAGGAGTTAAAATGATAAGGTAAAAAATGTGTGTATATGATGGTGGGTGTGTGTTTGAGTTTATTGTACTGGTTAAAGCTAAATGGCCTTCATGTTACAACTCATTATAATTTTTCATTTTTTTCATTATAACGACTTCTTAGTACTTCTTACCCATATGAAGTTTATTAGCTGTGGTCTTTTCTAATTTTTATACTTACTCTAGATAATAATATTGGGCTTACTTACTAAACTATGCTTCTTATTCTTTTTTTGTTAACTTCCGTTGTGTTCGTGATTTGTTTGAGGAATTAATTTAGTTCCTCAGTTGTTTGTTTGGTTTTACTTTAGATGTAGTTTTGTTTCATATTTATTTAGAAATTAAACACGCGTTTATTAAAATTATAATTTAATATAAAATTAAATTAGTTAATATATATATATATATATAGAAAATCCTAATATTGGGGGATCGATCTGGGTTTGGACGGTTTGAAGAAAAACTCTTTTCTACTACGTCGAGCTTTCGGAATTATTTTATTCCTTTTTCAAGGCTGCAATACAGAACAAGATCTTATTTTTTAAATTTATTTTATACAATTTTAAAGACTTACGTGTAAAGTGAGTTATTTTTAAAGAAAACTGGCATTTTTAATTCGTCGTAGGTGTCATCGAAGGAAACTTTGAAATTTATTTGTTTTTTTTGTTACATATTTTTGATTTTAATAACTATGGGATAACACCATGTGGCCGCGAACATGTCTGTTTGATTTTCACTTTAGAAAATGGCGGGATACCTGCCTTCGCGTTGCATGAATCTGAGGGAGACGACTGAAGGAGAGAGAGGGAATAATGTTGGCAGTGCGCTGCTTCCACCAGGTACCACCTGACTCACGTAATGCGTGCGCATATTCCAGTGGTGGCGTTGTTTATTCATGAAATTATTTGGAGTTAGGAATTAGTAATAAATATTTTATTTAATTTGATTATTTGATTATACTTAAGTGTGTGTCTGTCTGTCACCCAGAGTCACACCAAAGTTTTTTATTTATTTTAGTTGTTAAGCTGATTTTCTTTATTACCAGTCTTTTTTGTTAGAAAGTTAAGGGATAGTGAAAATTTGTCAATGTGACCTATGGAGAAGCCGGAAAAAATAGGTTGAAATAATGTGAAAGAACGTAAGACTTGGGAGGACAGAGAAACTCCTGTGGGGGGCGTTAGTGGCTAGCCCATATAGCACAAGATACCACCTGTCACTTGGCATCAGGAGCCATGATGGGTGCATCGCTATAGGGTGGAATATTTTAATTTTAAATTTTAATTTTTAATTTTTAAGTGTGGTCTGGTCGTCATTCCTGACCTGTCACGTAAGGGCGACAACAAGACTTTTTTAGGCTAATCATAAGCATCACAGTGCCGACATAAGCGCCTTCGCCTGTCACTCAAAGGAATACCCAGCGGAAAGGGAGTGCCATGGTAGCCGTATGTTTATATGTTGTTTTTGAAGTACAAGAGAATCTCTGAAACATCCCCACTGGCGCACAGACGCCCCATCTGTCACTTGAGGGTCAGTGGGACAGTGTGTCGTCATTACGAATAGTATGAATTATTGAATGGTGATTTTGTAATAGAAAAGGATATACTTTAAGTAATTTTTAAATTTAGTTTCTTTGACTATGTAAAAAATTATTTGATGGCTGGTAATTTTAATTTATCTTTATTAGCAATTCCTATATGACACTTGTCGGGCACATACACTCGTGCCAAAGTACATCTGTCACATGACCAGGGCAGGAGTCATAGGTATCCACCAAGTATCAATCTGGGATCTAATGGAAGCAACGTTAGTCTCCGTCTATTGGAAGAGTGATAGTCCATCGGTGAAGGTTTTAGAAGGAGTTTTTAAAATTTAAATTGTGTTATTTGTGTTAAACAGAAACTAAATTTAAAAATTACTTAAAGTATATCCTTTTCTATTACAAAATCACCATTCAATAATTCATACTATTCGTAATGACGACACACTGTCCCACTGACCCTCAAGTGACAGATGGGGCGTCTGTGCGCCAGTGGGGATGTTTCAGAGATTCTCTTGTACTTCAAAAACAACATATAAACATACGGCTACCATGGCACTCCCTTTCCGCTGGGTATTCCTTTGAGTGACAGGCGAAGGCGCTTATGTCGGCACTGTGATGCTTATGATTAGCCTAAAAAAGTCTTGTTGTCGCCCTTACGTGACAGGTCAGGAATGACGACCAGACCACACTTAAAAATTAAAAATTAAAATTTAAAATTAAAATATTCCACCCTATAGCGATGCACCCATCATGGCTCCTGATGCCAAGTGACAGGTGGTATCTTGTGCTATATGGGCTAGCCACTAACGCCCCCCACAGGAGTTTCTCTGTCCTCCCAAGTCTTACGTTCTTTCACATTATTTCAACCTATTTTTTCCGGCTTCTCCATAGGTCACATTGACAAATTTTCACTATCCCTTAACTTTCTAACAAAAAAGACTGGTAATAAAGAAAATCAGCTTAACAACTAAAATAAATAAAAAACTTTGGTGTGACTCTGGGTGACAGACAGACACACACTTAAGTACAATCAAATAATCAAATTAAATAAAATATTTATTACTAATTCCTAACTCCAAATAATTTCATGAATAAACAACGCCACCACTGGAATATGCGCACGCATCACGTGAGTCAGGTGGTACCTGGTGGAAGCAGCGCACTGCCAACATTATTCCCTCTCTCTCCTTCAGTCGTCTCCCTCAGATTCATGCAACGCGAAGGCAGGTATCCCGCCATTTTCTAAAGTGAAAATCAAACAGACATGTTCGCGGCCACATGGTGTTATCCCATAGTTATTAAAATCAAAAATATGTAACAAATAAAACAAATAAATTTCAAAGTTTCCTTCGATGACACCTACGACGAATTAAAAATGCCAGTTTTCTTTAAAAATAACTCACTTTACACGTAAGTCTTTAAAATTGTATAAAATAAATTTAAAAAATAAGATCTTGTTCTGTATTGCAGCCTTGAAAAAGGAATAAAATAATTCCGAAAGCTCGGCGTAGTAGAAAAGAGTTTTTCTTCAAACCGTCCAAACCCCGATCGATCCCCCAATATTAGGATTTTCTGTTTAACTAGTCGATCAAGACTACCTTCCCACTTTATATATATATATATGTCAATGGGCAGTTTTGAGGACTAATTTTTATTAATATCGGTGCTAACGAGGACACGTGGTGCTTATGAGGTCTGTCCTTATAAGATTATATGTCAATTGGCAGTTGTAGAGACTGTCCTCAGAAGCATTAGATGTAAATAGGTTATTATCAGGACTTATTATTATAAGTTATTATCAGGACAGATGGTATTTATGAGGACTATAAATAATTGTTTTATAATATTGTAGATTGGCATAAAAAAAATGTTTCTCTTATATTGTCTTGTGGTTTCAAAAAAATATTTTTAAACCACACTGTTAAAAAAAAACATTTATAGTAAAAGTGAGAGGCATTTTCCAAAGTAGCAAAGTAGATAATAATATGACCGCAAAAATATTCAAATTGCCTTAATTTAACCTTTGCTGTATCTCTATCTAATAATTTATGAGATAGTTAGCATCGAATTTTGAATTACACTAGATTATAAATTCGTATGCAGTGATCGGTGATTTTAATAGGAAATCTTGAATCCGGTGTATATTAATTGAAAGTACCCTGTTTTTAAAATAACAAAAATAAAAAACATTAATTTTCAAATCTAACTACGACTTTTTATAGACAAAGATTCCATATTCGGGTTATTTAAATTTTTACACGACCTCAAAAAGGTGGTTCCACAAAGATGACGTCCTTCAGATTAAAGAATTCTTAAAGAAGTAAGTTCTCGGAGTACTAAGCTGAACCAAATATGGATTGGCGACAGTGATTCGCAGTGCCTTTCTGCAGTAATTGTATGTTTATTGTATAGAAAACGTTTAACGACCATTATAAAATATAAAATTCTTCGAAGGGTAGTTGTTAGGATAACCTCATGACTCTGGATCTTGGATCCTAGGTTAACGAGTAAACCATTATGGTTCTTAGGTTTATCATCTTGGTTTGTACGGTAATCACAAATTCTTAAATGGAAAGACCTCATAAGCACCAAGCGTCCTCGTAACCACCAATATACATTAGAATGTGTCTTCAAAACTGCCTGTACATATATGTATACACCACTATCGGAAAAATCCTTTAAGGCGCTCTGCGAGCGCTGCGTATTCAAAGAAAGCGATTCACGTTGGTCTTGAATCGTTGGAAATTATATTCGTTGGGAAACACGACCTCAAAAAGTGGTTCCACAAAGATGACGTCCTTCAGATTAAAAAATTCTTAAACAAGTAAGTTAGCGGAGTACCAAGCTGAATCCAGTATGGATTGGCGGCAGTGATTTGCAGTGCTTTTCTGCAGTAATTGTATGTTTCTTTTATAGAAAACGTCTAACGACTATAATAAATTATAAAATTCTTAGAAGGGTGGTTGTTAGGATATCCTCATAACTCTGGATCTTGGTTTTTAGGTTACTTAGTTAACGTTCATGGTTTCCAGTTTTATCATCTTGGTTTGTACGGTAATCACAAATTCTTAATTGGAAAGACCTCATAAGCTCCAAGCGTCCTCGTAACCACCAATATTTCTTAGAATGTGTCTGCAAAACTGCCTGTACATATATGTATACACCACTATCGGAAAAATCCTTTAAGGCGCTCTGCGAGCGGTGTGCGTTCGAAGAAAGCGATTCACGTTTTTCTTGAATCGTTTTTACCGTACAAACCAAGATGATAAAACTAAGAACCATGATGGTTAACTGGTTAACCCAGGAACCAAGCTCCAGAGTTATTAGGATATCCTAACAACTACCCTTCTAAGAATTTCATATTTTATAATAGCCGCTAAAACGTATTCTATAAAAGAAACATACAATTACCTCAGGAAAGCACTGCGAACCACTGCCGCCCATCCATATGTGGTTCAGCATAGTACTCCGCGAAATGACTTGTTGAAGAATTCTTTAATCTGAAGAACGTCATCTATGTGGAACCACCTTTTTGAGGTCGTGTATCTCAACAAATGTAATTTCCAACGAATCAAGACCAAGTGAATCCCTTCGAACGCGCACCGCTCATAGAGCGCCTTAAAAGATTTTTCCAGTAGTGGTGTATACATATATGTACAGGCAGTTTTGAAGACATATTCTAAGGCATATTGGTGGTTACGAGGACGCTTGGCGCTTATGAGGTCTTTCCATTTAAGAATTTGTGATAACCTTACAAACCAAGACGATAAACCTAAGAACCATAGTGGTTAACTGGTTAACTTAGGAACCAAGATACAGAGTTATGAGGATATCCTAACAACCACCCTTCTAAGAATTTCATGTTTTATAATAGTCGCTAAAACGTTTTCTATAAAAGAAACATACAATTACTTCAGGAAAGTACTGCGCATCCATATGTGGTTCAGCATAGTACTCCGCGAAATGACTTGTTGAAGCATTCCTTAATCTAAAGAACGTCATCTTTGTGGAACCACCTTTTTGAGGTCGTGTTTCTCAACGAATATAATTTTCAACGAATCAAGACCAACGTGAATCCCCTTCTTCGAACGCGCACCGCTCATAGAGCGCCTTAAAGGATTTTTTCGGTAGTGGTGTATACATATATGTACAGGCAGTTTTGAGGACACGTTCTAAGACATATTGTTGGTTACGAGGACGCTTGGTGCTTATGAGGTCTTTCCATTTAAAAATTTGTGATTACCGTACAAGCCAAGATGATAAAACTGGGAACCATGAACGTTAACTGGGTAACCTAGGCTATTTGAATTTTGCCTAGTCTAATTACACCTGCTGTTGGCTCTTAGACACAATATACAGACGAAAAAGAAGGACCAGGATCAATTAATTATTATCTTTAAAAATAAAACATTTAACCTACTTTTGAACATTTATTTATTAAATAACAAAACATAATCAATGTGCCATCAACACTGCAGAAATAAAAAAGGAGTAGCCTATATTTAAAGTATTTAACGTAGGTAATGTAAAAAACGTGCAGGTAATTATGGTTATTGATAAATCTTAGAAAGAAAATATGGCGAACCTAAATTTTAACAATAAAACATTTTACTATAACACAAGGTATTTTGAGTTAACAAATATCCATTGCAACGTTTACCATTCTCTATAGAGACTTTAATAACAGTTAATGAATCAAGGAATGAATAAGTTATTTTTTTTTTAATTTGATTCGAAATCTAAGTTTTTATGACACCTGGACTTCTTGCACTAAGAGATGGATTTCTTAATTTATGTTATGAAAACGGATTAAAAAAACAATCCTAAGAGTAATGGTATGTTTCTTTTATAGAAAACGTTTTAGCGACTATTATAAAATATGAAATTCTTAAAAGGGTAGTTGTTAGGATATCCTCATAACTCTGTATATTGGTTCCTAGGTTAACCAGTTAACCACTATGGTTCTTAGGTTTATCGTCTTGGTTTGTAAGGTAATCACAAATTCTTAAATGCAAAGACCTCATAAGCACCAAGCGTCCTCGTAACCACCAATATGCCTTAGAATATGTCTTCAAAACTGCCTGTACATATATGTATACACAACTACCGGAAAAATTCTTTAAGGCGCTCTATGAGCGGTGCGCGTTCGAAGAAGGGGATCCACGTTGGTCTTGATTCGTTGGAATTTATATTCGTTGAGAAACACGACCTCAAAAAGGTGGTTCCACAAAGATGACGTCCTTCAGATTAAAGAATTCTTAAATAAGTAAGTTCTCGGAGTACTAAGCTGAACCAAATATGGATTGGCGACAGTGATTCGCAGTGCCTTTCTGCAGTAACTGTATGTTTCTTTTATAGAAAACGTTTAACGACTATTATATAATATAAAATTCTTAGAAAGGTAGTTGTTAGGATAACCTCATGACTCTGGATCTTGGTTCCTAGGTTAACCAGTAAACCATGGTTCTTAGGTTTATCATCTTGGTTTGTCGGTAATTACAAATTCTTAAATGGAAAGACCTCATAAGCACCAAGCGTCTTCGTAACCACCAATATACATTAGAATGTGTCTTCAAAACTGCCTGTACATATATGTATACACCACTATCGAAAAAAATCCTTTAAGGCGCTCTGCGAGCGGTGTGCGTTTGAAGAGAGCGATTCACGTTGTTCTTGAATCGTTTTTACCGTACAAACCAGGATGATAAAACTAAGAACCATGACGGTTAACTGGTTAACCCAGGAACCAAGATCCAGAGTTATGAGGATATCCTAACAACTACCCTTCCAAGAATTTCATATTTTATAATAGTCGCTAAAACGTTTTCTATAAAAGAAACATTTAATTACTTCAGGAAAGCACTGCGAACCACTGCCGCCCATCCATATGTGGTTCAGCATAGTACTCCGCGAAATGACTTGTTGAAGAATTCTTTAATCTGAAAAACGTCATCTTTGTGGAACCACCTTTTTGAGGTCGTGTATCTCAACAAATGTAATTTCCAACGAATCAAGACCAACGTGAATCTCTTCGAACGCGCACCGCTCATAGAGCTCCTTGAAGGATTTTTCCGGTAGAGGTGTATACAAATACGTACAGGCAGTTTTGAAGACATATTCTAAGGCATATTGGTGGTTACGAGGACGCTTGGTGCTTATGAGGTCTTTCCATTTAAGAATTTGTGATTACCTTACAAACCAAGACGATAAACCTAAGAACCATAGTAGTTAACTGGTTAACCTAGGAACCAAGATACAGAGTTATGAGGATATCCTAACAACTACCCTTCTAAGAATTTCATATTTTATAATAGTCGCTAAAACGTTTCCTATAAAAGAAACATATCATTACTCTTAGGATTGTTTTTAATCCGTTTTCATAACATGAATTAAGAAATCCATCTCTTAGTGCAAGAAGTCCAGCTGTCATAAAAACTTGGATTTCGAATCAAATTTAAAAAAAATAACTTATTCATTCCTTGATTCATTAACTGTTATTAAAGTCTTTATAGAGAATGAGTAAACGTTGCCATGGATATTTGTTAACTCAAAATACCTTGTGTTATTGTAAAGTGTTTTATTGTTAAAATTTAGGTTCGCCATATTTTCTTTCTAAGATTTATCAATAACCATAATTACCTGCACGTTTTTTACATTACCTACGTTAAATGCTTTAAATATAGGCTACTCCTTTTTTATTTCTGCAGTGTTGATGGCACATTGATTATGTTTTGTTATTTAATAAATAAATGCTTAAAAGAAAGTTAAATGTTTTATTTTCAAAGATAATAACTAATTGATCCTGGCCCTTCTTTTTCGTCTGTAATTGTGTCTAAGAGCCAACAACAGGTGTAATTAGACTAGGCAAAATTCAAATAGCCTACGGAATATGTAAAGAAATGTGAAAAGCAATTATTCTCATTTAGAGCAAAATAAAAAAACATGATTAAATCTTATATTAAATTAGTCCTTACTTACAACGGTCTATCTATATTTTTGTAACGGAACATTGCCACAGCCATATAGCCGATAAAGCTCTTTTAGTAGTCTTAATTTCATAAAAGTTATGAAAACGCATTAAAAACATACCAAAGAGTAATTGTATTTTTCTTTTATAGCAAATGTTTTAGCGACTATAATGAAATATGAAATTCTTAGAAGGGCAGTTGTTAGGCTATCCTCATAACTCTTGATTTTGGTTCATAGTTCATAGTTCATAGTTCACCAGTTAACGTTCATGGTTCACAGTTTTATCATCTTGGTTTGTACGGTAATCACAAATTATTAAATGGAAAGACCTCATAAGCACCAAGCGTCCTCGTAACCACCATTATTTCTTAGAATGTGTCTTCAAAACTGCCTGTACATATATGTATACACCACTACCGGAAAAATCCTTTAAGGCGCTCTGTGAGCGCTGCGCATTCAAAGAAAGCGATTCACGTTGGTCTTGAATCGTTGGAAATTATATTCGTTGAGAAACACGACCTCAAAAAGGTGGTACCACAAAGATGACGTTCTTCATATTAAAGAATTCTTCAACAAGTCATTTCGCGGAGTCTATGCTGAACCACATATGGATGGGCGGCAGTGGTTCGCAGTGCTTTCTTGAAGTAATTGTATGTTTCTTTTATAAAAAATGTTTTAGCGACTATTATAAAATATGAAATTCTTAGAAGCGTAGTTGTTAGGATATCCTCATAACTCTCGATCTTAGTTCCTAGGTTAACCAGTTAACGTTCATGGTTCCCAGTTTTATCATCTTGGTTTGTACTAATCACAAATTCTTAAATGGAAAGACCTCATAAGAACCAAGCGCCCACGTAACCACCAATGTTTCTTAGAATCAAGACCAACGTGAATCCCTTTCTGCGAACGCGCACCGCTCATAGAGCGCCTAAAAGGATTTTTCCGGTAGTGGTGTATATATATATGTACAGGCAGTTTTGAAGACACATTCTAAGATATATTGGTGGCTACGAGGACGCTTGGTGCTTATGAGGTCTTTCCATTTAAGAATTTGTGATTACCTTACAAACCAAGACGATAAACCTAAGAACCATAGTGGTTAACTGGTTAACCTAGGAACCAAGATACAGAGTTATGAGGATATCCTAACAACTACCCTTCTAAGAATTTCATATTTTATAATAGTCGCTAAAACGTTTTCTATAAAAGAAACATACAATTACTCTTAGGAATGTTTTTAATACGTTTTCATAACTTTTATGCAACTAAGACTACTAAAAAACTTCAAAAACTTGATTTATTGTTTTATAAAAAAACATACAAACATGCAATATCTGATGAATTATCGATATTATTATATTTGGTTTATACTGCATATTAACTTTTATATCTGTTGAATACACCTATGTGCAGACAGTTTTGTGGACACATTTTTAAAAATACAGTAAGTTACGGGGACATTTAATGCTTATTAGGTCCTTCCATACGGGTTGTGGTAACCTATGACAATGATAGTTAAAGGTTTTTAGATTAACCATAACGGTTAATCTAAATACCATGGTGGTTATCCTAAGAACCATGATGGATAGCTCAGGTTAGGTCAAGGATACTAACCATGATGAATAACCACCTTTTTAAGGTCGTGTTTTTCAACGAATATAATTTACAACGATTCGAGACCAACGTGAATCGCCTTCTTCGAACGCGCACCGCTCCCAGAGCGCCTTAAAGAATTTTTCCGGTAGTGTTGTATACATATATGTACAGGCAGTTTTGAAGACACATACTAAGAAATATTGGTGGTTACGAGGACGCTTGGTGCTTATGAGGTCTTTCCATTTAAGAATTTGTGATTACCGTACAAACCAAGATGATAAAACTGGGAATCGTACCGCCCTGTACCTTTTGTAAGCTACTAAACTTATTTTTGAATACCAAACTACAATCTTACTCTTGAAAAAGTAGTCCGTTCTTTCAGTGAAGTTGATACAATCAAATAAAACGACTTCAGTCTACCTCCACGTATATTTTATTGATCAGCAAAAAACGGTTATCCTACATGTTTCGGACGCTTAAATGTCCATCTTCAGGGGTACTAAAAGAAATTTCGTTATGTAAAATACATAAAGAAAGGGGAAAAAGAACTTACCAGCAATTGATCGTGGTGATTCAGTTTAGAAAATACGAAGTTCAAAATGATAAGTCGCCAAGGCTGAATCAGGACTCGGGTTCAAAGTAAAAATGTTATTAAAAAGGTTTATTAAAAAAGTAATGAATTAAAAACCTTGAAGGTAGAAAAATAAAGAAATCTAGTAGGTATTGATGAGATATTTTAAATTTTAAAAACATATTCTTCTTTTGGATACGACAGCAAGGTAAAAAACTTTTGGGCCAATGTGATTTTCTATGAGGTTATTATGTTAGATTTTAGCCATTTAGAAGAAAAAATTTAAAATTCAGCTGAAAGAAACCTCATGCAATCACAGTTGATGGCGTGAAAAGTGATTTCACATGGTGAGGTAATATATAATACATGCAATCACAGTTGATAGCGTGAAAAGTGATTTCACATGGTGAGGTAATATATAATATATATGTGAAATCACTTTTCACGCCATCAACTGTGATTGCATGAGGTTTCTTTCAGCTGAATTTTAAATTTTTTCTTCTAAATGTCTAAAATCTAACATAATAACCTCATAGAAAATCACATTGGCCTAAAAGTTTTTTACCTTGCTCTTTTTGTATCCCTGAAGATGGACATTTAAGTGTCCGAAACATTTGGATAACCGTTTTTTGCTGATCAATAAAATACTGTGGAGGTAGACTGAAGTCGTTTTATTTGATACAATCTTACTACCAAAAAATATATTAAATCAAATAATAAATATTTACGTCGTAATGAACCTTCTAGGTAGCAATGCTTTGACCAACCAAACCTTATCCAAAGTTATGGAAACACATTTTTTTATTATAATTTAAGGGGTACTTTGGTCCAAATGTAAGTTTTGATTAATATTCCTTGCTTTGTGGTTAGTCCTTAATCTGTATCTGTATCTTTAAATTTTCTAAATTCTATAACAATAATATTAAAATGAAAAGTCCTTATATACACCAGTACATAATTTATTTTTCATTTTTCAAATTTATTGAAAAAAAATTGTATACATATATTTCTATACGTTATGTATACTGATGTATACAAAAAATATATAGCTTTAAAAACTGTCCTCATAACCGCCTATTGACATATATATATATATATATATCTATTTACAGTTAAAAAATATCGTAGTTAAAATTGTAGAGCATTCTTTACTGTACGTATTGAATGAGCGAGTATTTAAAACTTACTGTTAGCCTGCCAATATCTCACTAATCTGAACTAACCTGAACTAACCTGACTAGATTCTGGTAATCTCAAGTGTTTACCATCTGTCTTCATTATTAAAGGCAGAGAGTTCGTGTCGAATTTTTAGATTTACAGTAAATTTTAAATGACGCCGTAGCTATTATAAAAAATCCTTAAGATGAACAGATTTTCCGAGCCCATAAAAAAAATATATGTATAAAATTTTATATTGATGGGCCTAAACATGCCGGCCCCCTTGAAAGTACCCAGTACTGTCAATAATTTAGAGAAAAAACTCCTCGCATGATAGAATAGAAGAACAATAATTAAGAATAGTTATAGTATACACATTTTAGGCAGTATGTTATCTTAACTAACAGAATTACAAGCGATTACATGTTATTAAAGTCTACTAACTTATCATAAAAAATAATAAAACAAAAACCTTATCAATATACAGTATTAAACATAGGCTAAAAATCTGTAATCTACAAATGTAGAACAAAAGAAGGTACGCGTATCGCACACCACAGGTTAACGCACTCTTGATACCAATTTATTGTCATTCTTTATTTCTTAATTATTGTTTCTTCCACAGGCAAGACGCAAATTTTAGAGATAGGTAATTTTACGATACCTGTTATTGTTTTTACACTCACAACGCGCACAAGCCCGTCAGCACCAGGGTGAACTGCGGAAACTCGACCCAACCGCCACTGTAAAGGAGGTACATTGTCTTCCTTCAGGATCACTATGGTGTTAGGTAGAATTTGTGTATTACTTGCTAGGCGTTTCCGTCTTGTCCTCTCGTGGAGCCCCGTCAAATATTCATTCGACCATCGCTTCCAAAAATGTTGCGTTAGTTGTTGAATTCGCTGCCACCTTGACAGACGACTTTCATTAAGATCCATCAAAGTTGGTTCAACTGGAGCTATTAGTGAATCTCCTATTAGGAAGTGGGCAGGGGTCAATGGTTCATTAGATAAGGGAGTAAGAGGACGGGAATTAAGACAGGCTTCAATCTGTGTTAATAAAGTATATAGCTCTTCATATGTTAAATAAGCCTTTCCTGCAACTCGTTTTAAATATTATTGAATTGATTTGACTCCAGCCTCTCATATACCCCCAAAATTTGGTGCACTTGGAGGAATCAAATGCCAGTTTACATTTTTGCCTGTCTAAAATGGAATAATATTATAATTAAAAGTATCTGACGAGAATAATTCCCTTAAGTTTCTAAGTTCTTTATTGGCTGCAACAAATGTTGTGCCATTATCTGAATATAAATCAGACACATGCCCTCTACGGGCAATAAATCGTTTAGGAGCACACAAAAAAGATTCCGATGATAAACCACACACTAGCTCTATGTGAATTGCCTTAGTAACAAAACATACAAACACTGCAATATAGGATTTGACCATAACTTTACTTCGCTCTGGACCTTTTATGTAAATAGGCCCAGCATAATCTATACCACATTTTAAGAATGGTCTCGCAGGTATTACCCTAGCAGGAGGCAAATCACCCATTAATTGTTGGTTTGAAATAGGATTAGCTCGAAAACATGTGACACATGAATGTAAAATTAGACATTCAATATGCTTTGAATAAGTGTTTGTGCGAGATTTTATTCTGATATTCGTCGATCTGGGTACATTAATATTGGATTGGCAAATACCTGACACGCATGAATTTGATATTGTAGAGTTTAGATTAAGCTTATCAAAAAAACCTTGAGAAACCAAGTTACTTTGTGAACCAACATCCAATACAGCTCTACAAGAATGGCCGTGATTGTATTTATCAAAGGCGTAAAAATGTTAAAATTAGGATTTACATTATTTATAGAATTGGTAGTATTGTCAATTTGCACATTATTTGTAGGCTGGTTACTATCAAAATCTTAAAGTGTATGATGTTTTATGCGACACTGTCTACACGAGAATACTGACTGACAGTTCGAAGTTTGATGGTTAGCTTTAAAGCAGTTTTTACATTGTTTTAATTGATATTTTATTATATCGAGCTTCTACGCTTAGTTCCAGAAAAGCTGGACATTGGTGAAGGATATGGTTAGATTTACATATTCCACATTTAGGTTGTTAAGAGGTAGCGGTACAAGATATTCGTTTGTTTTGAAGTGTATTATTATAATTACTATTATGGGTATTACGATTGTATTTAAAAGAATTGTTTTGCTGGTTAAAACTTTGAGATCTTGCTTGATTTAGTTTACTTAAGTTTGAAGAGGCTTCAAGTGTTTGATATAACTTAGTTAAAAATTTGAAAAAATCTGAGAGCGTAGGTAATTGTGGAAACTCGATAGATTCCCACCTATGTAATGTATCATTATCAAATTTCTGTCTTACAAAATGTATAATCTCTAATCCCCAAGATGATGTGTCTACGCTCAGGAACTCAACACACTGTAAGTGAGTACCTATTGTGTCTATCACCCTTTTTATAGAATTTGCTGATTTTTTGTTTATATTAGATATATTAAATAAAGCAGTAATGTGAGTTTGGACTAGAAGCCGTTTATCCTCAACCGATCTTCCAGTTTTATCCATGCAATCGTCTAATTATTTTCGCAAATCGCTAAGAACTTTATAGTTTCGTGTGCCTCTCCACTTAGACACGACTGTAAATATTGAAATTTGTCTACATTAGATAAAGAATCATCGTTATTTATGCTAGAATTAAAACGGTCGTGAAACGATAGCCATTCATCGTAACTGCCGCCCAACTTAGGTAACGACAGCACAGGCAGCTTAACCCTTTGAGAGTTTAACGAATTTGTGGATTTAGGACTGTTACTAGCAGCTTGTACTAAATTGTCTGGTACAGTGTGTACCGTAAACCTTTCAATGATTGTCTTAGCATCTCCTACCATAGTACAAAAATCATTTTCAAACTTAAACCTTTCATTTAACTGAGATTCAGGATCATTGTTATGCATTTCGATTTGAGACTGAACGTCTTCGAACTCGGCCCAAACAGGTTCAAATAGAGCTAGCCTAGTCTTTAGTTGGTTTATTGTTTGTGGGGTAGCATCGAATCCTTCAAGGAACCTATTAAAATGAGTAATTTTACCCTTTATATATCCCCGCTTTATGTAAAGTGCTTTGACTTCCTCAGAAGTAGCAGTCGCCATCTTTTATCAAAATTAAAGATTGTTGAAAAAAATTGATTTATAATAATTATACTTTAATTTAACTGTAATTAGTAACTGTAATAATAATATCAAATGTCATAAATATATATGAGATATACTTAGTGCAAAACAATGATACAATTTAACACACTAAAACATGGAGCTATATCACACAGAAAGGTTATAGATTGGAATGCAATGGAGGAACTATAAGAGATTCACTCACCTTTTTTTATATTTACGTTGATTCTGTGTGCAGCTCCTACTGCTAGCGGTTCTCGTTCAATGTCGTAATTTCTTGCACAGTAACTATTCGGCTCGAAGCACCAAAATGTTCGTGATTTGTTTGAGGAATTAATTTATTAATCAGTTGAACGTTTTGAAGGCGGTCGTATTTAACCACACTAGATTAATTACTTGTTTGTTTGGTTTTACTTTAGATGTAGTTTTGTTTCATATTTATTAAGAAATTAAACACGCGTTTATTAAAATTATAATTTAATATACAATTAAATTAGTTAATATATACATCTATTTACAGATAAAAAATATCGTAGTTAAAATTGTAAAGCATTCTTTACTGTACGTATTAAATGAGCGAGTATTTAAAACTTACTGTTAGCCTGCCAATATCTCACCCCGATGGGTAATTCTTTTGCTATATCATAAATCTGACTAGATACTGGTCATCTCAAGTGTTTACCATCTGTCTTCATTATTAAAGGCAGAGAGTTCGTGTCGAATTTTTAGATTTACAGTAAATTTTAAATGACGCCGTAGCTATTATAAAAAATCCTTAAGATGAACAGATTTTCAGAGCTCATTAAAAAATATATAAAATTTTATATTGATAGGCCTAAACACGTTGGTTCTCTTTTTTTTTCTTTTTTTACTTTTTTTCGTAAGGTAAAAAAATATAGAATTTTTAAGATATATACTTATTAGCATATAGATTTTATCTTTTAATTATTGAAGCATTGGGTGGAAAAACAGCGTTATTCAGAAAAAAGCGTTGAATTTATAGTATATTGCTTTGTGAAGATTGTTTTTTCAATGTGTCCAGTTTAGGTTAGTTATAAAAAGAAATTTAGTAATATCAAATATGAATTTTTCTATGGGCTATTAAAAAAAAATGCCAACGCTGTTTTTCCACCCATTTAAAAGTTATTCGTGGAAATACGATAAACGTAATAATAATCATTGAATATATTTAATATTTAATAATTCTAATCACAAATAACCCTTCGGATGATATTTATAGACATTAGGTAAGTATTTGAAAAAGAAAAATCGAGTACAGGAATCAGTCCGTCTCGTTTTCACTGGAATCTGAATTATATGCTGAAGACTCTGAGGTGCTTCCATTTTTAGCTCGTTCCGTGTGGCAAATGACGTTTTTGATCCATTTCGCGTTCTCATGTTTTAAATACGAAGTGAGTGCTAAATACATCTTTCTTCTTTTCTTCCTTAACCCTGCGTAAGGAACTCTTTGAAGATTGAGCTTACACTTCGCTGTAGATAAAAGGTTTTTCTTGAAAAGGAAATCAGGCTATGGCCAGCTGTAACCTTTAGACGGACAAATAATTCCGTCAGGCTTGTACTTTATTTTTACGAATTGCTGTATAGCAAAGCGCCGGGTCTTTCCTGTCGGTGCCTTTGAGAAGATCTTCATCAATGCTTCTTTCCAATCTCCTATGAGGTAACTCACCATAAACACATTAAACGGACTAGGTTTGTTTCTACAATTTGCCATAATTTTTAAATATTGTTGCGCTGTTTCTACAGTTTCAATGTTCTTCAATAAAATGCTGTACCTTCCAAAATTGCGGTCGCATTGATTGTACCAATGTCCCCTAACTGGGAAGATATGTTCAATCGTTACATTAAGATTTCTTGTCAACCATGTGTTGAACATGACCACAGTTATGTTTTTATTCTGTCCT
Source organism: Polydrusus tereticollis (assembly GCA_963920685.1). Classification (NCBI taxonomy): domain Eukaryota; kingdom Metazoa; phylum Arthropoda; class Insecta; order Coleoptera; family Curculionidae; genus Polydrusus; species Polydrusus tereticollis. Next base: position 83,187,338 of record OY987333.1, read on the forward strand.
CCACAGGAGTCTGATAGGAAAACAATCTTCTTTAAATTCGGGAACTCTTCCACCTTTTTCTTCAAAAAATCATAAACGAAGGAACAATAGTCTTTTGTAGAACTGAGATGTTATATTCAACTTGGGTAATGGTAAATTCTGAGCATAATCAAACTCAATGATAATAGTGTCTTTGATGGAATTTTCTTGCATGCCTGACATCAGGTTATTCTTCAGTTGATTGTACGCCTCCACTTTTTTCTTGTGCAGCTCAAATTTGAGTTTGCATGGATCTTCAGGGTTGGATTCTAACAGAACTTTGCATTGAGCGCAGAAATCGCATACGTCTGTTCGTGGTTGTCGAAAAGAATACTCACTATTTTCACGAAAATATCTGTGATATGTGTTATAGCTGATCGTCGGAACAACACCCATTACATCAAAATAGTACTGTTTGAATCCTTAATATAGCATCTTTACATTGAGAGATGGGTTTTCAAAGTGCTTCCTATTACTCTTGCGTCCATAATGTGTCTGTTTATGTGGATACATATCCCAGTGAGTTTTCACTAATTCCCAAATGTTTTGAGGAATCTTGTGAGGACGATTACTATGCCCGCCTCTTCTTTCTGTCACAGGTTGACCTGTTTACAAAAAAAAATGATTTTAGTTAAAGAGATAATAGTAAAACCAAATATTTAACCTGTTTTCTTATAGTTTTAGACCGTTCTTAACCTCATCTCAGAAATTTGAAGAACTTTGAGCTGAAACTTTCGACAGACTTCAGTTTTGAGACCTTCCACAAATAGAAAATATCTCCATTGGAAGTCTCGCAGTTTCGCATTTGGATCGGTCACTTGTTGCTTCTTTAACTTTCTCTCCAAGCAGCCTAAGAGATATGTGTCTTGTTGAACTTTGTTTCCTGTCTCCCAAAAGGATGAAAATATATGGTTTTGGAAATTTGCTCTTATGATTCTGGCGCAAATTTGACGGCAACATTCAGTCACTGGTCTGAAAAATGACCAAAACTACTGTAATAAAATAATTTAATTCAAAACAATATTACGTAGGTACAACCTAAATGATTTTCTGGCTACATTTTTACCATTTAATGTAGAATATGCTTGTCCAGAATTCCTTTTTTCTTTGATGACCTCTTTTTTCCATGTGTTCTTACTCCTCGTCTTTTTTCGACCCCCCTTCTTCTCGACAACTTCATCACTACTTTCTGATGAATTCTCACTTGAATCACTACTATTATTACCAATGTTTGACAACGTCATTAAGTGTTTCCTTTGTACCGGAAAGCTTTTCGCAGACTAGTTCGACAAGTTTTGACGTTTCATGGAAAAACAGCGTTATTCTCTATGCCCATCATTTCAATATATATCTGTACCCTTACGCCAGATTCAATTCCGGTTTTGACTACTCTATACTAGATGGCGCAATAATCATTTCTAGCCAATGATACGAAAAAGAGCGTTAATAGTCTAACGCTATTTTTCCACCCAATGCTTCAATTATTAATCTCTAGGATAATGTAAAAAATGCTTAACAAACTGAGTTAATAATTTAGTACATATAGGTAACTATTAATTAAATTAATATTTATATAAATTTCAGCATATCTGAGGAACCTCTCCTATAAGGAATCCTGGATAGAAAGAAGTACCTACTCTCAAGTTGTTGTTCACCATGTAAATTGAATCATGCAAGCAATAGAAAAAAAAGTATTAAATCATTACATTAACAGTCATGAAAAATTAAAAGTAGTTATATGTCCTTTTACCCTTAAGAATTTAAGATTTAAACGTAAGGTAATTTTTCAATTTAAGGCCATACAACTTTTTCTATATACTTTTTTTGTAAATCACTACGCTTTTAAAGGATGTAGAGAACAGTAAGAAAAAGTGTGCTACCGTAACATCGGAAACTCAGAAAGCAATTATATCAGGCTTGACAAATGCTCAACAAGAAGCAGTAAGGTCTTGTTTCACTGCAGCTAACTTATCCAAATTTAAAACGCTATACACTTGCCTGGATTTATGAATGTTTATTAATAAGAATTAAGGGGAAAGCTGTTTATGAACATTTACGAAGCAAATGTTTGCCAGTTCCTCCCATTTTATTGTAAAAGTGTTGAATATTACTTTTATTGTAAAATATTAAATTTTATGCTTACATTGCACATACATTCCTAAATAGGTGCAGCACGACTATATTATGTGATATACAGGGTGTTTATTAAACATATGGCAAAATTTAAGAGGTTATTCCCTGGACTATTCCAAGAATATTTTGTCCTTTCATGATTTTTTGATTTTTGAAAAGCCTCCTTGTTTCGAAGAAACAGGACGAGAAATATTTTCGACCAACCCAATTTTGAAATTTAATATTTTCAAATTATTCATGTAGTCGAAATAAAAGTATGGCGTACTACACTATGCTTACTGCTTACTGAGAATAAGTTTTTTTTAAAAAAGCGATATCTTTTAAACAAATCAGTTTAAATGTAGATTTCAGGTTAGTTTGTTAGTGACGTTTTGTTGTTTAAAGTGTATTTTCTGCCTGTAATAGTTAAACTTTTGTTAGTGAAGTCCTCTGTCATGAAACGCTATACGAACGCCAAGATGATACATTTCATTTACGGACTTGCTGATGGCAATTCATTAGGCGGTTGTACATTGAACCATTTCCTGACCGAAATGTTCCTGATAGAAAAACCTTCCAAAGTATTCATCAACAAACCACAAATCCTTAGTGATTATTTGTTGTACCCATACCACATACAACGCGTTTAAATGCTTTTTCCTGCTGATTTTCGTCCACGGATTTAATTGTGTCAATGTACAACACACTGGTTCAAATCCCTTAACTACTGACGCTGATTTCTTTTAGCGATTAATCAGATTTCTGAAGAAATGCAATATAGAATTTTCACAACAACCATGTGTGAGCTGAAGAAAATCCACATGGGGTACTTGAAGATCGTTTCAACATCAGTTCTCGTTGAACGTTTGGGTCAGAATTATGGGTGACTGGCTAATTGGACTGGTATTTCTACTAGGAAGATTTACCGGCTAGATATATCCCAACTTTTTCGAATAAGCGCTACCTCAGCTTCTGGAGGATGTACCATTGGCAACCAGAAATGCAATGTGGTTTATGCACGATGGTACACCAGCGCATTTTAGTGTGGTTGCTCGTGAGTTTTTAACGGTAACATACGGAGATCGCTAGATTGGTCGAGGTGGACCTCACTTAAGGCCTGCTTGATCCCCGGACTTAAGCCCCCTGGATTATTTCCTGTAGGATCATTTAAAGCCATTAGTTCATACTACTCCAGTGTTGAATGTGGAAGATTTAGGAAATTGGATAATTGCTGGGTGCATCTTAATAAGAAACGACCCTGCTGTTTTTGAAATAATTCGTCAGTCAATGAGGAAAAGATTGGATTCCTGCATCCTAGCTGGAAGTAGTTATTTTCAACAGTTCTTGTAGATTGAGAAACTTTACGTGTAATTTTTTATAATAAAATATTCTTATTGTCGAAAATTTTTCTTGCCCTGTATCTTCGAAACAAAGCGGCCTTTCAAAAATTATTATAGGACAAAATATTCTTATAATAGTTCAGGGAATAACTCCTTCAATTTTTGCCATAATATTATATTTAATAAACACCGTGTACATTATACAGCATCGAGAGAGGTAAGCCTTGCGGCACTCCCGCCCTGATGTTTTTCGTCAAGGAAGGGGGTTCTCTGATGAGCCTACAAAACTTCTATTCTTAAGAAAAGAAGCTACTACCTTGATGAGATTATTTGGCATTGCGAGTCTGATCATCTTTATTATGAGATCGTTCTGACACACCAAAAGGCTTTATTATCGTCAAAGAAAATCGTTTTCGTATGGGCTCGTCTGTTGAGGCCCCTTAAAATGTTTGAAGCTAGACATATTGTCTGTTTTTCTGTGCAATCTTCGGCTCTGAATACAAACTGTTCGTCAGGCAGCAAATTTCGCCCCAAAAACTGAGTCAATTAAGCGACGTAATTATTTCGATTATTGTACCAAAGCAGACAGTAGACTGGTGGGTCTGTAACTTGTCAGTGCCGTGGTGTCCTCACCTTTCTTGTGTATCAGCATGACTTTTGCATATGTTAATGCACTCGGAAAGTTACCTTCTATCGTCTGGGACAAATTTACTGTATTCTCTAAAGCTCTGTCGGGTAAGTTTCGCAACGCCGCGTTCTCTAAATCGTCGAAACCAGGAGCTTTTTCCTATTCAACAAGGGACTTTACCTTGTTTAGCATAATATGGGGTAACAACTGAACGAGGTGGTTGATTGCCTTGTAAATTTGCACCATTCTGGCGACCCTAGCATCTCTAGACACGTCATTATTTGAATTTTTGCTGAATTGATCTGATTTTGTCTGCTAGCAATTCAGCTATATCTTTTGCGTCCGTCTGAACTTGGTGATGATAGTTTAAAGCTTAGGGAAAATTAAATATACCTGCAACCTCAAGCGGTGTGTTTGGCATTGAGATCACTCTGTATAATCGTCTATTATCACGTTTAAAAATTTTTGTTAAACAGTTGCCCCAGAAACCTACCGACGGACTACGAATCCCAGATGTACGCGTTGATTATTATCGAATTTCATAAGGGACAGATGTTAGGACCTGGCACAACTTGCGCAGCCTCCGGCTGTGTGACCTGGTCCGTAACCGCTGGTGTTGGTTGAGGTTGAGGCCCTTGCGGCGAGCTTTAGACGTTTTCAGTGCCATCGCAACCCAATTTTATATAATCTTGTTGACTTCACTTGAATGTATTTCCTGGCACGGCGCCTGCCCTCTTTGTGGTTTTTGTCATTGTTTTCCCTGAAATTAATAATAAATTTCTCCGTTCTCAGTAAGAATACCAAGGTCAGAGGTAATGGCGCACCACTGTGGCTGTGCCATCTGATTATGCGTGATGGGTTAAAATCCAGACCTACAAATCTTGCTTTATTTTATCCTCAGTTCAGGATTCGAGGACGCCTCTCAGAACTTCTCGTCCTAGAACCTAAACGAGTGATGGTGCGTGTTGTTGACCACTAGAACCTTGATGATCTTATGGTAGTCTACCGGTGTGTGTGAATGTATTTTAACACCTTGTGGAACAGTCACAGCTCGTCCGTTATCAATTTTCAATGACCGCAGGTGTCCCGTTAATTCATTGTACCTTACCTTGTCCAACAATGGGAGGCACCTTTAGCTTAGGCTTACCTGTCTCCGGTACGTTATCAACAACAATTTCAGTTTTGTCATTGTTTACCTTGGGCGTAACCCACACCTTTATTTGGCCAACTGATACCTTGATTCCTGGCGCGGATACCAATGATTATTTAATGCCATGTTATTTGATTTCGAATTATTTGGCCAAGCAGAAGTGCCGACCACCTTTTTACTGTTATTGTCAACCTCTGGGGTCTTATATAATCGCTTTCTTTGTCATCAGCCTTTTGATGATAGCACTGTCCCTCGCTATCAGAGCCCGAGCCGTGGTCTACATTCATGTTAGGGACTTATTAATGATTTCAGTGGCATCAACATTAATTTGCCTAGTATGAATCTCATTGACAGTGACCTCGTCAGTCTTGTTATAGTACATTACATACCGAAGAGGGAAGTGTTTCATTACTGTCGAGAGATTAGTTGGTTATCCAAGACGCGAAGCGTCGAGGTTAACTTTAATCTCGAGACAGTAAAGAAAACTTCCCTCCGAGGTTTGTATACTATTTTATTTACAACCACACCGTTAATTGAAAATTAGATATTTGATTTTTTCAAATGTAGTAAAAATGTCAAAATATGTCATTTTTTGTTTTGACGTCATACAAAAATATGCTGGTTGTGTCATTCAAATATGTTCTAGTTGCAGTGCCATAGTAATGAAGCATACCTTTAAACAATTTAAACAATGAGGGAAATGGCAGAGGGAAGTAGACGTAGGTAATGTGACACTTTCAAGCCTTTAATAAGGTTAGTAATGTCAACATTATATGTATGGTTGTAAACAAACGATATTAACCGTCTTTGGGGACGGCTTAATGAGAATAGAGTCAATTTTCGCGTTAATATTTATATTTTGACAATCTTCTTAGTCACTGTCATCATTAATAATACTTGTCTTAAGTTAGATTTAAAGTTTGATCGTGGCTGGTACTGGTCGACGCCGACATTTGACGGTGGCAGGTAGAGATAAACAAATTACTCTACTTTTTGCGATTTATAGATTTCTGTTCGGGTGCTGTTTGACGGAGGGTTGACGGTCACGATTTTCATTTTTTAACTTTTTGTGTTCGCTGTGAGGAATATAACCAATCATGTCGTTGAATGCTGTCACGTAGATCAACAGCTTAGCGTACGTCACATTACGATAATTCTTTGAACTAGCATTTGTAGGTTAAACAGTCAGCGACTTCTTATCCATAATCCATGTTAATTTAACTTGTAAAATCTTTTAAATTTGTAATTGGAATGAAAAAACACATTTAAAAATATTATCCTTAAAATAACCTCCTATGCCCAACGATGATGCAACCTTCAAATTATAAATCCTATTTTTCACCGGCAACAACGACCAGTAACAGCCACCGTCTACATTACCTAAGTTCGTTTGATCGTTTAATTAGGATTATTTTGGGAACCTTGACAGCGCATCATTATTATAAATACCTAGAATGTATAGAAGGCTCTAATAGTCACATTTCAGCAGCCAATCAGATAGATTTGGTGACAATGAGTTTGTTTGCTCTAGATATTTTGAATATTAGCGCATCGAATTTTTATAATATTTAATTGTCCGTTAAAACTCATGACTGAAAAAGAATTAGAGCTGATGAATAAAATGGGGCAGATCGAAAAAGAGAGATCCCGAAAGGTACTCGAATTAAAAAATATGCAAAACACAATAGATTGATTAAACGCCAAATTAGGTAGATCTAAAGCTGGATTTATAGTTTGACGGTGGCTGTTACTGGTCGTTGTTGCCGGTGAAAAATAGGATTTATAATTTGAAGGTTGCATCATCGTTGGGCATAGGAGGTTATTTTAAGGATAATATTTTTAAATGTGTTTTTTCATTCCAATTACAAATTTAAAAGATTTTACAAGTTAAATTAACATGGATTATGGATAAGAAGTCGCTGACTGTTTAACCTACAAATGCTAGTTCAAAGAATTATCGTAATGTGACGTACGCTAAGCTGTTGATCTACGTGACAGCATTCAACGACATGATTGGTTATATTCCTCACAGCGAACACAAAAAGTTAAAAAATGAAAATCGTGACCGTCAACCCTCCGTCAAACAGCACCCGAACAGAAATCTATAAATCGCAAAAAGTAGAGTAATTTGTTTATCTCTACCTGCCACCGTCAAATGTCGGCGTCGACCAGTACCAGCCACGATCAAACTTTAAATCTAACTTAAGACAAGTATTATTAATGATGACAGTGACTGAGAAGATTGTCAAAATATAAATATTAACGCGAAAATTGACTCTATTCTCATTAAGCCGTCCCCAAAGACGGTTAATATCGTTTGTTTACAACCATACATATAATGTTGACATTACTAACCTTATTAAAGGCTTGAAAGTGTCACATTACCTACGTCTACTTCCCTCTGCCATTTCCCTCATTGTTTAAATTGTTTAAAGGTATGCTTCATTACTATGGCACTGCAACTAGAACATATTTGAATGACACAACCAGCATATTTTTGTATGGCGTCAAAACAATAAATGACATATTTTGACATTTTTACTACATTTGAAAAAATCAAATATCTAATTTTCAATTAACGGTGTGGTTGTAAATAAAATAGTATACAAACCTCGGAGGGAAGTTTTCTTTACTGTCTCGAGATTAAAGTTAACCTCGACGCTTCGCGTCTTGGATAACCAACTAATCTCTCGACAGTAATGAAACACTTCCCTCTTCGGTATGTAATGTACTATAACAAGACTGACGAGGTCACTGTCAATGAGATTCATACTAGGCAAATTAATGTTGATGCCACTGAAATCATTAATAAGTCCCTAACATGAATGTAGACCACGGCTCGGGCTCTGATAGCGAGGGACAGTGCTATCATCAAAAGGCTGATGACAAAGAAAGCGATTATATAAGACCCCAGAGGTTGACAATAACAGTAAAAAGGTGGTCGGCACTTCTGCTTGGCCAAATAATTCGAAATCAAATAACATGGCATTAAATAATCATTGGTATCCGCGCCAGGAATCAAGGTATCAGTTGGCCAAATAAAGGTGTGGGTTACGCCCAAGGTAAACAATGACAAAACTGAAATTGTTGTTGATAACGTACCGGAGACAGGTAAGCCTAAGCTAAAGGTGCCTCCCATTGTTGGACAAGGTAAGGTACAATGAATTAACGGGACACCTGCGGTCATTGAAAATTGATAACGGACGAGCTGTGACTGTTCCACAAGGTGTTAAAATACATTCACACACACCGGTAGACTACCATAAGATCATCAAGGTTCTAGTGGTCAACAACACGCACCATCACTCGTTTAGGTTCTAGGACGAGAAGTTCTGAGAGGCGTCCTCGAATCCTGAACTGAGGATAAAATAAAGCAAGATTTGTAGGTCTGGATTTTAACCCATCACGCATAATCAGATGGCACAGCCACAGTGGTGCGCCATTACCTCTGACCTTGGTATTCTTACTGAGAACGGAGAAATTTATTATTAATTTCAGGGAAAACAATGACAAAAACCACAAAGAGGGCAGGCGCCGTGCCAGGAAATACATTCAAGTGAAGTCAACAAGATTATATAAAATTGGGTTGCGATGGCACTGAAAACGTCTAAAGCTCGCCGCAAGGGCCTCAACCTCAACCAACACCAGCGGTTACGGACCAGGTCACACAGCCGGAGGCTGCGCAAGTTGTGCCAGGTCCTAACATCTGTCCCTTATGAAATTCGATAATAATCAACGCGTACATCTGGGATTCGTAGTCCGTCGGTAGGTTTCTGGGGCAACTGTTTAACAAAAATTTTTAAACGTGATAATAGACGATTATACAGAGTGATCTCAATGCCAAACACACCGCTTGAGGTTGCAGGTATATTTAATTTTCCCTAAGCTTTAAACTATCATCACCAAGTTCAGACGGACGCAAAAGATATAGCTGAATTGCTAGCAGACAAAATCAGATCAATTCAGCAAAAATTCAAATAATGACGTGTCTAGAGATGCTAGGGTCGCCAGAATGGTGCAAATTTACAAGGCAATCAACCACCTCGTTCAGTTGTTACCCCATATTATGCTAAACAAGGTAAAGTCCCTTGTTGAATAGGAAAAAGCTCCTGGTTTCGACGATTTAGAGAACGCGGCGTTGCGAAACTTACCCGACAGAGCTTTAGAGAATACAGTAAATTTGTCCCAGACGATAGAAGGTAACTTTCCGAGTGCATTAACATATGCAAAAGTCATGCTGATACACAAGAAAGGTGAGGACACCACGGCACTGACAAGTTACAGACCCACCAGTCTACTGTCTGCTTTGGTACAATAATCGAAATAATTACGTCGCTTAATTGACTCAGTTTTTGGGGCGAAATTTGCTGCCTGACGAACAGTTTGTATTCAGAGCCGAAGATTGCACAGAAAAACAGACAATATGTCTAGCTTCAAACATTTTAAGGGGCCTCAACAGACGAGCCCATACGAAAACGATTTTCTTTGACGATAATAAAGCCTTTTGGTGTGTCAGAACGATCTCATAATAAAGATGATCAGACTCGCAATGCCAAATAATCTCATCAAGGTAGTAGCTTCTTTTCTTAAGAATAGAAGTTTTGTAGGCTCATCAGAGAACCCCCTCTCCTTGACGAAAAACATCAGGGCGGGAGTGCCGCAAGGCTTACCTCTCTCGATGCTGTATAATGTACACGGTGTTTATTAAATATAATATTATGGCAAAAATTGAAGGAGTTATTCCCTGAACTATTATAAGAATATTTTGTCCTATAATAATTTTTGAAAGGCCGCTTTGTTTCGAAGATACAGGGCAAGAAAAATTTTCGACAATAAGAATATTTTATTATAAAAAATTACACGTAAAGTTTCTCAATCTACAAGAACTGTTGAAAATAACTACTTCCAGCTAGGATGCAGGAATCCAATCTTTTCCTCATTGACTGACGAATTATTTCAAAAACAGCAGGGTCGTTTCTTATTAAGATGCACCCAGCAATTATCCAATTTCCTAAATCTTCCACATTCAACACTGGAGTAGTATGAACTAATGGCTTTAAATGATCCTACAGGAAATAATCCAGGGGGCTTAAGTCCGGGGATCAAGCAGGCCTTAAGTGAGGTCCACCTCGACCAATCTAGCGATCTCCGTATGTTACCGTTAAAAACTCACGAGCAGTAGTTAAGGGATTTGAACCAGTGTGTTGTACATTGACACAATTAAATCCGTGGACGAAAATCAGCAGGAAAAAGCATTTAAACGCGTTGTATGTGGTATGGGTACAACAAATAATCACTAAGGATTTGTGGTTTGTTGATGAATACTTTGGAAGGTTTTTCTATCAGGAACATTACGGTCAGGAAATGGTTCAATGTACAACCGCCTAATGAATTGCCATCAGCAAGTCCGTAAATGAAATGTATCATCTTGGCGTTCGTATAGCGTTTCATGACAGAGGACTTCACTAACAAAAGTTTAACTATTACAGGCAGAAAATACACTTTAAACAACAAAACGTCACTAACAAACTAACCTGAAATCTACATTTAAACTGATTTGTTTAAAAGATATCGCTTTTTTAAAAAAAACTTATTCTCAGTAAGCAGTAAGCATAGTGTAGTACGCCATACTTTTATTTCGACTACATGAATAATTTGAAAATATTAAATTTCAAAATTGGGTTGGTCGAAAATATTTCTCGTCCTGTTTCTTCGAAACAAGGAGGCTTTTCAAAAATCAAAAAATCATGAAAGGACAAAATATTCTTGGAATAGTCCAGGGAATAACCTCTTAAATTTTGCCATATGTTTAATAAACACCCTGTATATCACATAATATAGTCGTGCTGCACCTATTTAGGAATGTATGTGCAATGTAAGCATAAAATTTAATATTTTACAATAAAAGTAATATTCAACACTTTTACAATAAAATGGGAGGAACTGGCAAACATTTGCTTCGTAAATGTTCATAAACAGCTTTCCCCTTAATTCTTATTAATAAACATTCATAAATCCAGGCAAGTGTATAGCGTTTTAAATTTGGATAAGTTAGCTGCAGTGAAACAAGACCTTACTGCTTGCTACATTGTCACCAAATCTATCTGATTGGCTGCTGAAATGTGACTATTAGAGCCTTCTATACATTCTAGGTATTTATAATAATGATGCGCTGTCAAGGTTCCCAAAATAATCCTAATTAAATGATCAAACGAACTTACCTAAGTGAAGTTCGATCGTAATTATATGAAGCGTCCAGTTCGGGCAACCCTGCCTGCACCATGATGTCAAGTTTTAAGTTTCAAGACAAAATCCCGCGTCTTGCTCCCCGCCAGCTATTGCGTCAGCCTTCGACAAGTCACGTACTCATTCTTTAAAGTTTCTAATGTTCGGAATCAGCAATCAAGTGGGCAAAAGAGCGGGGGCGGAAGATAATATATTCGGACTGGACGCTTCATATAATTACGATCGAACTTCACTTAGGTAAGTTCGTTTGATCGTTTAATTATATTCGCGTCCAGTCCGAATATTTTATCTTGATTATTTACCATGTAGTTGTTTAGAGACTTATTCTAAATTGCTGATTCAAGAACATAAATCAAAATTCAATATGATTAATAACAAGTATGTATTTTTTTTTATAAAAGTAAAAATCTAGTGAACAAACCAATAAATGCAACACATATAACATGTTTTTAATTCTAATGATAACGATGGAACCTTCCCTGTATTTTAGCTTCCAGTGGAAAGATTCAATATAGCTTTGGCAAATGTAGTTTCATTCGATAGGAGACGATTATAAAACTTTGCAAACGTTGAAGACCGTTCTGACCATCCAGCCGTTCTACAAATAGTTTCCAGAGAAACTTTTTCTTTTACAGCAGCGGACGTGGAGGCATGTCTAGTAGAATGCGGTTTGAATTTAGTAGTGTCGATGCCGGCCGACGATAACGTCTTCTTAACCCATTTGCTTAAGGTCTGTTTGGTTGCTATATTATGAGGCTTTCTTACTGTCAAGAAAATGAAATCTTGATCCGCTTTTCTAGAGGACTTTGTTACAGCAATATATTGTTTTAGGGCCGATGCCACACACAATTTCGGTTTTTCCTTGAAAAATGGAATATGTAGTGTTGGTTGACATTTATTCAGTCCTGATGTCTTAATTGGATCTGTAATGTTTATCTGAATTTTTTCCCCTATTTTTTCTTCTAGAATATTAGATAATCTGATTAGCGATATAGTCTGGAGGCGACCACCCGTAATCATGGCCAGAAGGGTAACCAGTTTCTCAGAAAGCTGTTGAATGTTGAGGTTTTCAGGTAAAGAATCCAAATATGAAAGCAAAATATGTGGGTCCCAGGTGCTACTGTATCTTGGTTGTGCCGGCTTCAAGCGAGATATTCCCTTCATAAAACGTTTTATTATTAAGTCCGTTCCAATGTCGTTAATAAGTATGAGATTAAGCGCTGACCTATGAGAGTTCATTGCTCCATATTTATACTTAAGAACTTCAAAAATTTTTTGGAAAAAGGATAAAACAGCACCTATACTGGCCTCATATAACGGAACGTTGTGTGTGTGACAAAAAAGCCACCAAAGTTTATAAGTTATATTGTATTGGGAAAGAGTAGATTTAGAAACAGACGATAAGATAGTTGGAATAGCCTCTTCTGGCACGCTTTTTCTTAAGAGTGAGTCCCAGACAATCTTGCTGCCACCAGGGAAAGTTGGTGTGACAGGGGATGTCTTTTCCTGGAAGGAGAACATAATAAATTAGGGGATGGGGCAAAATATATGGCTTTACCAACTATTAGCTTAGAGAAAAGTGGATACCACGGCTGAGTAACCTAATAGGGTACCACCAAGATTCCTTCGGCTTTATCCTGGATTATTTTTTGTAGGATTCATAGAATAAGACTAAAAGGGGGGAACGCATAAAAGTAAAACGAACTCCAATTTAAAGTAAATGCGTCAACGGCTATTGATTTCGGGTCTTGTCGCCAAGATACGTATTTTTCGCATTTGTAATTTATATATGATGCGAAAAGGTCTACGTCTGGTCTACCGAAATGTTTTGCAATTATGTTAAATATATGGTCAGATATTTCCCATTCTGTATCAGAATTAGTATGACGTGACTCCGAATCGGCCTCAAAATTTTCTGAAGAACTAACATACGAAGCGAATAACCATATATCTCTGAACTCACACCACTGCTATATTTGTCGAGTAAGATTACTTAGCTCAAAATATTTTATACTGCCCATTCGGTTAATATAAGAAACGGCTGTGGTGTTGTCGCATCGTATGAGTAAATTAGAGTGTGAACGATGTTTCGCAAAACATTTAATGCCGTATAATATCGCTTTTAACTCCAAAATGTTAATATGTAAATTTCTGTCGGAGTCACTCCAAAAACCATGAGTTTTTTCTTGATTACAACATGCTCCCCAGCCTGTTAAGGATGCGTCCGTAAAAATTTCGAGATGAAAATTGTCGCATTTAATATCGTTATACGAGGTCGAAATCTTTTGCTCCCACCAAAAAAGATCGTTATGCACAAAAGAGGGAATAGACATTAAGGCATCAAAGTTGTTATTACTTCCAGAAAGTGCTCGAAATTTTGCGCGTTCTAGGGATTTGGTGTATAGCCAGCCGTACTTTACGGCCGGACAGGCTGAGACAATAATTAATTATCTAATCTAATTTTCACTTCGGATGTATCAAAAATATAAAACCCAAAAATTTTTGTATTTTACTGGGCGTAACGCGCTTTTTTCCCAATTTATGGTGAATCCCAAAGATTGTAGCAAATTTATCAAAATATTTGTATTCTTTAGACATTGTTCAGGAGATTCACCAATAAGGAGGAAATCATCTAGATAATTTACGAATAATATGTTATCCTGTCGCAACCTAGAAACTATTGGTTTGATACTTTTTGTGAAACAAAAAGGTTCTGAGGAGAGACCAAAAGGTACACATGTAAATTCGTAATAAATACCATTAAAATGAAATCTTAAATATTTACGGTGATCTAAATGCACAGGAATTGAAAAATAAGCATCCTTTAAGTCTACAGATGTCATAAATAAATCGGAGCTCAATAACCTTAGGACGGTTCTGTGATCCTCCATTTTGAAATGAGGAGCATATACAAACATGTTTAATTTTTTGAGATTTAAAATAAATCTCATCTTGCCATTAGATTTTTTGGCTAAGAAAAAGGATGAAATAAAATGATCAGCTGTAGGCTCGCATTTTTTGACAGCTCCCAATTTTAAAAGGTGTTTAATTTGTAAAAACATTGACTTAGTTTCATTATCAGAAAGTCTATAACGAAAACCTAAGTTTGGGGAAGGTGTGTGTTTAAATGCAATTTTATAACCTTGTATCCAGGATAAAATTGTCGGGCTTTGAGTTATGGTTTTCCAATTTTCCCTAAAATGTCTTAAACGGCCAGAAAACACACCTGAATTGCTTACCTTTAACGTCTCTTGGTTGTCATGGGCGCTTTCTTCGGAAACGAGGGACGCCCTTGTGTCCTCACATTCCTCTGTTGGTTTTGGTGGGACGGGCGCCGCCAGTTTAACTTAGTGAAGCCTGCACTAAAATGTGGCTTGTCCCCCCCCCCTGTTTTTCTTTTATAAAACGCATGAGGTTGAGGCGGCAGAGATCTTGCATGAGAAGTAGTTAATTCGCTGAAGGATCTGATATCTTTTCCTATTTTTTCCAGCGATTTGACAGCCTGTATCTTCTCAGACAGATTTGGACCAAATAAAAATTCGCCTGGTGGAATTTGTTCCACCGCGTTTTTGATTTGTTTGTTCATTAAGGGTAAAATGAGCTGTCGGCGTTTCTGGGACATTTCAAAAAACAGATTGCAAAGCAGGCGTCCCGAATCCGCTACGCAAGTCAAAAGTTTATCTCGGGTAGGTTTTGGCATATCCGGATCCTTGTCCAACAAAACATTGACGGAACATGCCAAAGCTGATAACACTTTGCCTAATTCGACTCGTATTGTATATAAATTGTTCATATTGGGTAGGATTTCCGGATTGATTTTTGGGGGGGCAAAAATGCAATTTTTTGGTTCAACGTACCTGTTACGTAAAGTATCCAGATCCTCTTTTGATAGCCCAGACACTAATATATTAGACCATACTGGCTCTACTGCTGAGTGTAAGGTAAAATCTGGTTTTATCTGTTTATTCGGGTTAAAACCCAAAATATTTTGAGTTTCCTCGGATACCCCTTCCTGCCTTGCAATCGGTGGTGGTGTACCTCCCCGAGCAAGGTCATATGGATTTGTATCATTATCTGTATTCACATGGGTATCGAGGCTCATTCTGCTATAAAGAGAGATATCAACACTCGGACTCCGGTCCATCTCGAAGCATAAACGGGACGTGTTCGCGATATCGAACCACTCCGGGAACGACTTCCGCGTCTAGATAAAGGCTGCGGATTTCTCCGCGAAGCCGTCTCACACAGAGAGCGGCCTTCGCCGTGACGAGATCTGGAACGATAGTTTTCTCTGCGTGAACCCGTTCTACTAGGAGAACGACCTTCACGTTGGCAAGATTGAGGGCTATAGGTGTTTCTGCGTGAACCAGCTTTACTGTGAGAGTGACTTACACGACTACGAGATCTAGAATACTTTTTTCTAGTGCGTGAAGTCGCTCTACTCGGAGAACGACCTTCACTTGAATCGGAACGAGAGTCCTTACTGTCTACAGATCTGCGGTTTCTTTTTCTTTTACCCATTGTTTAATCTACACTTAAATAATCCACAAACTAAAGCACAAATTTTTTAACTTTAGACTTTCTTTAGACGACTTGCGACGCCACTCAATGACCCGAACGTAATTTTCTTCGATTTCCGATTAAATCGACCGCACAGCAGGGTGCACCGAAAACGAATGAGTACGTGACTTGGCGAAGGCTGACGCAATAGCTGGCGGGGAGCAAGACGCGGGATTTTGTCTTGAAACTTAAAACTTGACATCATGGTGCAGGCAGGGTTGCCGCTGGAAGCGGACTACATGGTAAATAATCAAGATAATAATATATTCGGACTGGACGCGAATATAATTTATTTCTTTCAAACTAAATTAGGTGTCTTGATAGGTAGGTATTCGTTATATTCTTGAAATACTTTATTATAATAATACTCATTAATAATTTAACGCAGTTAGAGGGATGTTTATTAGATCATCTTATAGTATTTATACAGCGAAGAAAAACGAATTCGTATTAACTGAATATAAAATTTCGTTAATATTTTTTATTGAAGTAAGATACTTAAGTAGTTGTGTCTAATATTATAATAAATTGATATACATTACAATATAAGTAGCTCGTTTCAGATACCATTTGAATGTTTTAAGTATGCGCTGAATAATTTATCTGAACTAACTCGACTCTTCATTATGTTAACTTAAAAAGAAAATTTTACCTTATACAGAGTAGCTATTTAGTACGTGGCTCGAAAGAATCTTGAATTCTAGACGAGACTGATTATTAAGGCTTGATCTTTTCATTTACAAATAATACTTATGAAAACAATTGTCGACACAATCGAAACTGTAGCGATTATTTTGAGAATAAAGGTATTCGGACGTGAAGGTACCGGGCTTAAGAGGTATAACCTGAAAATATTTTTGGATACTATGACATTTATCTTAATTAGTTTTGACATAATTATGAATAAGCAGTAACGATTAAATAAATAATTGGATCTGAACATGCACATAAAACAAAAAAATATTGCCAATTTCTCTTGGAAAAACCCTGTGACTTTTTAAATGATAATTTTTGAGTTCTTTTTCCATATTCTTGACTTTTATAGCAACATGGGTAATCCATAAAATAATGAGTTTTGGAAAAAGTGTATTACTCCTAGGTTCTTTAATGTTTTTATACGCCAGGAGAAACTTTAACATCTATTGATTAGTCGTTACTACTATTTAGCTGTATGGTTTGTAAAAATTTGTAATTAGCTGCTTGCTTGGATGTTTGTGCTTCTTGCGGATTTAATTTAGAAGTTATGTTGCAAACATTTCGGCGCCTTTTTGTTAAATATATAATATTCGTTTATGTCAATTTTAGTGCCTCCCTACTATTGTGGGTTGGAATTTAGACCAACAGGGAGCCAGTCTTTAGGTAACTTGTACGTCCCGATTTGTCTCGATCTAGTATGTGAGTCGGTAATAAGTTGGTTTGTCGTTACGTCTGTACATCTGTAATAATTTCTAATAGTTTTCAAGAAAAAGTCGTTAATTGTCAACATCTGAAAGTCATTATGTAACACTACATTCATAATGTATCTCGGCGCATTCGCGATGATTTTTAGCGCCTTGTTCTGAATTACCTGGAACCTATTAAGCTCCGTTCTGCTTATGTTGCACCACGTAGGTGCACCATAAGTTAGAACCGGCCTGACCAATACCTTGTAGAGGTTGACCTTAGTCCTATTAGCAAGTCTACTCCGCCTGTGAAGCAGGGGGTAGATAAAGCCTAACTGTCGCAATGCAAGTTTTATTCAATTAATTGAATTTTGCCTCCAATTCAGCCTTTTGTCGCAAATAAGTCCCAGGTATTTCACCTCCTGGCACCAGTTATCTTGGACTCCATTGACCAGTAGCCTTGTTTCAGGCCTGCGGACGGTGCTTTTTGAAAAGAAGATGACCTTCGTCTTGGCGGGATTCAAGCGAATCTTCCGAGCCGAAAGCCATATTTCCAGCTCGATTATGTGACGCTGTATCCGACTGACGACAATTCGCGGTGATTTAGTAGTAGAAGTAATTGCTGTATCGTCAGCGAAAAGATAGAGCTGCGTAAATCTATCTCGCGGAATATCGTGAGTATAAAAAATGTTAAATAACATCGGAGAAAGAGGTAAGCCTTGCGGCAATCCCGCCTTGATGTGTTTATTCAAAGTGTGTCACTCATGTAATAGTTCTGGTTGTTTCAGTCATGATAGTGGCACTAACTACAACGCGCTTAAATGCCAAGCGGTACCCTGTAGCACAAAAAATTAATGGGACGTTCGTTTATACGAAGTTTTCATTGTAGAGAGGCATCCGACCGGTGCAATAATTTAAATGTTTAATATGGCCCCCATTAATTTCAAAGCATACCGGTAGCCCTTTTCATTCGGTCGAGACTGCTGCTCTGTGTAACGAAAACAAATTGTAGCGATGTTCGTATTGGTCTGCCGTCAGGTGTTGCATAGGGTGAACTCGAAACGGAGTGAATTTATGTCGCTTTAAAGTTTTTTGAATAGTACCAAAACTCACTCTATTTCTGCGTAGTCTACACAGGATATCCTAACTGCTTACGCTATAGAATTAGCCGGGTTAGTCCTAACATAATTTATTATTATACGTTTTGGGAATACGCTTCTTCTATATTTTCGTTTGCGGTCGTATAATGAATTTGTCACCTTAAATCAATGTTTTGAGGTGAAAATTGTGTTTACTGATATGCTCGAAATATCTCCGGTGAGTTTCCATTAGATATCCTTCACTTCTATGAAAAAAGTGTCATAATCCAAAATCTTCCTTTGAGGGAATATTTAATTTTAACAAATACAAACCCTAGACTTTGACATGTTATTATTTATACGGTTTTATTTTGAGCGTATTTTAGACATATGGAAACTTGTTGAATTTATTTTCTGACACCTCATAGATGGTATTTTAATTCATCGAAATTATAGAGCTTTGTTGTCCAATGCATTCTAGGCGTATTAAACTGAAACGAATAGAGCTTTTTAAAAATGAAACTTGATCGCTGATATCTTAAAAATGGTTTCAGCTAAGATGGACAAACTACCATATATTTTTAGGATTAGGAAATAAATACCTTTAATAAAAACACAATTCCTTTGGTTTAAGCTATATTGGGTCTTAATAAAAATAAAGGGAAACTCAAAAATAGACTGCTGCTTAGTCCTAGTTGGATGACCCTGTACATGGGAACTAAGGCAATTAAACGGCGAGCATAAGAGACACTAAATATTTCAACAAGTCCAAAGGAAAATTAAAAATTATTTTTACTGAAAATGTTCTGTACAGTAACTCACAGTCATGTGTTTCCTCGTAGATATGCGCACGGTGGTGATAAATTTTCAATTTGTACTATTTTTTGCACGTACATCTCCGGCATCGGTAATACCTGCGGAGTATACCATACTTCTGGAAGAAGGTAAGTACGTATTCAGGGTGGCGCATCGAAAACGAAACAGAGGCATTCACTGGCAGCTCAGTTGATTTTTGGAAAAACGCTCAGACCCGTCGATTTTATTTCCAAGGAGGACACAAAATTGGCAAAAAATCACGTTAACACGTGGCGCGGGTGGCACCACCCCTAAAATCTTAAATAGAAACGGGGTCGAGTGATAACTTATTTTTAAGGTCTTTCAATTCCCTTTATAATGATGTAAAACTCATGTACTTCAGTTCAGTAGTTTTGGAGATTTATTGATTTAAAGCTTAAAGTAGACTTTGTGACAATCCGATTTCGTCACAAATGAATTATTATAATCTAATACCTCATATAACATGTCTGACTTGTATTGTGTCTTTTAAAAATTGTATTTTGCCTTTTTAAAACAATGTTTGGTTCCCTGTATAAAAGTAAATACGTACCTAAGGTCAACGGCCTCTGTTTTCGTTGTCTTTGACCAAGCAGGGCTACATTACCCTCCTATTTTAAATCACATATCTCCCTGGAATACACTATCCGAGACTTATACTAGTATTTTATTATGTATTTCAAATATATTTCCTTGTTTACAATTTTCATTTTCACCTGTCAGATTGGCTAATGAATTTTCTAGGTTAATATTCTTCTTCTGAAAGATGTTTGGGCATAATACTCAGCAACCGAACTTCAACTACCGTTTTTCGAATGGCAAAGATATTTTGGGATTTAGGTTTTTTTTTAAATAATTTATAATGGATTGCATGGATTACGAATTGATTTCTTATGTAAAACTAAATTTGGGTACATCTGTTTCATTTCTCTTGGCTTGGAATATCTGCAATTGAATGGGCAAGGCTCTAAAGACTTCATTCTATGTCACCGCCAGTGTGTGAACTAGCCTTTCCTTTTCGGCTCGAACGGTAGATCTGGCCGGAAGTGGGTCGCCCCAAATTCGCTTTATACCTCTCCACCTCTCTATGTCGTTTTTTCTTTCTCACATCCTGTTGACGGAATGCACATGTTTTAACTTTTAACCTGAAATTCTTCAGTGACCTCACTTAACTTCCAGCGATTGACGAAGCAAGAAGCCTACCTAAATCCAGGGCTATTCCAGCCATCTTTCGAGGATTTTGGATTTAGGGGCGTTATTTTCTGTGCCCCTTTTGTTTAATGTGATTGGTTTTGGTTTCCGGGGCCACAGAAAGCCACGAATGTGGGATTTTTTGTCGCAGTTGTTCGCTGTTGAGAGGTGAGTTTTTATACCGTGCTGTTTCTTGTGTCAATTTTTCAACTTTCCTCCTAAAACGCCTTCTGGGGCTCTCTTTTAGTTAAGTAGACTCACCAGGACCAAAAGGGGTCGAGGAGTATTCGGAGAATTCATTACCGTTGGGACCCCCAATATTAATTTTAAAGACCCTACAGCTCCCGTTAGGTAAGCGTAATTCATTTGTCTTTCCTTATTTTCCCTGTATATTGCTTCCAAATCGTCATAATTTAACACCACATGCTTTGTTCAGATAAATGTGCTTTTTGTACATATGACCGAGTATAATTGGCTTCGTTAGCTAAGTAATTAATATTCTTATTGTTTTACGATTCTTATAGGAAGCCACTAGGCACCTATTATAAGTGGACCCCATTTTATCTATTCTAAAGGATTTCCTTTTTTTCTTTGTTACTGTCTACTGTCAATTTTATGACAGATTTGGTTTAAATTTAATTAAACTTGACCTGATAATTTAATTTTATTTAAATTCTATGATGTTTTTATAAAGGGGTGCGTGCTCCACGACTGGTTCTGTGCGTGCTCTCTGGCCACCACTTCAGTTAATTTTTTTATTATGGTCAATTTCATTCATTCCTTATTTTATTTTTATTAAATAAAAAAAAAATTACGGTCGGCTTATTCAGCGGTGCTCATCATAGCATCGCTGAAGAGTACCCTCTCCTCCCTTTTTTTTTATATAAAATAAATAATTTTTTTTTCTCGATTATTTATTTATTTTATTTCTCCTCAAAAAAAAAAAACAACAGCGAAATACGCGTTACAACTTTAATAGTGCCTTGATAGTATCCCTAACTGAAATTAACCAAAAATAATATTGAACTGGATTGCTCAGTATTAAAAAATAGAAGACAAAGTGTTCCAAGGTACGAGATGCTCCTATATCTGGGAACTTACCTCTTGTACCTTGAAAAAGTGAATTATTAAAACAAAAGGATAATAAGGATTTTAAATTATGATTTACCCAATATAACGTTTATTAACTAAGCAAGAGACAGAAACAAAATATTAAAAGTGAAAATACATTTGGATAAATATTTTTAAAAAAGAAGTTTTTATTATTTCATGCAACAGAAATCGCAAACGTAAAATTTCCACTCGTTCTCATTGATACCAGCACATAGATTATGAACCCATCGACCACACGTCACGCAACGGCACCATTTTTCTCCAGATTTATCTGCCACCATGGAATTGTCGCAAAAAAGACAAGCCTCATCTGCACTATGCTCATCATCAGTGGATACAAGAGAAACATCGCCGCTTTCTGATGAAGACTCTGGTGGAGATGATTATTTTATTTTTTTCCCCTTATTCCTTGATTTTTTTGATGAAGGCATCACTTTCGTTGTAATTTTCTTGCTCGTTAAGTCAAAATTTAAGTCCTTAGTTACTGCCTGTGTTTTTTTTTAATTCGCCTTCATTCTCTGTATTTCTTGTTTCTTAGGAGTATCTGTCGCTATCATTGTCCTTCCGGTTCGTCTTCCCCTTTTTAATGTTTTTCTAGCAGTAGCTTTTGGAAATGGTGGCGCTTCTTCTGGCGATACTAACATTTTCTCTGGCAGTCTCTTCTTTGGTGTTAAACACTTTGCCTGGTTTAAATTTGAAGGCCCTGGTTTTGGACTTATATCTAATGCCGTTTCTAGAATTGCATTCGATGGCAATAATTCTGGACTTGTATTTAGAGTCCTAGGTTCTGGACGTGTATTTGAAGGTCCCGGTTCTGCACAACTTTTTGGTGAAATAAACATTGTTGTCTCGGAATGGCCAGCTGCAGTTGTATTTAAATTATTAGCCGGTTGCTGATTTTCGAAGTCTCGGTCCGTTACATACGAACCCAAAAAATCCTCCTCGGAAAAAATGTTACTGTCTAAGGGGAAAATTCCCGATGTCTTAAAACCACTTAAAATGTTTTTGGAATAAAGGCTCGAGGAAAAGCAGTTCCTAAAATCTCAGCCACTGAATAAATATCAAACGTTTTTCCGCCATTATTAAAAACCATGCCTCCACACCTTGACTATAAAATGTTTTAAGTGGACCGTAAATGGTAAGGTCAAGGGGTTGTAGCTTATGTGACGTATGAGGTGGGAATGTAACCATCACAATTCCGGCGTTGGAAGCCTTTGCTACCGCCACAAAGGAGAGATGGGTTTCATGATTGTCAAAAACCAGTAGCACTCGCTCTTCCTTCGAACATTTTACGGTATTAACAAAGTGATCCAGAAATTTAAGAAACATTTATTCATTGGACCATCCTAAAGGTGTTGCAGCGCCGGTGGTCCCAGGGGGTGCTCCAAATGTCATCCTATCCTTAAAAAAAAACCGTGAAAATATTAGCATGGGAGCAATATAATTTCCAGTGGCATTCACAGCTACTATCATGGTAACAAGTGATCCTCTTTCAGCCGAAGTAGCACTACCTAGTTGTTTAATACCCCTAGGTGCAACAATTTTTGACTGCGACTGGAAGGTGCTTAGGCCAGTCTCATCCAGATTCCAAATTCTGTTTGGCGGGATAGGTCCAAATCTATTGTGCACATCTTTAATGTTGTTAAAAAAATTATTTACATTCGTTCGGTTGAAACTTGTTGCCCGACTCAAACTAGTAGGTAGCTTCAGGTTTTCGAATTGACAACTCATTGTGTCTTTTGAGGAATCCACGCATCCATTCTTCACCAGCAATATGATCTTTATCCCATCACGCTGGGTATTTCTTTTCATTAGCTACAGCATATCTATAAGCTAGATCCCTCACGCCTTTCTTCGTCAATCCGTATTGCATTTGAGCAACCTTTTTAATATATTCTTCGAGAAAAACTTCCTCTCTTTCGCTAAAAATCTGTTTCACAGCATAATTGGAGGAATATTTATAATTGTCAATCCCGTCCTTTTTGAATTTTTTAGATTCCCTTGAAAGCGTAACAAGTAAAACATTAAAAACTTTAACGGCCTCCCTATAAGGCATTTTTTTTCTCAAGATCTGGGTTATTTACTGACTTTAAAGCATTTTTCAAGGCAAGAGAATCTACTGGAACGTGGCACTTTGTCTCGATATCTGAAAAAATAAATAAAAACATAAACATCTTGTACCTGGGAACGTTTCAAGGTACAGGATATATTTATGTTTCAAGGTACGCGAGGGTGCCAATAGAAAAAGAAAATAGCTCTACCTTTTAGTTTATGATACAAATTAAATATCGCGCTGGGCTTCTACTCACCATAAATCAGGGAATGTCGTACAACGCACTATCTATTCACTAATCCTCAGTTAATATTAATATTCAAGCACAAACTAAAAGTAAAATATTTACTTTTATAGCGTTAAATATATCTTCTTACTGGAAAATTACAGAACACGTATTAAAAATCTGAAACGGAAATAGAATGGTTGGCTCGGCTCAAGGAAACAGTAAACCTAGCTGGTTAGCCGCCAGATGACAGCACCAATATAAGTTCTAAATCGTTTCTAGGTACACTATGCTCTTCCCTACATCAGATTAGTTTGTACTACTTTCAGAAGAAATTTGAGTAAAAGCATTTACCTAATAAGTAAATGCTTTTCTTCACTTCGCCCATGGTTTGTTTATCATTCTGGTGTTGAAAATAGCGATTGGAGCGATTTCTGTGGCAAAAAAAGTTGTTTCTTGAAGAAAGATAAGAAGGGAATGTCTCGTACTTATTTTAAATAGGAATTTAGTACATAGTTTGCGATTGATTTGACCAAACTTTGTTGTTAAAATACCTTTTAACGCTTTATACAATATTATACATAAATTGACCATGGTATATTACACGGCAGAAAGGGTTGAAATTATCGAAATATTTTTCGGAAATAATCAGTGCGCTAATAGAACAGCAGAAATATTTAATGAGCGACATGAGAACAGAAACGTGCATCGAAAATATGTTCTAGAACTTTTAGCTAAATTTCGAGAAACTGGATCAGTCGCCAATAAAAAACGCAACATTGAGAATCCCATAAGGAACAAAGCAATGGAAGTGGGGGATATAAGGCAAGTATATGCAGATCCTACGTTAAGTACCCGCAAATTGGATACTGTGTGTGGTGTTAGTCGACGTAGTCTCCAACGGATTCTAAAGGCGCATAGTTTTCATCCGTATAAAATTCACCTTGTACAAGAACTTAATGAAGACGATTTTGATCGGCGATTACAATTTTGTGAAGATATGAGTACACGAATTATAAACGATAAATATTTTCTATTCAACATTTGCTTTTCCGACGAATGTTCCTTTTTCTTAAATGACGTAGTAAATCGTCATAACTGCCGATATTGGTCCGATTCTAATCCCAGAATTTATCGTGAGGTACACACACAGCAGCCACAAAAATTAAATGTTTGGGCTGGTATTTTTGGCGATCATTTAGTTGCTCCTTTTTTCTTACCTGGAAATTTGAACGGTGAAATGTATTTGGAATTACTGCAAGACGCCATAGATCCTGCATTAACAGCCATAATTGAAAATCAGAATGATCGGCGGTACATTGCGAATAGGTTGATGTTCCAACAGGATGGTGCCCCACCACATTACGCATTACGTGTTCGACAATATTTAGATCAGACATTTCCAGGTCGATGGATTGGTAGAAGAGGTGCCATTGAATGGCCCCCAAGATCGCCAGATTTATCACCTTTGAATTTCTTTCTGTGGGGTCACTTAAAAAGCAAAATCTGTGCTACTTAGCCAACATTGTTAGAAGATTTACGACAAAGAATTGTGAATGAGTGCCTTCAAATTGCTCCTCAAATATTGCAAAATGTGCGGCAAAGTTTTGAGCAAAATCTTTATTACTGCATGGAGAGTCATGGTGGTCATTTCCAACATTTACTTGGCTGACGGGTCAGTTCATTTTTCATTTTTACACCACTTTGCTGCAAAATGTATTGATCTCCACTGATGATGATGTATTAGAGTTTTATTTAAGTTTTAAATCAATATATCTCCAAAACTACTGAACTGAAGTAAATGAGGTTTACATCATTATAAAGGGAATTGCAGGACCTTTAAAATAAGGTATCACTCGACCCCCCTTTCTATTTAGGATTTTAGGGTGGTGCCACCCCCGCCCAGGGGGCTGCACGTGTTAACGTGATTTTTTGCCAATTTTGTGTCCCCCTCGAAAACAAAATCGACGGGTCTGAGCGTTTTTCCAAAAAACAACTGAGCTGCCAGTGAATGTCTCTGTTTTGTTTGCGATGCGCCACCCTGTATATTAATATGCCATAGTTTTCTAGTTACGCTAAGTTTTCCGTTAAATCTTTAAATATCATCATATTGATATTTTTAATTGGTTTTGCCAGTTTTTCTTAAGAAAAAAAAAATAAAAATAGAGGTAAGAAAAAAAAAAGTATTTTCATGGCAAGTGCTCAACTAAGGTTGCCCGCTTGATTCTATCCAGAGCGGTGCATGGTAGAAATACACAATTAACGAGCCACTCAGTCCACCTGTATGTGGTTTAGCTTAATATCCCTCGAACGATAGTGTTAAAAAATTCTTTCATCTGGAGAACGTCACTCTGAAACGACCTCCCTAAGGCCGTGTTCCCCAACGAGTATTATAATCTCCATAGATTCAAGACCAACGTGTATTATTTCATGCGCACACGCACTGCTCGCGGAGCGCCATAAAGGATTAATCCTGCAGTGTTTTGCCTTACCATAAAAAAAATTATTTTTAAAAGCTGGATCGAAATTATTTTGTTTTTCCTGTCTCTAGATGAAGTATAGGTATAGGTTTTATTTGGTTAACAAGTGAGCCAGAACCATTTTCATAAATTTCGAGTAGCTTAATAGTGTTATTATCATTGTTATAATTGAGATATACTGCTACGTCATCAGCATATTATGCTATTAAGTGTAATAATTTTCATTGAGTTTTATACCACATAATGTATGATTTTTTAATCTTAGAATAGAAGTGTTCTATCATTCTAGCAAAAAGTATCATTGATAGCGGACAAGCCTACCTCACCAATCAGTTTATTTTATAGCCGATGGGCAAATATTTATTAATTAGAAATATTGACGCATTTCTGTACATCCTTTGATTATCTGCAATTATTTTTTTAGGAAAATTCTTTATTTAGGATGTGTCACAAATATTCATGCACGCCCACATTATGTTTCTTTTGTCCATATTTCATTATTAAATCTCGATTAAGCATTGCATTAAAAATTGACCCGTTCCCCACAATTTCGCTCTTTCCAGATTATATTACTTCTTTCTAATTCTGTTTGCAAATATTTCTGTTAATATTTTATAATCACTATTAAGGACTGTTACAGGGCGAAATTTTTTTAAAGTACTGTATACGTCTTTTGTAGATATATCCTTGATTAAAGGTCTCATAGTCTGTTTTATTTAGTTTATTTTTTACTTGAGCTAATAGGCAGCGTGTTTCTTGTTTTAATATACAGGGTATCCCAAATTCGATAGTACATTACGAAAACCTACAAAACTATTATAAATATCGTGCTGAAATTTCGGAAATAGCGATAACACAAGAGCAATCTTTAAAAATAATTTTGAAAATGCGGCGTTGCCAGTTTTACCTCTACTGGATACTAACTTTAAAATGTTAAAGCAATATATATAATAATAATAATATAATAAATTATACGATTCGATCCGAGTAACTTTTATTAACCATGTCCTACATCTATTTTCCATTGTTCCTTAGGTATTAATTATTTTGTGTTTTTTTTGCGGTCAAAACAGATATTGCAAAAAATCAAATATTGTAGGATCTAATGATCTGAAATTTTTGAAATATTTAAACAATATACATGTATTTCGATCATATAACAAACTTGGAAAATATTTTATACAGGGTGCCTAAAAATAATGTTTCGGTTGGTCTTTCCAAAAAAATGCCAAAAGTCACTTTTTTCGAATAAAACAACATCCCGTATATTTTAAACTAGAATCATTTGAAAAAAGTGACATTTGGTATTTTTCTGGAAAGGCCCACCGAAAGATATTTTTTGAGCACCCTGTATAATATATTGTCACAACTGGGGGTTGTTTCCCTAACGGGGCGTGAATGAAAACCACTCGACTAAAAAACAATACAGGTTTTTAATAATAGTTTGTTATAAAATTTACCAGGAAGCTCGGAGAAAACCCAGCATGTCTCCGGGGGGTGCGGACCAGTCCGACACTGTCGATGGGGGCTCTCAAGAAAGGTGCCTGAGGGGCTTTACGTGGCTCGTCTCCAGAAGACGGGAGTCGGAGAGGCCTGGAGCCTAGGGGACTCTTGGAGAGTGCTTATAGATCGATCAGGAGAGGGGCCTCGAGTCTATGTGACACTTTGGGCACTCCTGTCGCAGGGTAGTTGACCAGTCGTTGAGACGAAGGTCACGTGTCCATCCAATGTTCGGGTATTTATACACCGAAAGTGCTGATTCTTGTTTAATTGAACTTGGCATTGGATGGCACAGTGGTCCGCCACCTCAACGCACAGTGGTCTAGAAGTGTGAAAATTATAATTAAAAATGTAGAGCCCGCCATTTTGTTGCCAATATTTTCTAAGTTAGTTATACAACCGAAGTACCTGTATATTGGTTAAAAATTTTGAAAATTTGACATCGTTAGATCCATAGATACCTACGATATTTCATTTATTGTTACTCATGTTTTGGCGGCGAAAAATATTAAAATAATTAATATCTAAGGAACAATAGGAGATAGGTATAATAGGATATGGTTAATAAAAGTCAGATTTAACAGGAGAATCTAGATATCGAATAATATATGTACAAGGCCTGGGTTTTAAAATTCCAGCCTCAGCAACAAAAAGTACTATTTTTCCATAGGGTGATTCACTGATTATTTTTATAATTTCACTCTCAAGAAAACACATTTGTTCACGAAAGCATTTCTTTATTCTACCAAACTATTCCATTTGAACAGATAATGTCAGGTGTTTACATAAATTGTGAAATCATATAACTACTTCACATAACTTATTATCGATTAACTAATTAATGGCACATTAACTAATCACACTTAGGGGGGTTCGTGCAACCCGCAAAAAACTATTATACGTTTACCTCAACAATCTTTGCAAAATATTGTTTCGTGGGAAGGAGACGTTTCACCACGAAAATAATCTGTAACTCGACTCACTGTTTAGAAACATTTGGCGCTGCTGGCCCTAAATACGTAGTTATTTAAATCAAAGCAGACGTACACCACGGAGTGAAGTCTAAAACCTACTTGAAAACACTTGGAGCTTATGTCCCAAAAATACATGAGGAGCCGACGTTCCGTCACGGAGTAAAGTCTAGAACCTACTGCCTCATTCAAAATGAAAAGATTTACTTTGCTTACTTTCAAGGCGAAAACCACTTGCAACACCGCCTCCCTCTAAGCATCTTCCTACTGCATCCCATAACAACTGACCTGTCTAGCACGTAGGCATTGTCTTCAACGCCCGCCGGCCGCCTTTTGTGATAATTGGGAAAGCCTCGCCAAACCCTGATGTTTACCGGCCGTCAGGTGAGTCGACTGGCTAGACGCAATTTGAAGGTGTATAAAAACGTAAACAAGCTGTGTTATGAAGGGTTTCCATTGTATTATTTTACCGGAAGGATTAATTAATGCGAAGTAAATTCGCAGTTAAGTTTTTATAATATGTTAAAAGATTAGTTTTATTTATTTCTTTAAAACAGTAGACATGATCCAAATGCGGCGTTGCCGATCATTATTAACTTTTCACTGAAATGCGATAATGGGTTTGGTCTAATTATTAAGTAATATTAGGAGTTTGAATTATGCTAATTAGGCTTGAAATGCACATGCATCTTTTCCCAACAATATATAATCCACCTGAACAAACCGGAAATAATCCAAATACAAGATAAAATCTTAATTTTTTTTATTTCCAAAAAGAAAAGCAGTCTTATGATCAAACACACAAGTTAACTTTTAACGTACCTTTTCCATGACAACAACCGAAAAAAGTTTACTTGTTAACTTTTCAATGTGGTTGAAAAGTAGTAATTTTGAAGTCAGCGTCTAGAGTTAACTTGTGTGTTTAATCATAGGGCTGAATAAAAATTAATCATCGAGTTAATTTTCGATTAAAAATAATTATTTTTCTACGACTGCCTTAATATAGTTAAAATAAATACACACTAATAACTGCTCTTAAAACTACACATTTTATATAGTGTGTGCAGTGTAAACTTTTGACACAGCGTGTTCAAAGTACGGTTGTTGTATAATATTTTATATATTAATTAGTTAAACAAATTGCCGCAGCAACGTTTATATGGTTCCTGTAAACTAGAAATTTGAAATTAGAAAGTATCATATATATTATAAAACTAATATTACTTACTATAAAATAAATATTTGTTATTAAACTTAATTAAAAGCAGGAAGTCAGTATTCAATAAATTTTATAGAAGCTTAAAATTCCTATAACGTGGCTAAATACCCTTATATGATATTCATAAGATCGAGAAGGGCATACTTTTATAAAATATTTTGATATTATAAGAGTTCTATAGAAGTTGTGTCCCACACTTTTAAAGCAATTTAATGCTACAACTATAACATTGTTTTGTAGTGTGTATTTGGCGATATTTATACAACAATATTTTATCGACACTTAAGTCTTGCACAAATATTACACAGGTATTGCATAATGCAGTCTGATTATATAGCAATTCAAAGAGATATTTAATTTTTTAGTGCAGCATTTTAGTAGAACCAAATTATTTTAAAAGAGTCGTATAACAACAGAGATTATAAATATTATAAATATTTGCCTACTTATTTAAAAATTGATCATCTGGAACTTAATGGCGATCGTTCGTAAAAAATGATTGATATTATATCACCTTTATCATTTTAACAATCTCGGATTAGCGTTAATAACTCAAATTTCATTGCACCGGAAATCTTATTGATAAAATATGTATATGTTTGTGGCACAAAAAAGATGCGCTTCAGCTTTGGGCCACGTTTGCTGTAAAAATAAGAAAAATATATATATAATTTTTTTTTATTATTTCGATATTTTTTATGTATAATATTAAGTTATTATTTTATTTAAAAATAACGTTAGAGAATAGTCTTTCGAAACTAATAAAATAACGTTAAAACTGCATTTTTACGTCTCCGACCTATTTTTGCATGATGGCGGCAGTCGCGGATCCAACAAACCATTATTTAAAAATGGCGCATTATAATACAACCATTTTATATCAAAGTAAAACGTTTAATAATATTGTAGTGTAAATTAGAACTATTAGGATATAATGGTTTTATGGTCTTGCATATTAGGGTGATTTAAATTTTTTTGTAACGTGAAAGCAAGGTGTTGGTGTTGCAACGCTTTAGAAGTTGTTATAAATCATTCAATTTTATAATGCTTAATATATATTTTAGTTTAAAATAAATAAATTGTAAACTAACATTTCAGTTGCAGTAGAAGCAAAAGTGTAGTGTACAATGCGTGTGAGTATTTTCAACACTAGTGGCACAATAATATACTATTAAAGACTAGTAAATTCTACATTAATTTTTGGAAATAATTTAAGACTAGCGATGTCATTAGTAAGTATAAAATTATCGTGAAAATAGTATTAGATACCAATAGAAAACCTTGACCATTTATATCACCCGTAATAAAAGAAGATATACAATCTGGATTAAAGATTAAAATGTCCCGGTGTTTAGTAACGGCACACGCTGACTTTAATTTATCTAAAAAAATAACCACAAATGTGACTTTACTCCTTATTAGTCCTTATTAAACAGAATAATGTGGTGCTACAAGAATTTTGGAATACAAAATTATTTGTTATTTACCTAACAAGTGTTGAAAATACACTTTCCATGTTGGTTACACGAGGGTCGAACGTAAGGAAAATTGGAAAACTTGCATTACCTGTTATAGATAGGAATGTGCATGTTGATGCATTGTTTCCCGCGCCAGTCTTGAAAAAGCTTTAAGCACTACTAAGTGTAAGTTTTTAAAAAAACAATTAGCATAATTGCGGATAAGTTCACATATCGGCACGCATATTATGAGCATGGAAAGTAGATACTATTAGCACTAATGCAGAGAAGGTCAACTTTCAGCACACACATAAATGCGGAGAGTAGATACTTTCTGCCCGTTGCACTGGAAGAAGATATTATAAGTATATATATTAAGAAAGCATAAGTTCGTCATCAGTCCCGAAAATATATTTTTTCCACTAATAATATACTATTATTTGTCACTTTACCGGACGAATAAAATGTATAAGGTTTATAAGCAACGCATTTGCAAAAAATAATAGTGTATGTAATACCATTTTATATTATAAAATGGTAATACACATGAAAGTGATTTTATTGATTTCGAAGGTTAGCCTTCCCGCCCAGTAAAATAGTTGGTGTTTGTGAGTACCATTCATGTATGTCATTTCGTATTGGTGTTTCTAGGTGGTATATCATTGTATGTTGGAACAATTGGAGATCTTATTAAAGTTCCGATACCTAAGATTATTCATTTTAGTGACGTCTCGTACTGAACTTTTTTATAGACCTAATTTATCTGCAGTTAGGTAAGTGAGAAATGCGGAAAAATTCCTTTTTTTCAGATCTACTAATATCGCTTTAAAATATAAATTGTAATAGCACCTGTTATTGTACATTAGAAACAACAATTACTAGCTCTCTGTTTTGACATCCGAGAATAGCTCTTCTCTTATTCTATCTATTTATGATTACTCATAATTTATGCTTCGAAATAAAAGACGTAAATTAATCATTGATATAATAGTTGATTTCTCTTTGGATCATTATAAATAAGCCTATATGGTTTTGGTTATGCTGTCATAAATAAAGTCATAACAACCTTTAGAATTGGAGGGAATTAAGAACTTGACTACATTGAGAAAAAAAACTTAAATGGGATAAATAAAAATATTTAATTGAAAGCGACCAACAATAGATTTTATTCGCCAAATAAATTTTTTTATTTAGAAATTTAGTAAAAGCTTAATTGTCTGAATTAAAATTTATTTCGGAAAAAAACGTAACTTTATTATAACTTACGTTTAATTCGACCAAATTCGATAATGATTCCGTCAATTAAATGTGTTCTCGCATAAATATTTGAAAATAATTTTGTCAATCAAGTAATAATTGATGCAACAATATTCCTTAAGCCGTAATAATACACTATAAAATTAACGTGTAAAGCTACCGACTTTACTCTGCTTAGCATTAAAACTATTTCACTAAATCAAAGGGCTTACTTACTCTAGAGTTTTCTTTTTTGAAACCTTTGTTATCGATAAGCAAAATAGCCTCGACATTAACATAGCAGAAGAGTCGTTTTTCGTTACTATTATAACAAACACTATGTTCCTTAGTATTTTATTCTGAAAGTGCTAAATTATTTCAATATTGCTCGTATAGCACACCTTCACAGATAATCACATTGTACCTAAACACATTTTTCCAGTCCTCTAACAACCCACTTAAACACACAATGCAGAAAATAAAACTAATACATTATATTACTATGCGCACTACATTACCAGGAACCAAACTTGTAGAACATATAAATGGCGAGTCCGCGCGTTATCTCGCCAATTTATTACTAAATGCAACAAGGGAGGAAGAAAATGGTCACGTGACTTTTATAAAACTTTGATTCGGGCAACCACATTTTTAATATGGGACTTAAAATATAATTTTGGCAACTGTAAATAGAGGTTGATTGTTAAAAGAAAATATTATGGAATGAGGAAGCGACATTTTCAACAGCAGAAGTTTTATTAATGATAAATAATATCAACGTATGGGTTTACAAGTAATCCTCATAATAGAAATAAATTTCCAATGTCGGAAATATTTGATTCTTTGATAGGGTATACTGAAGAATGGGTCCTATATTTTTAATATAAGATTTTTTTTCCGGGCAAAGATATCTGGAACTTCTTGACCACGAAATAGACACATTTTTATAGGATTGTCTATCAAAGAGTACCCCATCAGATAGTATGGCACCAAGACGAGATACTAAACATAATTAACATAGTAACAGAATATTTAGACAACCTTAATGCCAATTGGTTAGGATGACATCGCATGAACCATTCATATACACAGGGTCGTTGGTATGTATGGAAACGGTCGATTATTTCTTAAAGTATAACAGTTAGCAAAAAATATTTTCCATAAAAGTTTTAGGGTTTTTTAAGGTGTATTAGAATTAAAAAAAAAATAAGTATACAGCATGAGTCAGAAAACCGTATGGAAGCAAAGTTACCTTTTTTTAAACGGAACACCCTATATCTTTGAATATTCTTGGATTTAGCATGGCATAACAATTATTTTTAAATGAGTGCATTATAAGTCTAAACCTAATAGTTTCTGAGATATCGACTTTTGAAAAATGACATTTTTGAACTTTGACAGCTTCTAGCTTTCTAACGGCACGTTTGAGAGTAAAACGGCTTACATGTCCCTATGTGACTTTTTTATGATCTTCCCAAAAACATCAACTTCCGGTTAAACCGGAAGTACTGTATTTCCGGCTTTTGAGTTACATCCGGTTTAACCGGAAGTTGATGTTTTTGGGAAGATAATAAAAAAGTAAGATAGGGACATGTAAGCCGTTTTATTCCAAAAGGTACCGTTAGAAAGCTAGAAGCTGTCAAAATTCAAAAATGTAATTTTTCAGAAGTCGATATCTCGGAAACTATTAAGTTTAGACCTATACCTAATGCACGTATTGAAAAATAATTATTATTTTATGTAAAATTCAAAAATATTCGAAGATATAGGGTGGTCCATTTAAAAACAAGCAACTTTGTTTCTCTACGGTTTTCTGACTCAACCTGTACACTTATTTTTTTTTTTAATTCTAATACACCTTAAAAAAACCTTAAAACTTTTATGGAAAATATTTTTTGCTAACTGTTTTACTTTAAGAAATAATCGACCGTTTCCATACATACCAACGACCCTGTATGTATTAGTACTATATGGCGCCTTGCCCATTTAACCAATGTAAACGTAGTGAAGCCGAGGTTCCTTGTTTCGTCAAGGTCATTTCTCGAAGTGTGCATGTGCGAGAAAAAGTAAATAGACGTTTGTTTTTACCGGAATAAAATGAGTTTATGCTGCGTTTTCCGTCACATTTGACGTTTAAAAAAAGCGAAAGGACAGGAATTGTAAATAAACGTTCAAGTTCTTGGTTTGTTTAAGATCTTGTATATCCCGATTGAGGAAAGAAAAAGAACGCAGGTAAATATATTAATAAATCTTTTATTATATATTTACCAATAAAATTAGTTAAACAGGAAAAATATAGGTTTTTGTAGGTCTCTTCGGATTATGTGCAATTTTCGGTAAACATTGGTAGGTACCTAATTATATCAACAGCAGCAGAGGCAATTATAATTTTTAGGAAATGAACCACCCAATTATTGTTTCTTTACAAAATTAACGTAAGTAAGTTAAACCAAAGAAAGGAAGAACATCCCGTCTGGGTACATACCGGTGTAACGATAAATCTTTGTTCAGGTTTTTACGCCTGTTGCAAATAATGTAAAATATTATGTTTTGCCTCGGCTTCTGCACAAATTTATTACACTTTATACAGACACATTCAAAAGTTACAAAAAAGTGTAAAGATAAACAGTACACAAGAGCCGTTAACACAACTCGAAGAAACGAAGTGTCAAGCAAATCAACGTTTGTTAGAGATTTCGAGGTTATGTCGAGTAAAAATGAGACGTTGTCATGTTGTCAGCCTACAGTTATATGAAATCTTTAATTGACGCGTTTTAGTTTACAAATGTAAACAAATAATTTGAAAACACTTGTAAATACCGACTTAAGCATTAATTAAATTTTGTAATTTTCTAGCAAGATTTCTGCTAATTTTATCATAGCTCTAATTTTCTAAGGCTCACCCTTCTGCCCTCTTGTAAAAAAATAAAAGTACATTCGGTAATACCCTTACGGCGCATGCGCACAAGTCGAAATGACCCTGGATCTTCTATCTTTGTTGTTGCTTCAAGATATTCAGGGTAATAGCCATATAGTACTAATACATTTATGGTACCATTCAATGACCACCTAACAGCCTCGGTCGTACCCCATTAGATTATTTCTTATTGGGTCATCCAAGAAACCGGGTATATTATGATAAAACAAAAATTTTTGACAAAAAAAATAGAGAAAAGAAAAGAATTGGGGTCCGTGAATTAAAGATCTCGACTGATCGAAACCGTTTTTAAAAAGTACACAAGTTGCTTACACGAAGTGCTTTATTGTAGTACTACCTATTTTCTAAAATACAGGGGTATTTATATGAGAGCAGTGACAAACAAAAGTACTTATCAACTAAACACATTATCTTAATGGTAACTAAACACATTATCTTAATGGTAATGGGCAAAAGTGTCATTGAGGTGTAGAAAGGCTGGTTCCTTAATTCGTGGACCACCCAGATTAATTATACTCGTATATGTATAATACTAAAGGCTATGAACAAATTGGAATATAAATATTTTATTAATAAGTTGTATTAATAGAAGTGGCGGTCTCATTGAGCAGTAAATATTATTGTAAATAGTTTATCTTGAATTTAAGATATAGGTACTCCGAATATTTAAGTTAATGAAATAAATTATTTAATTCACACAACACATTTTTAAATTTAAGTATTTCTTAAACTGATGGTTAGATCGGTACTATCCTGAACTACGTAATTTTTAAATAAAGAACAACGCTCTTTTCAAACATCCAATAATATATTACATAAAAAAAAAGGAATATTTTCAAAAATTTTACACTTTTGATATGCGGAATGACTCTGTATATACCTATTAATTTATAAAATATCTCATACAATGCATCTGTTCAAAAACTAAAATTGTTATTTGCAAAATTATGCATAAATTCTAAAAAAAAGGCAATAAAATTTCAGCTATTTAGATAAAAAATTAACAAGACATGCAAATCTATATTATACAACAATGGTCCAGACAGCAGATAGTTTATATTCAAAGGCTAGACCTTTCGCCGTTTATATCTTCATTGTTTTAAATTTAACAAGCTTGAATGACATATTTATTAGACATAAAATAATAATAAAATGTTGGCAGATTTTAGTTTGGGATATATTGTATTGATATTGTTTATTAGAGCTCTTAATAATCCATCGTATAAATCTATCAGGTATGGTTAGGCACTATTTCATCAAGACACCTGACTGACGAGCAGAAAAAAAAAAATATAGTTATGGGTTTAGCATCGAAGACAAGATTTTAATACACACTCTAACAGACATTACAGGATGGCCGACTAAGCGAGAAAAGCGGCTTTGTCTTCGAAACAGATCACTTTATAGGTTTGCAAAAAAGAATTCCTAGAAATTACTCACACATTTCTGTAGTTCATTTAATTTAACCAGACTAGCGAGGACTTAGAGAAGACCATACGCTGGAATGGAACCCGCAGCTGCGGGTATCTACGTGAGGTGGCGCTGAAAGCCAGTTTATCGGTTTAAACAAGCTTAAAGAAAAGGGGCAACCTTTAATTAATTAAATTAATTAGATATAATAATTAAAACTAAGGTGTGCCAGAACTGTTACTAATTTTCAGAACCAGATGTACCCCCAATAGATTGAAGAAAATGGAAGGTTTTGCGGGCCCCATATATTATTCTGTACTAATACTATATGGCTATTACCCTGAATAAGTTGAAGCAGCAGCTGAGATAGAATATCCAGGGTTATTTGGACTTCTGCGCATGCTCCGCAGGGCAGTGCCAAATGTGCCTTTATTTCTTTAGAATAGGGCACAAGAGTGAAAATTAGAGCAATGGTAAAATTAGCATAAATCTTACTAGAAAATTGCAAAAAAAGCATTGAGTCGGTAATTACAAGTGTTTTCAAATTATTTCTTTCAATTAAACTGAAACGCGTCAAATCAAGATTTCATATAACTGGAGGCTTACAACGTGACAACGTCGCATTTTTACTCGACGTAACCTCGAAATCTCTAGCAAATCTTGATTTGGTTGACAGCTCGTTTTTTGGAGCTGTGTTTTTATTATTATCAACGGCTTTTGTGTACTGTTGTCGTTTTCATTTCTGCAAATTTTGTTTATGTGTGTGAAGTGTGATAATTTTGTGTTGATGCCGAGGCAAAACAGAATAATTTTTGATTATTTATAACAAAGACCTGATCAAAGATTTACCGTTCCACAGATATGTGCCCGGACGGGATGTTTTTTTTTTTCTTTCTTTCTCTCTTTTAATTTACTTACTTTAATTTTGCGAGGAAATAATAATTAGGTAGTCCACTTCTTTAAAATTATAATTTCCTCTGCCGTTGTTGATATAATTAGGTACTTACCTCAGTTACCTACCTACTTTTACCGAAAATCACATGTACTTCAAAGAATCCTACAAAAACCTATATTTTACATTTTGAACTCTAAAAATAATTGTTAAATATCTAAAGCCGGCATTACACGGCGTGTGGAGTGACACTCCTGGCGTGATAACCGAAGGAAAACGCGCCGTTGGAATGGTTCGGCGTGGCCCGGCGCGACAAACTTTACGCCGCCTGTCTGTTCCCGTCGATGAGCGGTAAATATTGCACAGTTCAAAGGAAACGCGCTGCGCGAGAGTGGAGCGTCTCGGGTTTTGCAGTCACACGGCGCGTCGAGCGAGCGGGATGTTCTCCGAAATTTAGTGGTGTTTTGTTACTGGAACCATCAACATGTCGTGGTCAAACGAAGTTATTTCAGAATTTTTAGTACTGTATGAACAAGAACCGGCCATTTGGAATCCCAAACATCTAGGTCATAAAGACAGAAATGGTGTACATGATTCGTGGATGCGAATCCAACAAAAATTAAGTGTTAATTGCACATTAAATGAAATAAAAAAGAAAAAAGAAACACTAATGGGCACTTTTCGAAAGACACATGCTAAAGTAAAGGCAAGCATGAAGACGGGAAGTGGTGCAGAAGATATTTATAAACCAGACTGGTTCGCCTACGAACAAATGGCAAAATTCCTGCATTCAGTATATAACCCCAGAAAAACACAAAGTTCAGAGGTAATTATTTTTATTGAAGTTATTAATAGAGGTTATTTTTTTCCGTAAATTTAAAATTGTTGGAGAAGACCTCACCTCGCAATTCGCGCACTTTCACTGGGCGGCACGAAACTGTCGACCTACAGGCCGTGGGACCGCGATCTTCAAGACACGTCACTCCACTCCACTCCACGCCAGGAGTGTCACTCCACAGGCCGTGTAATGCCGGCTTAATAGAGGTTTCATTATTATATTATATATATTTACCTGCGTTCTTTTTTTTTTTCAATCAAAATATGCAAAATCCTAAATAAAACAAAAACTTTAATGTGTGTTTACAAATTCCTGTCCTGTTGTCAAAATGAAATGTAACTGAAAAGCAGCATAGCCTCATTTCTTTCCCGTAGAGAGAAACATTTATTTATTTTTGCTCGCGCATGCGCACTGTGCAAAATGACCCTGACCAGACAAGGAACTTCGGCTTCACTAGGTTTACATTGGCAAGGCACCAATACTATTACTAATACATATATGGCGGGCCCCCACAAAGTACGGATTTATATAAATTGGATTTTTTTTAGAAAGGCATCTATATCTACATTAAATAATAGTCAAGTAAAAATAATAAACTAAATTCACCGTCCTATTGAAATTCCGGAGTGTCCGCTAAAGTTTGCTTAGAAAATAACGGCCGCCATTATGAACATCTAATGCAAGATCGAAGG
Source organism: Polydrusus tereticollis (assembly GCA_963920685.1). Lineage (NCBI taxonomy): Eukaryota > Metazoa > Arthropoda > Insecta > Coleoptera > Curculionidae > Polydrusus > Polydrusus tereticollis. Next base: position 83,226,903 of record OY987333.1, read on the forward strand.
CGGCAACAATTATTATAATAATGCTCGCCTTGTTTTGTTTTTGTTGTTTCAGTGTTTTGTGGATTTTTTTCCATGTGTTTTGAATTTATTTTATTTCTGAATGTTGTTTAGTAGAACATAAAATTTTGTTCAATTCTGATTTAGTCATACCTATAGACAAACAGACAGGATAGACCTTTTTTGCCTTAAGTATAACTCATTTAGCCCTAGCAAAGAATAGGTTGCTATTAACAGTCGAACCTAGAATGCGGGGTCAGGCATTGACCCCAGTTTACTATTTTTAGCGCCACTAAGGTACCTATTTTCTTTTTTTAATTAAGAAATTTTTTTATTTTACGTATTTTTTCAACCAGTAGAGATACAATAATTGATAAAATATTTGACCGTCGCCGGATGTTTTTAAATTGTTTATTACGATCGACACCACCATATCGACAGTCAGTGCAGAAAAAGGTATTTTTTTTTTAAGTTTTGACACTTATTTACATTTTGAAATGATTGGAAGATATTTGACTGATCGCGAATTGGCATAAGCTCTTTATGAGGACGATTACCAAGTTTACACGAGAGCTTAATGCGTTTCAACTAAAAATGTGATGTAGTGAAAATAAGCCTTAAATTGTATTTATACGGCGAGTTCGAATATGGGTTTTTACGATGACATTAGCCAGTTGTTTGCTGCTGCCAACAAGAAAATATTGGATTTAACGTTTAACCTCAAAAGCAAACACTGGGCACTACGGTTGGTAGAGGAGAAGGTACAATTATGGGCTAGGCTAGTATTATGGGCTACGATATTATTTCTGGTATAAGTAGTGTCATCTGTCGCTAAACGTGCAAACTATATGTGTTTCAACATGACTTACCGATTATTGAACACAGGAATCTGCGTTTCGCAGGCGCAGTTTTGTTAAAGATAACTTCTTTATTTTATAGTGTTTAGACATCTTACAGTGGTGGTTATAAACCGAGATAGTTTAGTAGTTATTGATCGTAAAATTTTGTTCTATTGACCAATATTGAGCGTAAGGTTTGTATTTTCATATTACCTTTTTAAATTTGCACAAACATCTAATATAAAATATCTATCAAATAGTTAATTTTTTTAAGGTTATTTATAATATGGGCTACTCTTACGCTTGTAATATGGGCTAGCCCATATTTGTAACAACATTGAAAACTTTGTGTTTTGTTTTAGAATGCCACGCAAAAAAATTATGGTAACCTCTAGTCCAAAAAAACGAAAAGCGTGGAATACAGAGGATATGAAAAGAGCTGTCCTTGCTGTAAGAGAAAAAATGATGGGTACATTAAAAGCAGCCAAAACTTTTGGTGTTCCACGGACTACAGTACAGCGATTAGCTAAAATGGAGCATCTTGGCATAGACCAGACCGTTCAAATTAAGCTTGGCCAAGGTACAGTTCTAGATCCAGAATTGGAACAAACATTAGTTCGCTATATACTTGAAATGGAAGCCAAATTTTATGGATTAACCCGCAAAGACATTCAACGTATGGCATTTCAATTAGCAGAAGGAAACGGCAGAAATCATCCTTTTGGAAATACCCAGATGTCAGGAAGGGGCTGGCTGGATCTGTTTCTGCAAAGGCATAGAAATACCTTGTCAATTAGAAAACCCACAGGGACGTCTTCCGCTCGCGCTAGAGGGGTTAACAAAGAAAGTGTTAACAACTTTTTTACGCTTTTACAGGAAGTGTATGAAAAACATAATTTCCCAGCTAATCGCGTCTTTAATGTGGATGAGACTGGTTTAACTGTTGTGCAAAATAAGATCGTCGAAGTAGTTGGTCGCAAAGGTAAAAGGCAAATTGCTTCTTTAACATCCATGGAGAGGGGCTCTTTAATCACTTTGATAGCCTGCATGAGTGCTGGAGTAGATTTTGTACCGCCAATGTTGATTTTTCCACGGAAAAACATGAATATTCAACTAATGAAGGGCACCCCTCCAGGATCTATTGCCGCGGTTCACCCTAGTGGATGGGTGCAGACCACGTTATTCACCCAGTGGTGTAGACATTTTATAGACACGGTTAAACCATCTGAAACTTCGCCTGTTCTCCTAGTATTAGATGGGCATTATAGTCATACGCGCAATTTAGACGTTGTCAATATGGCAAGAGAGAATAATGTGTCGATAATCTCCTTACCCCCACATTCAACCCACAAATTGCAACCCCTTGACAAAACTTTTATGGGCGCTTTAAAAACCTACTATAGCGAGGAGATTAGACAATGGATTCGGCACAATCATCGGACTTTATCGCAATATGATATTGGCGAACTTTTTGGAAAAGCCTATCTTAAAACTCAGACTGGTAAAATTGCAGTAAATGGATTCCGCGCAACAGGAATTTTTCCGCTGAATAAGAATATTTTTTCAGATGCAGACTTTATTGCTGCCGAAATTGAAGCAGAAAAACAACACCGCTCCGCTGACGCGATGATTAATTTGCCTGGACCGAGTCGGGCTACACCAAGCCCATCTCAGTCAAATGTAGAGCCAGCTAGTAAGAACAACGCTCAACCTGGACCATGCGGAATGCAAAAAATGATATCACCCTTTGACCTTTCACTAGCACCAAGGATATCTCAATTAAATGCGAAGCCAATTAGTGAAGACAAAGCTCAACCTGGACCATCCGGAATGCAAAAAATGATATCACCCTTTGACCTTTCACTAGCACCAAGGATATCTCAATTAAATGTGAAGCCAATTAGTGAAGACAAAGCTCAACCTGGACCATCCGGAATGCAAGTAGCGATATCACCCTTTGACATTTCACCAGTTCCGATATCCAAAAAGAAAAACACTAATAGGGGTAGAAAGGCATCGGAAGCGGTGGTAATTACTTCTTCCCCTTACAAAGAAGAATTGTTAAACACTCCTAGTAGAAACAAACAAAGTGGTAAAGTTGTTAAAAATAAATTTTTTTCTCAATCAGTTGACAAATTCTCATTGATCAAACCAGCTAAGAAGAGAAGAAAGCAGCAATCAAAAGAAGAATCCGACAGTGAAGAGGAAACACCTTTTATTCCTGACGATTTAGATGCTGAACGCATATTTTGCGAAGGTAAATTTTCTGAAGACCACACAGGTGAACTATGAGTCCAATGTTTGATGTGTAATTTGTGGAGCCATGTTGAATGTGCAGGTGCAGATAAGGACGAGTATGTTTGTGACTTTTGCCATTCGGCTTAATAATGTATTACGTAACTATTTCTGTTCGTTAATTTCATAATTAAACGTTTAACTTTAAAATTTTGAGTGTTTTTACTAGTAGCCCATATTTGTGTCACTTTCTAAATGAGTGCTCTTATGACATGCCTAATTAAAAAAATAAAAATAAACAAAAATACTTATAAAAAATTGACAAACGGTTAGCCTAATGTTAATAAGGTCCTGCTCATGCGGTAAAAAAAAAATAACGGTAATTATACCAAAAATACGTAAAATATAACAATTAAACAAATTGGTAGCCCATAATTGTACCTTCTCCTCTAGCATTAAGAGATAATGCGTATTCGCGTTTACACCAAGGTTAAATCCGAATATAAATCGGATAATCTACGTATTTTATTCATTTTAAGTGAATCCGAATTATGTTTTTTGAACATGCGTATTAATAAAATTCGTATTGCGTTAGTGCGCATTAGAGCATTCATGTAAACTTGGTAGATGATCTAGGGAGCAACATATTCAGTAATCAAACACCTAGCTGGTTTCAAAACAACGAAAATATTTATTTTTTAATTTTTTATGTTAAACGAATATATTCAATAAAAATATTTAATTGAAATCGCGCAACAAAATATTTTATTCGCCGAATTAAATAATTTTATCCTCAAATTTAATTATAGTTTAATTGTCTGAATTAAAATTTATTGCGGACGAACACATAATATTACATTATCACAACTTTTAATTCGATCAAATTCGATAATGATTCCGTCAATTAAATGTGTTTTCACGTAAATATTTAAAAATAATTTGGTCAATAAAGTTACATTTGCGCTGTTCTCTCGTTTCGTCTTCACTTCTATTACTGATAGGTCTGGTATAACTAAGTTAGGAAATTATTACTTATGATATTATGTAATTTTGCAACAATAATCCATCGGCTCTAATAACACACTATAAGATTAACGTGTAGAGCTACCGCACTTTACTCTGCTTTGCACCGAAACTCTTTTACTAATTTGTACGGTTTTACCTTCTTGAATCTTCTTTAAAAAAAAAAAAGAAATTAACATAGTAGAAGAGTCATTTTTCGTTACTCTTATGGCAAGCACTATATGTTCCTTGGGACTCTATCCTGAAAAAGCTGAATTATTCCAATGTTGCTCTTATAGCACACCCTCATTAATCATATATTACCCTAGTAAACTAACCCGTTTCAACAAACACCTTTCCACAGTCATCTAACAAAACACTTAAGTACGCAATGCAGAAAATAAAACTAATACATTATACATGCGCCCTCCATTGCCAGGAACCAAACTTGTGTAACACATAAATGGCGCATCGAAGCGATATCTCGCCGGCTTGTTACTTAATGCAAACGAGGAGGAAGATGGTAACGTGCCCACTTTCATAAAACATTTATTCGGGCTACCGCATTTTTAATATGGGAATTAAATTATAATTTTGGCAACTGTAATAATATTATTTTTGCATTTAATGTTTGAAGAAATTTATATTTTATTCTAATAATTTTTTTTTTGGAAAATCGTTTATTCAAGTAAGGAGTAAATACAATAAACTTAGCACTATCTAAACCCTCTAAACAGTGTATAAAACACTGGTAACGAGGATAAACAAAGAAAACGAAATATGTCAATACTAAGAAAGAAAAAAATATACATCAACATGGAAACAACAAGTTATAAAATATGACCTATATTATGTGGCGATGTTATTTAGATACTCTTTTAACATCATATTAAATTTTTTTACATTATTTACTTCTCTAATATTTATTGGTAATTTATTATAACTATCAGAAGCCTGAGAAATGGGGTTGAATATTCCTTTGTTTGTTCTGACGTTCTCCAGAAAAATGCTATCATGAGCTCGAGTGTAATGGTTATGTACATTCTCCAAGAATCTTATCGTAGTGTTTGATTTTTGCTTTTTATGTAATACTTTGAATATATATTTGCATTGTTCCAGTTCCCGTACCTGGTTCAATTTCATGACACCTAAATCCCTATATAAATCATCTGTGTGAGTTAGACGATGATAATTGAATAAAACTTTCAAAATTTTGTTTTGCATTATCTGCATTTTTTGAAATTCGACAACACCGCAGTTGCCCCAAACTGGGACTAGATATCTAAAACGAGATAGGAAATATGCATTGTATATGTTCATTTTACTGGTCTGTGTTAAATAGTTACGGCATCTAAATCTAAATATAATAATAATAAATAAAAAGATATTCCGCAGAAAACTAAATTAGCAAAATTTAATTGACCCAATAAAAGTTCGTTTAAGTTAAGAAAATATTCGACAATTAAATAATTTTATTGAGTCAACTAAATTTTTCTCGGTTAATATCTTCTCTGCACTATGTTATTTCACTTAATTAAATATAAGCTTGCCACAATTAACAAAAAAATAAATTGAACGTTCTAACCCTTTCAGTGGCTGGGTACACTACAGTGTACTCCAATTTACATGCAGCTAAATAGGATATATGGTAGAATTTACCTGTTTGATGCGTATGTACACTGTGGTGCACGACTATTATTTCATTTTATCAATGCCGCGCCATCTAGGTTATGGTAGATAAATTATTGCAAGAGCCGATATTTGCATGCAGCAGGTGTCCATTAGTATTGCGTGTCACATGTTACAGTATAATCGTTTTCGGATCGATTGTCCCTTACTGTTGGTTCGGGAATTTATTGTGTTCAAATAATTGTATATTGTTACTGTTTTCATACGCACATCGAGCAAATTCATTTTCTTTTGGGAAATACATGAAGGAATATCGTTGTACACCATCGTGTACCTTGCTTTTGAACGGACTTTGAACCAAAGGTAATTACATTTTGCAGTTTTTGTTTTCTTTTATTTAAAATCGCAATTATTTTTTTTGTTTTGAATTTTTTGATCAACATGTCAAATTATCAGATTTAGAAGGGCTGAGCGATGATAATTCCGATGGTTGGGAAGATAATTCAGACCAAGAATTATTACTTCTCCAACTATAACTTACTTCAGTACCTAAGAAGAAGAAATATATATGCACTAGGTACCGCAAGAGTGGACAGATTTTTACGTCCTCCTTTTACAAGTGATAAAGATATGAAAAAGAAGGGTCTAGGTACATATGAGGAACTTTTGAGTGGGGATGGAGAAGTAATTTTAGCCAAATTGTTTGAGAACAAACCAGTCGTTATGGCTTCAAATTTTTTAAGCATTGGTACTGAAGATGCATGTAAAAGGTGGAACAAGAACAAGAAGATTTTTGTCCAAGTTGCAAGGCCAGAAGTTATCAAGGAATATAATAATAGTATGGGAGGTGTCGACAAGTTAGACCTACTTATATCTATCTACAGAACTTTTATTCGATCTAGAAAGTGGACCTAGAGGATGTTCACCCATGCTATTGATTTGGCTTGTTCAAATGCTTGGCTTGAATATCGGCAAAAAGCACTAACACTCAATGTTCCAAAAAAATGAATTTTGGATTTACTGCACTTTCGGGCTTACGTAGCCAAAGTACTCATAAAAAGACAAAAAAATTCCGATAACAAAAGACGACGACCTTCATGTACGCCTTCAACCCCCGAACCAGGACCATCTGAAGTTAAGCGTCCTCGAATAGAGAGAATAACATTTTCCCGAAGTCGATGAAAAGTCGTTTGCATCATGATGCAAATTTCCAGACTGTGGGAAAAGAATACATTTTTTTTTGTCAGAAATGTGCGGTGCATTTATGCATAACCAAAACTCGGAATTGTTTTTCATTATACCACAAAAAATAAATAATAATCCATATTTCGTTACAAAATATGTCATAATAAATGTTTTTTATTTCTGATTATTTTGTTATATTATTTATGGTTAAATGGAAATGTACACTATAGTGTACTACCCTTATCTTACTTCTGGGAAACAGTTACAAAATGAAAAAAAAATTTTAGGTCTTAGTAGGCCCCTTAAAACCGAATTCCACTCTCATTGATTTCTTTCTCCGAAAAACATAAATTAGCTACTGAAAGGGTTAATTCGCACAGGAAATTTTTTTTTCCGTGTATGTATCTAATTTTTGCTTAAGAATCCATACGGCCAAAAGGAAAAGGGTAAGGCAGTAATAAAAAAAAATGACAACTCAAAATATTATGTTAAATATTAAAATATGTTGCTATTTTTAGTGGCGGTATTTGTTGGAAGGTGTCAAAATAAAACCTTTTGTCTAAAACCAATCACAATATTAATAGTTATTCATTTTTTACTTCTTAGAGCTTAATAATGCAAATGTAATAAAATTGTTTAAAAAAAACATGTCCTGTTTCTTGTTGGTCAAATGAACTATATTATAAAACTATATCTTAAATTTACTTTAAATAACTGGAATAACATTTTTATTAAGACGAAAATTACCATGAAAAAAAATTCGGATTTTCAGCTAAAAAGGTCTATTTATTAAAGAGACACTTAAAAGATAGGAGCGATGAAGACAATTTAGGAACCTCCGTATTTGCGGAATGGTTGAAAATAAATATCAGCAATGTTTTCGAAATCAGATCGCGAAACACGATTCACTCGTGTGGTTATAGATGAGGGTTGCTATTTAAACAAAATGCAATGTGGCGTCCTATCTGCCAAATTTGTTAATATATATTATGTCGTAGGCTAATTACAAATTCAGGCGTTTTATAAAACGCCTAGGCGTTTTATAAATGACTAGGTATATTGTAAAATGAAGAATAAATACTAAATTTTTACAATCCGACTGAACTTTTTAGGCGTTTCATAAAACGCCGAATTGATCTCAAGCTCATTGCAAATGGTTCTTCAATCTCGTTTGTTTTAGGATATGACTGATTATAACTAGTCGTTTTGTAAAAGACTGGAAAGGACTTAGGCATTTTATGAAACACCGATTTATATTGTCGCTTGATCGTATAATATTTCAAACAAATAAATAGTAAGTGGACACTTTATTTGTGTCATAACATCATAAAAGAAATTAATGGGTAACTCTTACAACACATGTTCCGACATTCACTGCGTAAATTTAGGTATATATTTACATTATGTAATCTAACATAATTTAAAAGTAATATTATTTTACTTATTTGAACACGGTCCGCTTAAATGACATTAAGGTACTATTGCATTTCAAGTGAGCCTTAAAACAAAAACACTTATTTGTGTGACACTGCGTTTTGCTTGCTTTTCAGGAACATCTTTTGAATCCCGGCCTTCCGAATTTAGAAAACTTTGTTAAAGCTTCTCTTAAAGAAATCATTTTATATAACTCTTTATCAACAAACACATCACTTTCCGAGTCTTCTAACATCTTGAAACGAAAGTTTCTGAAGTAAAAACAATGGAAAAATACTGTTAACTCGTCGATTGTTTACAAACTGTCAAACCACAGCATGAAGAAGTTAAACTAACAACTCGCCTGACTCGATAGCAGTCTTATTATAATACGCCTAAATATGTCTAGTTTTATATATGTCTATGAGTTTTATTCCAGGCGCATTGTAAAAATAATCGCTCACACCTTCATTTTACAATGAGTCTGAGAGCAATTCGGCGTTTTATGAAACGCCTAAAAAGTTCAGTCGGATTGTAAAAATTCAGTATTTATTCTTCATTTTACAATATACCTAGTCATTTATAAAACGACTAGGCGTTTTATAAAACGCCTGAATTTGTAATTAGCCTACGACATATACAGGGTGTTATGGAAATGACTTATTATATTTTAAGGGGCCACTCCTGGGGTGGCCTAGAGTTACACTTGATAGTTTTTTTTTCTAAAATCGGAAGTATTTTGAATTTTGTAAAATACCTTAAAACCGGACCATCTGTGCCTCTATGAAAGTTCATTACCCCTAAACACGTGTTTTTGACATGACAAATTGGCGGAATTTCTACAGACAGCTGATTACCTTGCGACGTTGCCAAGTATTCGGGAAAATCTTTTTTTTAGGTTTTTTAAAAAAGATTAAATCAAAAACTATACTGCGATTTCAATTAAACAAGTCTTATTCAATAGGTATAGTTTTTACTCACCCCATGAAATTGTATTGCTATCATAATACTTCGCTGAGTAAAAATCGTAGATACCAACAACAAGCCCTATGTCTGGAAATTTACACAGATAAACTATCACATCACAAAACATTCCCATCACATGTGTATCACATTATTCAACAACTATACACTCCAGCAGCAAAACGCAAACAAATTTTATGCCGTTGCAAGTAAATGAATAATAAGAAATGATATTAAAAACAAATTTATGAAGCCACATATGAAGCCATTGGGCGCATTCGAGAGACGAAACTGCTCCGCAGTGGTTACCGGTTATGATCCAACCGCTACCGATTCGTCGGCTTCCATGGATTTCGACTATTTCGACCAAAAGATCATCACGTTTGGTTCAAATGTCAAATCCATATCAGCTGTGCGTAACAAACATTAACCTTTCTTGTTTTGTGAAGCTTACCAATATACTCATCCCTTGGTTGAAACTCTTTGGTGGCAGTTAAAAAGTACGTTTTCCTGTTTAATGTATATGTTTTGTTCCTCCATTCTATTTACTACGTTCTTCGTAACCAAACTTTTGTTGCATACGTCATTTCCCCATTGACATAACGAACCGCTCTCTCCAAGCAGCGGAAGTGAAAGATGCTACCCACACAACAAGACGATTTAGGAACTGCTCCGGAGCAGTTTCGTCTCCCGAATGCGCTCATTGACTTTGAACTGCTCAGTACCCAATCACAGAACAGCAACAAATCACATTTCCCGCCCCCTGGACTATCGTGTTTAAATGTTGTGTGTCCAGTTAAGAGGACTGGATTGGATACCGTAATTATTATTCTTAATTGCAATGGCCACCTGTCTTGACGACAATGAGCCAGCTATTATCATTACCAAGAAGAACAGAAGTCACAGAAGAAGAGAAAGAACATAACCGTATCAAACGTGTGTCGCGTTGTTTTCAATCCGGATTTTGTTATAAAGTATTTCTAAGTCTATAACTAGTAATTTCTTGTATTAATAACACAGAATTAAAGAGCTAATAACTTGATAATGTCCCGAACAGTTAATGTGTTGTTAAAGTGAATAAATGTCCCGCTAGAATCATTTGAAATGGTAACGGTATAACGTGGATTTCTTGCCGATATGTTTTTTATTTCAAGGTATGTACAAATAAAACTAGAGCAATACGTAGACAATTTTTCGTGTAATAGGGTAGAAACTAAAGCATATTAAAGTTAAGTAGAAAAAATTAAATATTCAAAAAAGGTTATCTGATGAAACTGATGTAGTAAATGTGGCAACACTGGTCAAAACACATGTTTTGGGCTGACGATATCTAAAGACTATCTGACAGTAACTGTCAGATTTTTGTCAACAATTTTTTTTTGACAAGTAGTACGAATCAGCTGTTTGGGTCATTGGCGCGTAGGTGTTTTGAGCTAAATTTTTGAAGGCATTTTTCTCGAATTTCTAGCTTCGAGCGCCATTTAACGCAATTTTTCCCCAATTCGGCTCGACCTATAGATTTACGGGTTAAAAAATAATAAGTCATTTCCATAACACCCTGTATATGTTTTGACAGTAAATTTGTCTTCCTTGGGGAAAATCATAGAGACATGTACAATTTGTTTTTTATTATGGTCAGAAGGAAAATCGCCAATCGGATTAAACACTTTGAAAAATATCCCTGTACCTAACTTATACGTCCTGGCCATCAGTTACCGATTATAAGTTTCATCTAAAACGTTAGACTTAATTTAAACTAGTACAGAGCGACATCCGCTTACGCAACGGATTTATCGATCTCGAACGACCCGAGACAGGAACGTTAGTGAGATAGAACTCGTTTTACGTCATCGGGCGGGTGACACTCCTGTACATTTCAACATAATTTAACATAGAAGCAGTTGCATGGTATAGTATCTCTAACAATAATTACGCGAATATTAAAGTCATTTGATACCCTTATCCGAGACCAGAGGGGTGAAAATAATGCTATAATTAATCTACTTGATTGTCATCCAGTTGTTATGAACTTAAAAGGATTTATTTAATCCACATTTAAAACGTAATCTTAGTGTCTTTTAGTAGCCCCTTTGTTAAGAGAAAATCAATAATATAATAATAGGTTAGCCAGCCTGGCCAAAGGAAATCACATTTAAATTTGGCTGCCCTCAAATATTGGTTCCCCTATTTATTTTACATCCAAATTGTATTGGACTTTTTAAAAGGTCCTTGTATGCTAAACTCGCACACAATATTTTATTATTTTCTAATAAGCCAATTAAAAGTTATTTATTTATTTCGCTTTAAGGTCTTCCGTTTATTACACATAGTACAATCATTCCGTTTTCTTGAATCATAATGTAAAACATGTTGAAGCCAATAAAAGATAAAACGTCCAATAACATTTGACATTATCATAATTTTTACTAATAATGTCATTAAGGTCATCAGAGCCGTATTTAATTTTTAAGAATTTTTCGAAAAATTTTGTCTAAATAACTTTTTATTGGCTTATTAAAAAATAATAAAATATTGTGTGCGAGTTTAGCATACAAGGACCTTTTAAAAAGTCCAATACAATTTGGATGTAAAATAAATAGGGGAACCAATATTTGAGGGCAGCCAAATTTAAATGTGATTTCCTTTGGCCAGGCTGGCTAACCTATTATTATATTATTGATTTTCTCTTAACAAAGGGGCTACTAAAAGACACTAAGATTACGTTTTAAATGTGGATTAAATAAATCCTTTTAAGTTCATAACAACTGGATGACAATCAAGTAGATTAATTATAGCATTATTTTCACCCCTCTGGTCTCGGATAAGGGTATCAAATGACTTTAATATTCGCGTAATTATTGTTAGAGATACTATACCATGCAACTGCTTCTATGTTAAATTATGTTGAAATGTACAGGAGTGTCACCCGCCCGATGACGTAAAACGAGTTCTATCTCACTAACGTTCCTGTCTCGGGTCGTTCGAGATCGATAAATCCGTTGCGTAAGCGGATGTCGCTCTGTACTAGTTTAAATTAAGTCTAACGTTTTAGATGAAACTTATAATCGGTAACTGATGGCCAGGACGTATAAGTTAGGTACAGGGATATTTTTCAAAGTGTTTAATCCGATTGGCGATTTTCCTTCTGACCATAATAAAAAACAAATTGTACATGTCTCTATGATTTTCCCCAAGGAAGACAAATTTACTGTCAAAACATATATATGTCGTAGGCTAATTACAAATTCAGGCGTTTTATAAAACGCCTAGTCGTTTTATAAATGACTAGGTATATTGTAAAATGAAGAATAAATACTGAATTTTTACAATCCGACTGAACTTTTTAGGCGTTTCATAAAACGCCGAATTGCTCTCAGACTCATTGTAAAATGAAGGTGTGAGCGATTATTTTTACAATGCGCCTGGAATAAAACTCATAGACATATATAAAACTAGACATATTTAGGCGTATTATAATAAGACTGCTATCGAGTCAGGCGAGTTGTTAGTTTAACTTCTTCATGCTGTGGTTTGACAGTTTGTAAACAATCGACGAGTTAACAGTATTTTTCCATTGTTTTTACTTCAGAAACTTTCGTTTCAAGATGTTAGAAGACTCGGAAAGTGATGTGTTTGTTGATAAAGAGTTATATAAAATGATTTCTTTAAGAGAAGCTTTAACAAAGTTTTCTAAATTCGGAAGGCCGGGATTCAAAAGATGTTCCTGAAAAGCAAGCAAAACGCAGTGTCACACAAATAAGTGTTTTTGTTTTAAGGCTCACTTGAAATGCAATAGTACCTTAATGTCATTTAAGCGGACCGTGTTCAAATAATAAAACTTGGTATAAGAAGTCTTTTCTAAATTAGTTCTTATTGACTAATTTAATTAAAATCATGAAATTTGGTATGCGACTCCAAAATACAAGGACCTTTAAAAAAGTATCATTCAATTTTGATGTAAAATTAGTGGGAAAGCCGATGTTTGAGTTTTGCAAAGTTTGTATTTCCTATGGCCTGTCTGGCGGTAACACGATAGAGTGTATATTGTACCAAAAATAAACAAATTCAGTAAATTATGAAGTTTAGTATTTAGCAGTTTAGGTTAGTACTATTAAGGTAAAAAACTGAGAAGTTTTAGATACTAAAGGTGTCGAGTAAAGCAAATTTCAACTAATTATTAACATTACTAATTTGCGAATGTCAGTAACGACAATAATGATTTCCAACACAAGTTTCAACTTTCGTCAAATCGAACTGTCTCGTTTCAACAAGTCAGCTATGATACCAGTAGTGATTATTTCCTATATCTATCAATTTCGCCTTTTCGCCCAATTAAACCGGCTCATTTTAACAATCCGCTATGATTACAGTGATAAAAGTACGTGAGATTTTAGCGCTGGAACATCGCCATTTACGTTCTGTCAAAATTTTTTTTCTATAATTTTCTTTATAACTTTCTCTTAAAATTTATGGCATTTTAATACATAGATACTATATTTAATTAGTACTATATTCATTTACATACTTGTTTTTATATTATAATACATCAATATGCCTCTGTTTATTCCAATAAGGTTGTAGAATTTTCTACAAACCAGTAAATATTATATCGTATCAATATAATATCAAATTATATTTCAAATTTTGACGTTTTGCTTTTACCTTTATGTCACCTTTATCGATTGTGTGTATGGTTGCCAATCTGCAACTAGACAGGTTTCATCGAACAGATGATACAACAATAATTCATTTCAATAACTTGTCATGTCTTGTTAAAATGTTGTAACTGTTTAGTGATACGAAAATTGCTTCCTCGTCCATTATCACATTATTATCCGATATATATGACTGGGACTTTTAGGATTCACGAAATAATAGTGCTTACTGTTGACAAAAAGGTCTTGCGTTTTTAGTGATAAAACGTCCCGATTGGTCAGTCTACGTTTTGTCAACTTCTTTTGAAAGTGTGATGCGGGGCCTTAAAAAAGAATTGTCTATAATCAATAAAGCGCGTGTGCTTCTTTCATGTCTTTATTTTTAGAACTTTCTGTATAAACTTAGTCTAGTCAACAAGTGGATATTAACGCTGTTTCATCAGTGTTAAGCAAGCCAAGTGTTGTTATTTAACCTGCGTCAACAGCTCATGAGGCTTTTATGTTCCTCGATTGTAGGTTAATTTCACTGATTCTTTCATTTACTGAGTGAAGGAATTAAACGAGCATTTCACTGTGGTAATTTGGCGTTTATTTCTCCAAATCACACAAAACTTCTATAGTTATAATAACATACTATAACATAAACATTCACTACTGATTTACAAACACATAACTATTTACTACATTGTTTAGTACATTTGCTGGGTGCCTTTTCTTAGGCAATGCTATTTGTTTCAATCCGACGGAGATAAACCACGTGCGTTTGTTGGCATACGACCTTGCTTTATCCTAGCCAAAAGTGTAGTGCAGTAGAAAAAGGAAAACTATATTATCTGACAGCAAGGTTACGTTCCCGCTCTCACGACGACTAACCAACAATGCATTCTGATAGGCCACACAACCATCATGTTTTCTCCCAACCAATCGGACGGCAACCAACAAAATGTACCATGCTGTGTCACCCCTCTAAAGCGGTAAAACACTGTCAAAAGGTTTTCGGATGTACAGATTCTAAAAATATACTTTTAACATCTAAACGTGGAACATTGCTTTTTCCTGAAATAACGGTCGACTAGCCGCTTATTAATATTATACGTATTCTAAAAGATGATATTTGCAAATTTTATGTTTATTCCGGTGATAACACTATTCGTTACGCAAACAATGATACATTTTGCTCCTTTATTGAAATCAACTATTTAACAGTAGTATTGATTCTAAAAACATTTGTTGCATTTAATTATATTATTTTTAATGCATTTGGATGATCGTTTCCCCAACAATCAGAAATATGTTTAATAATTACCTATTAATTATTGTTGATTGCCAAACTGCAAACTTTAACATTACATAAGTGGGTCACACGAGCCGCACCACAAAACGTATCAATTTATTTTTACTTTTTTGGAAATTTACGATTTCGATTCAATACATAGGTATTACTTACATAAAATTAGAACAATTTTTATGTACCTACTTATTTCGATATTTTAATAATTATATCCTTGTCTATATTTTTTTCAAAGGGATTGTCGAATTTTCTAGAATTTGATAACATTTAGTTCTTTGTGTAAGCCATACATCTTGTATTTATTTGTTATATTGTGAGCATGTTTTACTACTGTTGTTATTAATAAATTAGACAATATTTTAAGCGACGACAAATCAATAATCAAATTATTATTATACATTTATCGAACATTTCAATTTCACCTGACCTAAAAATCGAAAGTTAAGAATATATCGTAACAGTACCCAATAGGTACCTTACTTACTATATTTTGAAAAAATTGCTATTTTATAATTATTTATTTGGTTGGCAACCTGCACCTAAATAGTTTTTATTGCATATAAATTTTACGCCTGTTATCATTTAGGTAATAGTAGGATCTTTTAAATTTTATTTTTTTAAATGGCTTAACTGTATTTACGGTAAAGATAATAATCGTGCCAAATATAGCTGAACAATTTTACCGACGGAAAAACGAGGTTTCGTTATATTACTTTAAAAAAGCCGCAGAGTTGGTACTGTTAGACTTATCGCAAGCCTTTGACACAGTAAACTACGTATGCTGACAAAGCTTGAATATATTCGTTGTTGTAGCCAAGAAGGCATGACTATTATTTTTAAAATTTATTTTGCAAAGTAAACCTAACGACCTTGTATTAACAATTCCACTTGTGCCCCCACGCGTCTGTCAGAATAAAATATTCTATATATCATCCTCATAATTATTTAAATTATGATCTGCCAAACTAAAATATATACTTTTAAATTTTAAATATAGGGGCAAGCTGATGACGCACAGATCTACAACGTCAATATATTGCTGATAACCATCAAAAACATTGCCATATTTCTTAAATGATTAAAAGACCTAATAATTCCTTTTGAGTCTTCTCGTGTCTTAAAACCCTTTGCGTCCCACTGGTCGGTCCACATGACCACCAATTCAAAAATGTACTGACACATTCCTACTGGCGCTGTGATCTAACCACCTCGTAAATATATTACTTATGGTGCCATCTATTACAAATAAATATAACTTTGCTCCATTTAGGTGTAATGTGCAGTGGAACCAGCATTCTTTTGTCGGTTTCTAAGAGGTACACGTGTTGCTTAGGTTATTTGTTTAATTTTTATGTAAAAAGTAGCTAAAATTTCAAAATGGCCGGTAAGTAATACACTAATTATTGCATGTTTACATATTCAAAAAGAGAACTGATAATTTTATGTTCTTTCTGGCTTTCACGTCGTCTTAAAAGTGGTGGTCATATAAACTGACCACTAGGAATATACGGGGTGTCTGGTAAGTGTGAGAGGTTGTAACATTTACAGAAATATGTAAATGGTCGTTTGCAGAACTCGAAGCAATGGACAAAAACGATGTGAATAACATCTTAGCCGAAATTCCGTCTGATGCAGAATCTTTGGCAGGCGACTATTTGTCAGGAGATGAAGATGATATTGACCAGGTCCTTGAGAATATGGCTGAAACTTTGGTTGCTGAACAGGATGAGGTCACGATATATCAAGACGTTGAAATGGATAGTGATGATGAGCCGTATAGCTCATATGCCTATATACAGTACATCCAGACGTTGTGCAGTATGTAGTACGAAAAAGGAAGCACATAGGAGCATGTGGAGCTGTACCATATGTGAAGTTGGCTTGTGTCTAAATGATAAAAGAAATTGTTCCTTAGCGTATCATAGAAGCTAATTATTGTTATAAGGTTTTGTGCAATTTTGATTTTTACGTTGTTCTCAATAAATATTTTTTAACTATATTTACCTGGCCAGTTAAGTAGTCCTACTGGTCGCCTGATGTAACCACCATTTTTTGGAAAAACTACCAACACTGTATATTTTTTTGACTCAGTTATGTTTATTATGTTCAGTTTTAAACTGTACTTTCAATTTATAAATAAATATTCCAAAAGTAAGTTAATTCCGGACTTAAAGGGTTAAATCCCTCCTCTTAATTAAAAATTGACGCTTTGGCCATAATGGCGTATATCTTTTTTTTTTTTATGTTTTATTTATTATTGCATAATTACAAATATATACATTTTTCTTATGACCTAAACAGTGTAATTTAACATTGGTATCGATCATTCTACAAAATTAGTAAACATTGATTTATATTATACTATTATGGATTTTCTTTAGACCTGCAAATAGTAGAAAACAATTGCTTACACCGCTGAAACCCTTTGGAAATTGGGTCACGGTCATTTGAGCTAAAACTTTGGGAAATTGCGGTTTGGCAATGGCAAGTAATTGTTTCAGGTTAGTTTTATGCATTTTAGTATTAGTGTTCCAAAAAAATTTTTATAGCAACTATATAATTGGTATAAGTGCGCACATTTTAAAAATAATTATTGCTACTAATGGTTTGACAAACAAGTAGGTTGGAAGTTTTTTTTCTTTAAATATTATATGATTTGCTCTTATAAAACAATTTTTAAATAAAGGTATGAAAGACCTATTATTTAATAAGCCACTCTCGAAAGAAACATTTATATTTATATTTGGTATCAGACTAAGGTACAAGAAATGCTACCCCTATTTAATATTTGAAATATAAGAAAGAGGATATTTTACATCAGTTACGACATACCCCAACCACTAAAGATTCGTAACACTATATTGTAAGCACATTATTTAATTTACTTTTTTTGTTTATAACAGTGTTTTACAGCTCTATAAGAGTTTACCTCGGCACGATAGCTGTTAAACACTTAATTTAATAATATTAATATTATTTTCAATACTGTAATACTGTAAATAAAAACCTTTTTAAAAAAACGGATTTCCTGGGTTTTATAATTTAACTGGCACAGTCGGTAGGATCCATAGAATTGACTATTATATCGTGCATACCAATTTCGGACTCCGATTAATCTATCGAACAAACATTTTTGTGACTATTCGGCTAGTGGAGATGTTGTGTACCGGATGTCCCACTAAGAATGGCTGTCGGCCGTATCTCAGAAAGTGTTAGTCGTATGGCTTGCGGATAAAAATATATTAGGTAAAGTGGTCATGAGAAATTGCTGGAAATTATTTTCAAGTTTCTCAGACTAGCGCTAGAGGGCGCAACAGTAACGGTAAATACTAATCACGAAGTTTCCTCAAAAGTCGCCTAGTTAAGATAAGTATCCCGAAAATAACATTTTTGTATATTTCGAAGATTTGTTAATAAAATTCACCTATTGAACGAATTCGTCACTTTTCAAATAAAGTGGTGGGGGAAGGTTGAACATTATTTGTGATAAATTCTGATAACTCCGGTCTGGCTTAACATAATTTAGTAAACTTAGTTCTGTTAAAAAGGGCTTCTCTCACACTATATATCGTCTTATGAACTACGGCAATATGTGTTTTACACTAGGCGCTAGGGGACGCTGTCTTACAACTTCACAAACATTGCGCTTTTTTCCATAATTGTAAATATAATAGTATATTTAATTTTACCTGATTACAAGGATGATTAAAAGTCTAAGAAGTCAGCGAAAACCGCAAGTTAATATCTATTTTCAATCCGGAGATATCAACAACAATAATCATAATTACGGAACATTATGATTTTATTTTCAAGTTGTCATTGTAAAGGTTTTTTAAGAGTCAAATAGGCATTGGAAAAACAAAATATGAAGGTACGTATGTTTCAAGCAAATATATCGTTACGACAATTATTTTCAGTGGTGCCCTAAATATTCAAATTGTCGCCAATCGTTCTGTATACACGACTCCAATCTCTCCCTGGTTGATAATACTGCAGTTTCCACCTCTGCCATAGGGATATGGCGGCTGCTGTCCATTATCATTTCTATCATGTTTTCCCTTGTGGTGGGTCTGGTAACGAAATCAAGATCCTTCAATCTTCCCCATAGATAAAAATCTAGGCATGTTAAGTCAGGTGATCTAAAATAGAAATTACCACTTTCATTAACAGTATCACAGTATATCCTGTAATATTACCTGGCAGGCCACGGAAATATACTCCCTCTTCCTATCCACTTTGCAGGAAATGTGTCGTCAAGAAATTGACGAACGTTTGCCGCAAAATGTGCCTGACATCCATCGTGTTGGAAAACCATATTTTTGCGAATATCCAAGGGCACATCTTCGAGAAGAATTGGGAGTTCGTAATTTAAAAAATGTAAGTACCTTTGCCCAGTAAGCGACTCATTAAATACAAACGGTCCAATTATTCTGCCACCCAAAGTGCCGCCCCAGACATTCACACTTCATCTTCCTTGATGCTGCACCTTACCAGCCAATGGGGATTATTCCGCGACCAATAATGCGGTTTCCTCCTCCATTACTATGGAAAGTAGCTTCATCAGTCCACAAAATTCTGGAGAGGAGATTTCTATCTTCCAATATCATATTGAGCAACCAATAGCAATGATCTATCATAATCTTGCGGGGTCAAAGCCTGGTGGAGCACAATATGGTAGGGATGTAGCCTAAAGAAAAACAAAATACTTATTACATTGACTTGAAAACTATTATGAGAAATATTGGCATTATTCTAAACTATTTAAGAGTTATAATATATAGATATAATTACTTACATTTCTTCTAATAAAATCCTATGCACAGTAGAGCGAGTAACGCGCAAGTCTCTAACAATTAATCTAATACTAATTTGTGGATTAAATTCCACATATGCCAAAACATTACAATGTTTTCCTTGGTTCGACCTCGGCGGCATCTGCGATATACAGGGCGACGAATACTTCCAGTAGTACGAAAACGGCTAGCTAAACGATTAAACATTCTACTGTCTTATGTAAGCAACTTTTGCCCTGTATACGAGAGCTTTTTCATTTGCGGCGTGCTGACTCACATCGCCCGCCCGGCCGAACGATGATATAAGGACTTGGGTGGAGAAAACATTGATGTCGACGCTTTCTTTCGCTAAACTTGCATTTTTGGATTATTTCATATTTTTGTGTAACAATATAGTCTAATTTTGAAAAAGGACTTTTGTTAATTATTCATAGTAGTTTACAGTTCAGGTGTGGGGTGAACAAAATAATTTTTCTGCTTGTTTTTGTGTGTTGTCGAAGTTAACTTAGTTAAGTGGTTATTGTTTAAAGTTTTAGTGTTTTTGGTTATTCTCTCTTAAGTTTAAGTTTGTGGTAGTGTTTATTGTTTTACGATTGATACGTTTATTACATTATAATGGGTCGTAAAAGGCATAGAAAGGATTCTTCAGACTCGGAAGACAGTAGCTGTCCTTCGTCGAGTGGAAGGTACAAAACCAATAATTCACGTCGGTCATCAAGCCGGAAGCCAACGATTGATCAATCGACATCCTTATACGGGGGTAAGTCGAAAAGAAATCGTCCTTTGCCTAGGGATAAAAGTGTTGAGAGACCGTTACGAACGTCTCAAAGTGAAGGTGTTAACGAAAATCGGGGATTTACGCCACCTCGAGCCAACGAGAGCCTATTTAACGAAACTGAGAGGCATGCCACAGTTACGCCGGCGCCGGCCCTATCAATTGAAGCCTCGACGGTGGAATCACGTGTTCACAGGTTAGAAAATCTACTTGAAGTATTAGTTAAATAACAAATACCACAATCAGAGCCTAGACGCCTTTCATTAAGGAGCGACTGTATACCTGAGTTTGATCCGGAAAATGACAATATGTCCGCTGTTAAGTGGCTGGACAAAGTTGACCAAATAAAGGAAATTAATAACTGGGACGACATTACGACTGTCTACCAAGTTCAATCGCGCCTGGTTGGTATGGCTCGTAATTGGTATCACAGTCTATCAACATACCCTGGTTCTTGGATCGAATGGAAGACGCTAATCGCAAAAACCTTCCCAGACCATATAGATCACGCTACAGCGTTACGTAAAATGTTAAATCGAACAAAACAACGGAATGAAACCATGACGAACTACTATTTTAGTAAAATGGAACTTATAAGAACTTGCAAAATATCTGGAAGAGATGCGGTTTCATGCTTAATAGATGGGATTATGAACGCGACGAGTCAAAACGGTGCCAGGGCAGGCCGTTACGTTACGCCCGAAGCGCTGTATGAGGAGTACTTGTCTACATTACGTGACGACAAGCCCCCTCAAGAGAATGATGCTAGCACACAGCCTAGAAGCTCAAGGCGGGATCGCAACACCGAGCTACGTCATGTTGAGAGTCGCCTGGAAGTACCTGCACCGAAGAAGCGGGATTTGAAAAATGTCCAGTGCTACAACAAACTTTGTTTGCTGTGCATCGAGTGTGTTTATTTTTTTTTAATCATAGTGTATTGGGCCGAACTTTTACGAAGTCTTGCCTTTAGTTATTTAGAAATAAAATTAGATATAGTGTTTTTGTGTGAAAAATATTGCTTTTACGAGGTATTGGTTTAGATACACCGACTTTTACGAAGTTGTTGTTTGTTTAATATTACGTAAGTTTGTGTTTTGTATACCGGTGTTACGAAAACTAAGAGAGAAACAACCAATTCCGATGGACACGATACATCTGGATCATCTTGGACCATTCGTAACCAGTGTGAAGAAGAATGCTTATTTGATAATTGCGGTGGACGGATTTACGAAATTCGTTTTCTTAAAAGCTGTACCCAATACTAAGACAACGCCTGTTATAACGTTCCTCAATGGTATAATTGAAATGTTTGGGGTACCACGAAGAGTGATATGCGATCGTGGAACTGCCTTTACGAGTAAGCAGTTCACAGAATACAGTAAGAATTTAAACATCAAACGTGTATTGTGTGCAACTTCGACTCCGAGAGCTAACGGCCAAGTCGAGCGGATGAATCGCTCTATCCTATCTGCACTGATGGCTTTAACTGACGATGAGAGACGTTGGAACGAAGCTGTTAGTCAAGTCAAGTGGGGAATTAACACTACGGTTAATTCCACTATAGGAAAATCTCCATATGAGGTATTTTTAGGTTACCGACCACGTGGAGTCAACGATGCATTCTTGTCGAGCGAAGTTTGCCATGACGAAAGACCAGATCTGGCACAGTTACGAAACGAGATCTCTGAGATAATTAGGTCACGCCAAGAGTACCAAAAGAAGATTTACGATCGAAGACATGCATGCCCAAAAACATTTAAGGTCGGACAACACGTTCTTGTCCAGAAGGCAAAGGGAAGTAACGAAGGCCAGAGCAGAAAGCTTGAGCCGCGCTATAAAGGTCCCTTTGTCGTTACGAAAGTCCTAGATAAGGATCGTTACGTTGTTGAGGAATTACCAGGGTCAAACCGTTCACGAAAGGCTTATACTGGCATATGCCCTTCCGATCGAATGAAATTATTTGTTACAGTGGTGTCCTCAGGGGAAGCTGATACTACAAGCGAATAATTTCATCAGATCATAACCTTAGTTTTAAACTAATCTATTTCTGTTGTGTGTTTCAGGGTACACTTTACGAGGACGCGAATACTAGTCAGGTTAGCCGACTATAATCACCCAACAAATAAATATTGGTTACGAGATGGGTGAATCATTGAGGTCGGCCGGTAATCATTCACGAGAAAGAAGGGACGGCAGAAATGAGAAATTACATCAAGAATTATATTAACTCGTGCTTGGGTTGTTTATACAACAAAATACCTTCTGGAAAGAAGCCTGGTAGACTTAACCCAATAGAGAAGCTTAGTACACCAATGGACACTGTACACATTGATCATTTGGGGCCATTTGTTAGGAGTACAAAAAAAAATGTTTATTTGATAGTCGTTGTGGACGCTTTCACGAAATTCGTCTTTTTAAAAGCTGTGCAGAGCACGAAAACTGCGCCTGTTATACGATTTCTAGAAGACATAATAGGAACTTTTGGAGTTCCCCGGCGATTAATTTGTGACAGAGGTGCGGCATTCACTAGCAAAAGTTTCACTGACTTTTTCCAAAATCTAGGAGTAAAACGGGTTTTATGCGCGACGGCAACTCCAAGGGCAAATGGGCAAGTGGAGAGAATGAATCGTTCAATTCTCTCTGCTCTTTTGGCCTCTACAGAAGATGAATCCAAATGGGATGAGTCTGTCGATAAGGTTAGGTGGGGAATTAATTCGACGGTTAATTCCACTACTGGTAAATCACCCTACGAGGTCTTCCTAGGTTATCGGCCTCGTGGTGTAAACGACTCTTTTCTTACTTTAGAGGTAGCATGCGAAGAACGGCGAGATATCGAAAAAGTAAGGAAAGAGGTGGTCGAAGAGACCCAAGAGCGACAACGTTCGCAGAAAGAATATTACGATAAGCGGCATGCCCAGGGTACGAGGTTTAATGTTGGTCAACATATTTTGGTTCAAGCGAACAAGACCTCCAATGACCGGAGAAGTAGGAAACTTGAACCTCGGTATAAAGGACCTTTTGTAGTCTCAAAAGTACTTGATAACGATCGGTATGTGATTACCGAAATACAAGGTTCGAAGCGCTGTAGGACTGCTTATACGGGCGTCTGTCCTTCAGAAAGATTAAAACTCTTTGTTACAAGGGTTTCAGATAGAAGCGACACCAATGAAGTTGAAGATGAGTAATGTGACTTGTCTCTCGTCATAATATTCGTCTACCTATGTTAAATATTAATTATTGTTTTATTCTGAATTTTCAGGTAAGCTGCCCTTCACGAGGTCGTGAAGTCTCTCAGGTAGGCCGACTGTAAGCAACTTTTGCCCTGTATACGAGAGCTTTTTCATTTGCGGCGTGCTGACTCACATCGCCCGCCCGGCCGAACGATGATATAAGGACTTGGGTAGAGAAAACATTGATGTCGACGCTTTCTTTCGCTAAACTTGCATTTTTGGATTATTTCATATTTTTGTGTAACAATATAGTCTAATTTTGAAAAAGGACTTTTGTTAATTATTCATAGTAGTTTACACTTATCGGCGCCTAAGGGTATCGTACTGCGTAAACCCGTTCAGCAATTGTTGCATTTCCAAAACATTCAAAATACACCGCAATGATGTCAACCGCTTCTTCAAGCAATAGAGGCATTTTGAAAATCAAATACGATACAACACTGTTGGCACGACAAAAATTTTGACGTAATAATGAAAGGTGACACGCGTGCACAGTTTCAATTCATATTTTGTTTTTCCAAGGCCTATTTGACTCTTAAAAAAACCTTTACAATGGCAACTTGGAAATAAAATCATAATGTTCCGTAATTATGATTATTGTTGTGATATCTCCGGATTGAAGATATATATTAGCTTGCGGTTCTCGCTGACTTCTTAGACTCTTTATTCTTGTAATCAGGTAAAATTGAATATACTATTATATTTAGGTACAATTATGAAAAAACGCGCAATGTTTGTAAAGTTGTAAGACAGCGCCCCCTAGCGCTTAGTGTAAAACACATATTACCGTAGTTCATAAGATGATATATAGAGTGAGAAAGCCCTTTCTAACAAAACTAAGTTTACTAAATTATGTTAAGCCAGACCGGAGTTATCAGCATTTATTACAAATAGTGTTCAACCTTCCCCCACCACTTTATTTGAAAAGTGACGAACACCTTCTATAGCTGAATTTTATTAATAAATCTTCGAAATATACAAAAATGTTATTTTCGGTATACCTTAACTAGGCGACTTTTGAGGAAACTTCGTGATTCATATTTACCGTTACTGTTGCGCCCTCTAGCGCCAGTCTGAGAAACTTGAAAATAATTTCCAGCAATTTCTCATGACCACTTAATATATTTTTTTTCCGCAAGCCATACGACTAACACTTTCTGAGATATGGCCGACAGCCATTCTTAGTGGGACACCCAGTACAGAATTCCTTCTTGAAACTTAGAAAACCCAATCCATAGTGGAATGTGCGCCCTCCATTTGCAGCGAAAGATCACGGGACAGGAACAGACCTTTCCTCTCCGCAAGAACTTGTTGTTGGTTCCAGAATGCGAAACATGAACATGATAATCTATCTAATGAATTAACCTTTATCACAAGTGAACTCTGCTATATAAAATTTCCGGAACACAACTGATTCCTGTTCAACAAACTGATTCACGTTCAACAAAATCATTTATAAATCCAATGATCCCCGCATCAAAAATTTTTAACTTACTTTTATTAATTTAAATATTAATTTCTTTCTATTTAGAGTTCGTAACACTTTTGACGGATTTATTGTTATCGATAACCTAAAAATACTTCATGCTATCTTAAATTTTGACAAAGGTTCTTTTATCACCCCGTATTCTAAAATAAAGCTGTCCTTTTATAACACCAGAAATAAATTAAACTGCTTCACCATCTCTCCGATATGTAAACCGGTGACAAAAGTGAAATTATTATACCACACCAAATAATTGCGAAGTCCCCGAATGTTTAACTCAAGAAACGCAAAGTCTTAACCACTATTTTAAAAAATACTTCGACTGCCTCTAGATTTTTCTAAGTTCATAGAAGTTGAGAAGTTTTATAAAAAGGACCTAGGAAAAATCCATTTTAATAACGATACCCCTAAGAAAAATTAGATTTTTCCCAAATTCGCCCCGACCGACCATTCAAAACCGGAAGAGAAAAAGGCACGGCGAATTTAAAATTTTGCCAGAAATTAATTAAAAATGAGAGAAATAGGTATCTATGTTTTACAACAAATATTAGGAGTTAAAAACCCAAAGTCTTGGTCTCAAATTTTTATAACAGTTTTTTAATATGCTCTCAATAAGTTTGTGTAAGTTACATATTTCGCCTTCTCGGGCATCATCAGACCTAAAATAATTGAAAACTTAATATACAAGAGGATCTCTAGGCTCTACGAGTAAGAAAAGTGAGGGTAAAAATATATAAAAATATAAAAATACAAAAAATGTATAAAAAATTAAACAAAATAAAAACGAAAAACACAGAAAAACAAAAACAATCAGTTTACCTAATCTAACAGTAAAAATGAAACATCTTTACAAAAATGTACACAGTAATGGCGCTAAAATGTATGACATAACACAAAAGATAAAAATAATGACAGTGGTTGAATGCATCCTGGAACTAAACCGTGCTCTGGGGCGAACAGCGAAAAGTTATTCAGTAAATTATTGTTGGAGGTGATTGAAATACCCTAGAAAACAAAAAAGAATTGAATGGTTGAGTTCGACTCATGTCCATGTAGAACAAAGTCCTTCATAGGGAAAGAAGAAGAAAAAGATTGAAAAATGACATATATAAAAGGGGGGGCGGGGAAACTACTGGGATTGTTGTTGTTAAAATTCTACTTTTAGGTTATTAAAAATTAAGTTGGATTCAAAATTAAACACCTCGTTAACGCAAGTAAGAATTGGACTCCTCTTAGCTGTAGTGATCTCCTTCTTCTCCAATAAATCCAACTTCCTGCCTTTATCACATTCATGCAATATTTTTATGTTTTCAGGTGCTGAAAAATGGTGTTGTGCTGAAAGTAAATGATCAGCGAAGGCTGAATTAGTCACCGATATATCTGAATCCTTATATTTATCGTACTGCTTTATGTGCTCCTTAACCCTAGTCGAGGTTTTACGTCCTGATTGGCCGACATAAACAGCTGGACAGTCATCGCACTGAAGAGAATAAACACCTGATTTAGTGAATTTATCAACAGGGTCGTTGGTCTTCGCTAGATGTTTTTTAAGGGAATTATTAGTTTTAAAAGCAATTGAGATGTTAAATGGCTTGAAGAACTTTGCTAGATGGTTGGAAATATTGCCAAAGAACGTAACAGAACGAAAATTGCAAGTTTGTTTATTAGGTGATTGTATTATATTATAGGACAGTTTGTATCTATTAAGAAATTTATAATAAAGCTTATTAATCGACACTAATGGGAAACCGTTATTTAAGGCTAATTGTTTAATTATGATCAATTCCCTCTTGAAAGCATCTTGTGTTAAAGGTAAATTGAACAACCTATACAGAAAAGATTTGAAGGCAGCATATTTATGAGAGAAGGGGGAATTTAAACCAAATTCAATCAATTCTTACTTGCGTTAACGAGGTGTTTAATTTTGAATCCAACTTAATTTTTAATAACCTAAAAGTAGAATTTTAACAACAATCCCAGTAGTTTCCCCGCCCCCCCCCTTTTCTATATGTCACTTGTCAATCTTTTTCTTCTTCTTTCCCTATGAAGGACTTTGTTCTACATGGACATGAGTCGAACTCAATCATTCAATTATTTTTTGTTTTCTAGGGTATTTCAATCACCTCCAACAATAATTTACTGAATAACTTTTCGCTGTTCGCCCCAGAGCACGGTTTAGTTCCAGGATGCATTCAACCTATGTCATTATTTTTATCTTTTGTGTTATGTCATACATTTTAGCGCCATCACTGTGTACATTTTTGTAAAGATGTTTCATTTTTACTGTTAGATTAGGTAAACTGATTGTTTTTGTTTTTCTGTGTTTTTCGTTTTTATTTTGTTTAATTTTTTATACATTTTTTGTATTTTTATATTTTTATATATTTTTAACCTCACTTTTCTTACTCGTAGAGCCTAGAGATCCTCTTGTATATTAGGTTTTCAATTACTTTAGGTCTGATGATGCCCGAGAAGGCGAAACATGTAACCTACACAAACTTATTGACAGCATATTAAAAAACTGTTATAAAAATTTGAGACCAAGACTTTGGGTTTTTAACTCCTAATATTTATATCAGGTCTCTTTGGGAACTATGGACCGACTCTTTATTTTTACAACAAAGACAAATTAAATATAAATGCAGACGCACTATCGCTTATCGAATTCATACCAAAGTAAATAAACCTTTTGATCAATATGCTAATCAAGTCACCCAGTATCCGTTACAAAGCACGCAAGATAAACCATATACTTCAACTTAAAATCGTTATTGAGAAGATGTCCATCCTAGGCGTTTCTATATTCCGATATATTACATTAAAAGTGAACTCTGCTATATAAAATTTCCGGAGCACAACTGATTCCTGTTCAACAAACTGATTCACGTTCAACAAAATCATTTATAAATCCAATGATCCCCGCATCAAAAATTTTTAACTTACTTTTATTAATTTAAATATTAATTTCTTTCTATTTAGAGTTCGTAACACTTTTGACGGATTTATTGTTATCGATAACCTAAAAATACTTCATGCTATCTTAAATTTTGACAAAGGTTCTTTTATCACCCCGTATTCTAAAATAAAGCTGTCCTTTTATAACACCAGAAATAAATTAAACTGCTTCACAATCTCTCCGAGATGTAAACCGGTGACAAAAGTGAAATTATTATACCACACCAAATAATTGCGAAGTCCCCGAATGTTTAACTCAAGAAACGCAAAGTCTTAACCACTATTTTAAAAAATACTTCGACTGCCTCTAGATTTTTCTAAGTTCATAGAAGTTGAGAAGTTTTATAAAAAGGACCTAGGAAAAATCCATTTTAATAACGATACCCCTAAGAAAAATTAGATTTTTCCCAAATTCGCCCCGACCGACCATTCAAAACCGGAAGAGAAAAAGGCACGGCGAATTTAAAATTTTGCCAGAAATTAATTAAAAATGAGAGAAATAGGTATCTATGTTTTACAACAAATATTAGGAGTTAAAAACCCAAAGTCTTGGTCTCAAATTTTTATAACAGTTTTTTAATATGCTCTCAATAAGTTTGTGTAAGTTACATATTTCGCCTTCTCGGGCATCATCAGACCTAAAATAATTGAAAACCTAATATACAAAAGGATCTCTAGGCTCTACGAGTAAGAAAAGTGAGGGTAAAAATATATAAAAATATAAAAATACAAAAAATGTATAAAAAATTAAACAAAATAAAAACGAAAAACACAGAAAAACAAAAACAATCAGTTTACCTAATCTAACAGTAAAAATGAAACATCTTTACAAAAATGTACACAGTAATGGCGCTAAAATGTATGACATAACACAAAAGATAAAAATAATGACAGTGGTTGAATGCATCCTGGAACTAAACCGTGCTCTGGGGCGAACAGCGAAAAGTTATTCAGTAAATTATTGTTGGAGGTGATTGAAATACCCTAGAAAACAAAAAAGAATTGAATGGTTGAGTTCGACTCATGTCCATGTAGAACAAAGTCCTTCATAGGGAAAGAAGAAGAAAAAGATTGAAAAATGACATATATAAAAGGGGGGGCGGGGAAACTACTGGGATTGTTGTTGTTAAAATTCTACTTTTAGGTTATTAAAAATTAAGTTGGATTCAAAATTAAACACCTCGTTAACGCAAGTAAGAATTGGACTCCTCTTAGCTGTAGTGATCTCCATCTTCTCCAATAAATCCAACTTCCTGCCTTTATCACATTCATGCAATATTTTTATGTTTTCAGGTGCTGAAAAATGGTGTTGTGCTGAAAGTAAATGATCAGCGAAGGCTGAATTAGTCACCGATATATCTGAATCCTTATATTTATCGTACTGCTTTATGTGCTCCTTAACCCTAGTCGAGGTTTTACGTCCTGATTGGCCGACATAAACAGCTGGACAGTCATCGCACTGAAGAGAATAAACACCTGATTTAGTGAATTTATCAACAGGGTCTTTGGTCTTCGCTAGATGTTTTTTAAGGGAATTATTAGTTTTAAAAGCAATTGAGATGTTAAATGGCTTGAAGAACTTTGCTAGATGGTTGGAAATATTGCCAAAGAACGTAACAGAACGAAAATTGCAAGTTTGTTTATTAGGTGATTGTATTATATTATAGGACAGTTTGTATCTATTAAGAAATTTATAATAAAGCTTATTAATCGACACTAATGGGAAACCGTTATTTAAGGCTAATTGTTTAATTATGATCAATTCCCTCTTGAAAGCATCTTGTGTCAAAGGTAAATTGAACAACCTATACAGAAAAGATTTGAAGGCAGCATATTTATGAGAGAAGGGGGAATTTAAACCAAATTCAATCAATTCTTACTTGCGTTAACGAGGTGTTTAATTTTGAATCCAACTTAATTTTTAATAACCTAAAAGTAGAATTTTAACAACAATCCCAGTAGTTTCCCCGCCCCCCCCCTTTTCTATATGTCACTTGTCAATCTTTTTCTTCTTCTTTCCCTATGAAGGACTTTGTTCTACATGGACATGAGTCGAACTCAATCATTCAATTATTTTTTGTTTTCTAGGGTATTTCAATCACCTCCAACAATAATTTACTGAATAACTTTTCGCTGTTCGCCCCAGAGCACGGTTTAGTTCCAGGATGCATTCAACCTATGTCATTATTTTTATCTTTTGTGTTATGTCATACATTTTAGCGCCATCACTGTGTACATTTTTGTAAAGATGTTTCATTTTTACTGTTAGATTAGGTAAACTGATTGTTTTTGTTTTTCTGTGTTTTTCGTTTTTATTTTGTTTAATTTTTTATACATTTTTTGTATTTTTATATTTTTATATATTTTTAACCTCACTTTTCTTACTCGTAGAGCCTAGAGATCCTCTTGTATATTAGGTTTTCAATTACTTTAGGTCTGATGATGCCCGAGAAGGCGAAACATGTAACCTACACAAACTTATTGACAGCATATTAAAAAACTGTTATAAAAATTTGAGACCAAGACTTTGGGTTTTTAACTCCTAATATTTATATCAGGTCTCTTTGGGAACTATGGACCGACTCTTTATTTTTACAACAAAGACAAATTAAATATAAATGCAGACGCACTATCGCTTATCGAATTCATACCAAAGTAAATAAACCTTTTGATCAATATGCTAATCAAGTCACCCAGTATCCGTTACAAAGCACGCAAGATAAACCATATACTTCAACTTAAAATCGTTATTGAGAAGATGTCCATCCTAGGCGTTTCTATATTCCGATATATTACATTAAAAGTGAACTCTGCTATATAAAATTTCCGGAGCACAACTGATTCCTGTTCAACAAACTGATTCACGTTCAACAAAATCATTTATAAATCCAATGATCCCCGCATCAAAAATTTTTAACTTACTTTTATTAATTTAAATATTAATTTCTTTCTATTTAGAGTTCGTAACACTTTTGACGGATTTATTGTTATCGATAACCTAAAAATACTTCATGCTATCTTAAATTTTGACAAAGGTTCTTTTATCACCCCGTATTCTAAAATAAAGCTGTCCTTTTATAACACCAGAAATAAATTAAACTGCTTCACAATCTCTCCGAGATGTAAACCGGTGACAAAAGTGAAATTATTATACCACACCAAATAATTGCGAAGTCCCCGAATGTTTAACTCAAGAAACGCAAAGTCTTAACCACTATTTTAAAAAATACTTCGACTGCCTCTAGATTTTTCTAAGTTCATAGAAGTTGAGAAGTTTTATAAAAAGGACCTAGGAAAAATCCATTTTAATAACGATACCCCTAAGAAAAATTAGATTTTTCCCAAATTCGCCCCGACCGACCATTCAAAACCGGAAGAGAAAAAGGCACGGCGAATTTAAAATTTTGCCAGAAATTAATTAAAAATGAGAGAAATAGGTATCTATGTTTTACAACAAATATTAGGAGTTAAAAACCCAAAGTCTTGGTCTCAAATTTTTATAACAGTTTTTTAATATGCTCTCAATAAGTTTGTGTAAGTTACATATTTCGCCTTCTCGGGCATCATCAGACCTAAAATAATTGAAAACCTAATATACAAGAGGATCTCTAGGCTCTACGAGTAAGAAAAGTGAGGGTAAAAATATATAAAAATATAAAAATACAAAAAATGTATAAAAAATTAAACAAAATAAAAACGAAAAACACAGAAAAACAAAAACAATCAGTTTACCTAATCTAACAGTAAAAATGAAACATCTTTACAAAAATGTACACAGTAATGGCGCTAAAATGTATGACATAACACAAAAGATAAAAATAATGACAGTGGTTGAATGCATCCTGGAACTAAACCGTGCTCTGGGGCGAACAGCGAAAAGTTATTCAGTAAATTATTGTTGGAGGTGATTGAAATACCCTAGAAAACAAAAAAGAATTGAATGGTTGAGTTCGACTCATGTCCATGTAGAACAAAGTCCTTCATAGGGAAAGAAGAAGAAAAAGATTGAAAAATGACATATATAAAAGGGGGGGCGGGGAAACTACTGGGATTGTTGTTGTTAAAATTCTACTTTTAGGTTATTAAAAATTAAGTTGGATTCAAAATTAAACACCTCGTTAACGCAAGTAAGAATTGGACTCCTCTTAGCTGTAGTGATCTCCATCTTCTCCAATAAATCCAACTTCCTGCCTTTATCACATTCATGCAATATTTTTATGTTTTCAGGTGCTGAAAAATGGTGTTGTGCTGAAAGTAAATGATCAGCGAAGGCTGAATTAGTCACCGATATATCTGAATCCTTATATTTATCGTACTGCTTTATGTGCTCCTTAACCCTAGTCGAGGTTTTACGTCCTGATTGGCCGACATAAACAGCTGGACAGTCATCGCACTGAAGAGAATAAACACCTGATTTAGTGAATTTATCAACAGGGTCTTTGGTCTTCGCTAGATGTTTTTTAAGGGAATTATTAGTTTTAAAAGCAATTGAGATGTTAAATGGCTTGAAGAACTTTGCTAGATGGTTGGAAATATTGCCAAAGAACGTAACAGAACGAAAATTGCAAGTTTGTTTATTAGGTGATTGTATTATATTATAGGACAGTTTGTATCTATTAAGAAATTTATAATAAAGCTTATTAATCGACACTAATGGGAAACCGTTATTTAAGGCTAATTGTTTAATTATGATCAATTCCCTCTTGAAAGCATCTTGTGTCAAAGGTAAATTGAACAACCTATACAGAAAAGATTTGAAGGCAGCATATTTATGAGAGAAGGGGGAATTTAAACCAAATTCAATCAATTCTTACTTGCGTTAACGAGGTGTTTAATTTTGAATCCAACTTAATTTTTAATAACCTAAAAGTAGAATTTTAACAACAATCCCAGTAGTTTCCCCGCCCCCCCCCCCCTTTTCTATATGTCACTTGTCAATCTTTTTCTTCTTCTTTCCCTATGAAGGACTTTGTTCTACATGGACATGAGTCGAACTCAATCATTCAATTATTTTTTGTTTTCTAGGGTATTTCAATCACCTCCAACAATAATTTACTGAATAACTTTTCGCTGTTCGCCCCAGAGCACGGTTTAGTTCCAGGATGCATTCAACCTATGTCATTATTTTTATCTTTTGTGTTATGTCATACATTTTAGCGCCATCACTGTGTACATTTTTGTAAAGATGTTTCATTTTTACTGTTAGATTAGGTAAACTGATTGTTTTTGTTTTTCTGTGTTTTTCGTTTTTATTTTGTTTAATTTTTTATACATTTTTTGTATTTTTATATTTTTATATATTTTTAACCTCACTTTTCTTACTCGTAGAGCCTAGAGATCCTCTTGTATATTAGGTTTTCAATTACTTTAGGTCTGATGATGCCCGAGAAGGCGAAACATGTAACCTACACAAACTTATTGACAGCATATTAAAAAACTGTTATAAAAATTTGAGACCAAGACTTTGGGTTTTTAACTCCTAATATTTATATCAGGTCTCTTTGGGAACTATGGACCGACTCTTTATTTTTACAACAAAGACAAATTAAATATAAATGCAGACGCACTATCGCTTATCGAATTCATACCAAAGTAAATAAACCTTTTGATCAATATGCTAATCAAGTCACCCAGTATCCGTTACAAAGCACGCAAGATAAACCATATACTTCAACTTAAAATCGTTATTGAGAAGATGTCCATCCTAGGCGTTTCTATATTCCGATATATTACATTAAAAGTGCAAAACCTAAACCAATAATTATTTAAAAATAAAAGTAGAGACACTGTCTAAGTTTCTAAAAATATCTTTAAACCAGCTTCGTAAAAGAATGTATTATTCTTGCTATATTTATATAGCATATGTATAGGATTTCGAGAATCCTTATAGTTTTGAACCATTTTGCGAAATAATCAGACACAATTTTAAATGGCCGTCTTAACTTATTAAAGTCAGAAATATTAGAAACCCCCAAAATCTTTACACCCGAACAAAATGTTTATGTCAAAAAACATATACGACAAGAAGACGCAGACAAATACTCTAAACCGAGCAAATTAATTTTTTTGAACACAAATCGCAAAACTGCAAAAACAATCCTGCATATCTTAGTAATATATTTAAAACGTCCGTGTCCTGAATATTTTTTGGAGACTTCGAATTATTTAAAAATATTAGGATACATGCAACATACACTTATTCACAAGTTTATTTCATATCTGTCTCGAAGAGAAGTCTGTTTAATGTTATTATACCGCGAAACAAATGTTTGGTAAAAAATAAATTACACTATCCATATGCATATCGATGTTAACGATGTCAATAAATTAAAGCACAGATATTTATCTGAGACAAAATGAACTTACAAGTCAACGAAAACAGCCTAGGAACAGTTAAACTACTTCTAAATCCACTAAAGCCACCTTCACTTGTCAATAAATCGAAGCCAAAATCACTCAGCCAATCATCAAGCAATTGGGAGTCGCAAATCGATGGATTTTTATTCTATTATATTTAAGGAACTCAAACTTAAATAAAATCAACAAGAAGAAAATTAAAAAATGATTAGGATCATATCTAATACAAATGTCAAATTATTGTGTGAGTACAGTTAACCAGGAATCGATAATTAACAACCAGAAATTAATATCAAGTAGCAGCCAACCAATCCTGCTCCATGATTTTGATAACGAAATCAACGTCCTACCAACCCTCAATCTCAGCCTTTAAATAATGTATCTGTTTCACTTCCAATAGTTGGTAGTTCATTTTCAGTTCAACAAATATTTAGGTGTGCCTAAAATAAAAAAAAAATATTATTCTGTATATGGCAAGAAGTTTAAGTATCCCATAGAGAATATGCCATCAGGCGGTAACTATATAAATACAGTCAATAATATCTTATTTAGAATTTAGCGCCATTACTGTATACATTTTCGCCTACGTAGCTACACGTTGTTAAATAAAATAAAAATGGTTACCCGTTTAAATATATGTCTTTTTTAAGTTTTCTATCCTACTGTTTATAATTTGTTTAGATTTACATGCGGCATTAGATGCTCGGAGCCAAATAAATCCCCATTTAAACCTATATGAAGTTTAAATATGGCTAGTTCTTCAATTGAGAAGTCGATTGTAATATGCGGTGTTTTGGATAATTTTTAATTAGTTTTATTATTATCATTATTATTATTTCATTATTATTATTACTATTATTATTATGTCATCATACCCTGCGTTTTTGGGATTCCACATGTTAAACTTTTAACCTCATGTTGGAGCCCGTTCTACTAGAGCAATATAGCTGAAATTTTGAACAGTTATGTATAGTTTAGGATCTCGAGGTTACAAAAGATTGTCCGTTAAAAAAAATTGTAATTTATGCTATCCCTTAACGTCTGTCTCTTCACTTCAAAGCAGATAGGAGTGACGTATGTACTTCTATTCTTTTTCTTTTTTGAGTACATAAAATTTGATATCATAAGTGTTAAGGGACTGCGTTGATGTTCTTGTAAAGTCCTGCTATATTGCAAAAATCAATTTAGAAGTTGCTGATTTTGGATCTTTAACAACTCCAGATATCAGACTATTTCCATTGTGAGTGTTGTTTAAAGGACCCGTTTGGTTATCGTAAACATGACTTGATATGGCGCCGTGTCCAGTCCCCACCCTGAGATTCAATCGGGAGTGAACTTTTCCGGTGTGCTTTGATCTTGGAACCATCATCATAACGTTTCCTAGACTCAGTTCTCTGACAAGACGTTAGCTCAAAGAGCAACTTCACGCCACCTAAACCGAAGCGAAATTGCAATTTTCACAAAAT
Organism: Polydrusus tereticollis; assembly: GCA_963920685.1. Taxonomy (NCBI): domain Eukaryota; kingdom Metazoa; phylum Arthropoda; class Insecta; order Coleoptera; family Curculionidae; genus Polydrusus; species Polydrusus tereticollis. The sequence continues at coordinate 83,263,174 of OY987333.1, forward strand.
GATTTGTAACATCGATCGCATAGAAGCAATACCTCTCATGTTGCTTAAATTTAAACTGAACGCATTGATAATATTAATTTAATTATCTGTACCAACTAACAAAAAAATCTCCTAGAAACAGCTAGATATTTTACTATTATTCACATTTATTTTTTTTAGAAACTTCATGCGGTAAATTATTATAACAACCGTGGTAGTCTGAATCCATAACTTCCGTAATAGCAAGAAGCGAAATTTTGGGATTGGGGAAGTAAAGGTTTATGTAATGGATGTTATTCACTGAAACAGTTTTTGTTTTTCTTAGGAGCATACAATCTGAATATTGAAATAAATAACACACTCTAGTGCATATTTTAGAGCCCTTATTTCAAAACCTGAAGCATCAAGAAGTCTTATAGAGGAATACCATGTAAACAATGAATCGTTATAATATTTTAAAAAATCGTGGTGCAAATATTTTGTATCTAGGGCAAATATATTTTTGCGACCATACTTAGTTATAGATACACCTTCCCCTGGTAAATAAATATTTATTTTATGTAGGTGCCGTTCTATTAGACTATGAACACTGTGGGAATGTATCCCTTAACGAGATATTTTTACTCTACAATATTTTATTTGTAACAGAAAAGGTAAGTAAAGTGTTTGAAAAAATCGAATCTCTATTCTTGTACCCCTCACGCTGTTGTTCTTGATTTGATCTTCTTCTATTATTCACTTCAGCTGAAGATGCTACCATTCCATTATACTCGCCATTGCACTAGTTTCTTACACTTCATTCTCCAATACTACTAGTATCCAGGAATCTCTGTACAGACTCTAAGTGGTTCACATTACAGCATTATTAATAACAAACTTTTCTTTCTTTGGTCCCATGTCAAATCCTTCCAGAAATTTTTAAATATTCGGTTTCTTTTCTTCATCGTAACTTTATTGCATAAATGAACCTTTCCATTTTTTATTTGATTCTTTTATTAAGCCATGCTACTTCCATTTTTTCTCGAAGTGTTTTTGTCGAAATCTATTTTCTTTGTTCTTTTACTTGTATATGTAACAGGATCCGTTTTATCGTTTTGCTTATCTTCTTCAGTATCATGTCCATGATTTATGTTGGTGTTGGAATCTTCTGTTTCATTGTGATTTCCTTCGGCTTTAATAAACTCTTCATTTTGTCCATTATGATCTTATTTGTAGACTTTGGATATTCTTCATAGTTTTCTAATAATACGCAGTAATTTAAGATTTTCTCGGATTTGATATTATTGTCCAGGCTTACATGTACAGGGTCTTCCAACGAGGACTGAACAGGGGTTCATTTTTGAGCTTCCTTGTATTTAAAGAAAAATCCAAAATAGCCAATCGATGTACTTTTTCCTGCAGAATTCAAAAATGAAACCAAAAATTTATTTGAACCAGAAACAAAAGAGTTACGCTATGGATAAGGTGTTTTTTAAATGGAACATAGCTTTTTTTATACGATTTTTGGAACGAGTGATTTTTTTTTTGTCCGTTCTGATTAAAATATTTAATATTGTGACAGCTATTTTTATTAAATTTTAATGTTTTATCCAGTATAATTTAACTTTAACCTGTTTGAAACATACACTAGGTAATAAAGGTAAACCTTTGAATCAGTCAAAGTCACAAAATTTGACAAATTTACTATAATATTGCCGAAATGAAATATTCATTAGATGAGAGATTGCAGATTGTTATCTTGTTCTACAAATGCCAAGAAAATGCAAGAGAAGCAAGGAGAAGATTTATTGCAAATTTTCACAGAAATATATCCGTCATTACTATTCTAAGGATAAAGAACCTATTTGAGGAAAATAAAACATTACATGACAGAAAAAGAAATCCAACTCTATACTAATTTAAAAAAAAAAAACATTAATAATTTAATTGTTCGATGTGACCTCCGTTGTTCTCGAAACATGTGCAATAACCTCTTTGTAGCCTTTCCAAACTTGCTGTTATACTGTGATTTTCCTGGTTAAGGCGATTTATTTCATTCACAATTTTCTGCATGATCTCTTCAATATCGTGGTTTCGCTGCTTGTATGCCACGTTCTTTAAATGGCCCCAAAGAAATGTGTCTAATATTGACAAATCGGGACTATTGGGTGGCCAAGCATAGGTTCCATTTCTACCAATCCATTCTTCATGGCGTCCGTTTAAATATTGAGTAACCTCACGCACGGCATGCGGAGGGGCCCCATCATGTTGCCAAATTAAATTTTGATATTCTTCCAATGGTAAATCTTCCAAAAAGTTCTCAATTTCGTTTTCTAAGAACTCGTAGTATCTCTGTCCATTTAAAGTCCCGTTAAAAAATATTGGTCCCAAAATTCTATTATTTTTTATGCCACACCAAACATGGATTGAAGTCCTTCCTTGAAATTTAATTGTCTGAAATTTTCTTGGATTTCCAACGGCGCAGTGATGATTATTATGTCTATTGAAAACCCCCGATGTTGTGAATGTGGCTTCGTCAGTCCATAAGATATTTCTGAATAAATTAGGGTCTTCGTTTTCTTTCCGAATCACAATTTGGGAAACAAATTGGAAGCGCAGTTCTTTTTGTGCCGGTGTTAGATGTTGAAGTGGAAGGATATGATAAGACTTAAATTTATGATTTCCTAAAGTCCTGTGAACAGTTCCTTGGGTAACTCTTCTGCGTCTTACACCGCCGCCGTATTGAACGTCCCGAACTGCGTCCGAAATTGATTTGGTTGGATTCAGTCGAAAATAATTCACAATGTCACGGTCTCGATTTCTATTCCTTTCTGGATTTCTTTTTCTGTCATGTAATGTTTTATTTTCCTCAAATAGGTTCTTTATCCTTAGAATAGTATTGACGGATATATTTCTGTGAAAATTTGCAATAAATCTTCTCCTTGCTTCTCTTGCATTTTCTTGGCATTTGTAGAACAAGATAACAATCTGCAATCTCTCATCTAATGAATATTTCATTTCGGCAATATTATAGTAAATTTGTCAAATTTTTTGACTTTGAAGGATTCAAAGGTGATTATACCTTTATTACCTAGTGTATGTTTCAAACAGGTTAAAGTTAAATTATGCTGGATAAAACATTAAAATTTAATAAAAATAGCTGTCACAATATTAAATATTTTAATCAGAACGGACAAAAAAAAACCACTCGTTCCAAAAATCGTATAAAAAAAGCTATGTTCCATTTACAAAACACCTTATCCATAGCGTAACTCTTTTGTTTCTGGTTCAAATAAATTTTTGGTTTCATTTTTGAATTCTGCAGGAAAAAGTACATCAATTGGCTATTTTGGATTTTTCTTTAAATACAAGGAAGCTCAAAAATGAGCCCCTGTTCAGTCCTCGTTGGAAGACCCTGTACGTTGTCATGTTTGTTTATAGAGTTATTATAAGTGACGTTGATTGCACCATAATTCTCTGTAACAGTTGACTTTTTAAGCAAATGGGATCTCTGATCATTCTAGTAAACGCCATCATTCGCAATAGTTGGAGAAACAGCAGCATTGCATTATAGGATTGATAGGGATTCTAAACTCATGACGTTTTGGTTAGAAATTCTATTGTATAATTGGAGTATATATCAATAACAACGCCTATCTGCTATGGTTTTTAGCAAGTTAGCTGGTGGTGCCTGTACGTGAAAATTCAAAAGGTATATAGACATTTTCGCAAGTTGCGATTTTTGCTGAATTCCTATGCAATCTACGTTGCACCTTTTTGTCCTTACGTCATGATCGGCTGTATGATTTAAGGCACGCAGAATCTTCTTTATCTTCAGAATACGCTGGTTCTTCATTCTTACCCTACTGGGATCATTTTATATAAATTCGTCTCTTAACCGAGCGCGAAGACCTCTTTAAAGATGCGATTTTCTTACTAACCAATTTATATTTTTAATCGATTGAAAATCAAAACGGTAATTAATAGCTTCGAAACGAACAGTCTGATCCAAATGCAATTTAGACCGTTAGATAGAGCATCTTAAATATTTTCTCTAACCTGAACTAACCTAACAAATTCATAAATTGTAGGTATTCTAGAAAAACTAAATATAACAGTTTTTTAAACTGTTTTTATTTTATTTTCGGTTAAGAATAATTTTGTTCAACATTTTGAATACTTTAAATCGTACAAATTTTTATTCAGAGTGATATTGAAATGTCTCTTTTTTTTTAACTGAAATATTTTACCGTGAAATTATTTTTTTTACATTCATATTGGGTTTATTCGATTCCCCCGTAGTTTTCGAATAATATGGAATAAGGTTTGAATTCGGTGACCAGTGATTAGCCCTAGTAACATAAGTAGTTTAAAAGAAAGATATTTAAGAGAATTTGTGTCCATACTTTGTAACTTTTCAAGTACCGGCTGATGGTCCCAAGCAAAATGGTATCTAGGCTTAGATGGTGCGATTCTTGATACACCATTTAAAAATCTTTTGACTCGAAAGTCGCTTCCTATATCCCCCTTACATATTAAAGATAATGCTGATCTGTGCGAATTTAAAGAGCTATATGTATATAATTTAGTAAATAAGAGTTCTTGAAGAAAGGATACGATATAGCATACATTGTCTGTGTACGGACTTATATTATTTTTAGCACAAAATTCCCACCACTGTTTGAAACATGTGCTGTATTGTTTTAACGTTGAGGGCGACAGCGACTGTAGAGTTGTTTCTAAAGCACACTCCGGTAATCCCTTCAAGCGAAATGCCTCTCTGACAACTTCGCTGCCACCAGGGATAGGTTTGAGGCAAGGGGATGGATTTTTCTGAAAGAAGAGAATAAAAGATCTTTGTTAGGTTCAAAAATTACCAGATTGTTACTTGATAGCTGCCTGAACAAGGGGAACCATGACTGTGACGGCCAATTAGGAACAACCATGATGCCTTCCGCCTTATCAGAAATAATTTTTTGTAAGGTTCTAAGAACTAACGCAAATGGCGGAAACGCATAGAAAAAAATGTTATTCCAAGATTTTGTAAAAGCGTCTGTTGCCACAGAACTCTTATCGCCCCTCCAGGACACAAATTTAGAACATTTAAAATTATGTGAGGAGGCAAACAAGTCAACCTCTGGTATTCCGAAATTTAGTATGATGCGAGAAAAAGCATAATCTGCCAAAGACCACTCAGTTTCTGTGGGGAGGCGTCTCGATTCCTTATGCGCCCTAAAATTGTCCTCTGATTTAATATGAACAGCAACAATCCAGTTATTTCGCTTCTCAGCCCATAGCCATATATTCCTTGCCAAGTTGTTTAACTGTATATATTTTACACTGCCCATTCTATTTACATATGCTACCGCGGTAGTATTATCAGATCGAATGAGAATATTGCAATTTTGTAACTCGGAGGCAAATTTTAAAAAATTGTTTTAAGTTCTAATACATTAATATGGTGCAACTTTTCCGAATCCGACCACCAGCCATGGGTTCCCCCTTCGATTTCGACCAAACACTACATCCTGTGGTGGAGGCATCGGTAAAAATCACTAATTCGAATACATCTTTTTTTAAATTGTTGTGACAGGTTAAAATATGTGTAGACCACCAAAGTACGTCAGCCGTTACATTATGTGATAAAACAAATTTTTTATGATAGCTACCTTTATGTTTAAGGAGAGCAAAATATTTTTCTCTCTCAAGAGATTTCGTATAGTGCCACCCATATTTTGTAGCTGGACAGGCTGATACTAATAGTCCAATGAATTGAGCAAATTTTTGTATGGTGTTAGTTTTATTTTTTAAAAAATGATCTGTCCACTTTTTATTTTTATTCTTTTTTCCTCAGTTAGTCATTTTAAGGCTATTAAAGATAAAGCCTAAGAATTTACAATTAGTGTCAGGGGAAATAGCACTTTTTTCATAATTAATTACTAGACCGAGTGATTCAAGAAGAGATATACACTTAGAAACATTTTTTGAACATTCCTCATATGATTTGCCCATAATAAGGAAATCGTCCAAGTAATTGACACACAAGATATTAAGAGCTCTAAGATGTTATGATAGGTTTCATTAATTTATTAAATGTATACGGCGCTGAAGATAACCCAAAGGGCAAAAAGTGAACTCGAATAGCTGATTGCAAAAAGAAAACCTTAAATATTTTCTGTGAGATTTATGGACATTAACCAGAAAATAGGCATCCTTCAAATCAATAGACGCTATAAAATAACCTTCTAAGAGTAACCTTAACACCGTTCTTAAGTCCTCAAGCTTAAAATGCGGAGCGTTGACAAACTTGTTGAAATGTTTTAAGTTTAATATAAACCGTTTCTTGCCATTAGGTTTTTCTGCGAGAAAATACCTAGAAACAAATTGATTTTTAACTGGCTTACACTGCTTTACAGCTCCCAGGCACAAAAGGTCATTTATGGCAGCCTTTAGATCATTCACCTCTTTTGGGGATTGTCTTGGTAAAATTGGAGCGCATACTTGAATAGGAGCTCTATTGAGTGGGACTTTATAACCAATAATCCATTGTAAAATAATAGGATTTGAGGTCAATTTGCACCAGTCAAGATAAAACATATTTAATCTTCCTGCTATAGTTGGGTTGTTACTTACCTCTCGAGTCTCTTCCAAAAAACCTAAAGTCTCTTCTGTTTGTTGTAGAATTCTCTCCTGCGCCCCTTGTAATACTTTACTTTCCTCTGCTCTTCTACATAACGAGGGGGGCGTTGCCTGTTTAAATTCTGCGATTGCTTAAAAGTATGTTTTAAGCCCTGACCTGCCTTATTGCTATTGTAGGTCTTGAAACCTTGTGGTTTTGAAGTAGAGGGCCTGACTTGAGCGGTATAAGTAGCTTTTAGTCCTTTGCCTGTCGATTCTAACGATCGGAGCTTTTTAATTTTATCGGCTAAATTCGGACCAAAGAGGAACTCACGAGAAGCTGATTTTTCACCTATCTCCTTAAATTTAGAATCCAATAATGGGTATATAAATTGCTTCCTTACACCGGAAATTTTATTAAAGAGATTGACAATTATGCGACTGCAATCGTTAAGATAAGAAAAAATTAATTCTTTATCCTCTTTATCCAGGCCCCCCTCCTTACTTAAAATAATATTCATAGCCTTACCCAAGGAAGCAAGACTACTACCCAAATGATTTTGATAAGCCCCATGATTAGCATCTCTCTTTTGGTTTGGGCTAGAGAGTGAGTAATTCAACTCAGGGTTAATCTTCGGAGCCAAAAGATTTATATTTTTTGGGCTCTGAACCATATCGGTATGTTCTCGAGTTGGTGAAGCAGAGACACACACTTTTATTTCACAAATATCGCATTTATTGCATAAACTTTACATGAAAAAACGGTACAAGAAATTAACGAATATGCTTTGTCCATGTAAGTCTCTGTAGCACTGTCGTACTGTCTTTGTTTTGGGGTGCGCGGGGGATGTCGCGCCAGCATAGTCAGGGTCGCACTCAGGCGGTCTTGAGAATAGGTTTAGCAAACGTTGTACGGAACATTTTGTACGGAACATTCCGCCCACCTTGAAAGGCACTAGTTTACATGCCTTCAACACATTTAACCTTAAAAATTACGCACACCGACTGCTAACACTTATAAATTAGTTGTCGATAGGCAACACACAGATCTTACGCACAGCACGCTTGTATGTTCCCTTCGCAGTCTTGACGGTTACCACGCGCACCACACCATCATCACCTGGGTGGACCTCCTGTATCTTACCAATTGACCATAATAGTGGCGGCAGGTTATCTTCAACTACGAGAACCATCGTACCAGGAATAACATTTGGCATTTTGGAAACTCCCTTACTGGACCGCGCTTGAAGTTCGGTAATGTAGTCCTTACACCAGCGCTTCCAAAAATGTTGCATCATTTGCGTTAGATGCTGAAATCTGGTAAGACGTCCTGTGTTAATATCAGTCAAGTCAGGTTCTGGAATAGCGACCAAAGGACAGCCAATTAGGAAGTGGCCAGGCGTCAATGGATTTAGATCATTCGGATCACTAGAAAGTGGACTGAGTGGCCTGGAGTTCAAGCAGGCCTCTACCTGAACTATAATGGTATTGAATTCTTCATACGTTAATTTAGTACTACCAACAACTCGGCGCAAATGATATTTAATTGCTTTAACCGCGCTCTCCCAAATGCCGCCAAAATGCGGGGAACGAGGTGGTATAAACTTCCAGGTCACGCTTTGAGTAGAAAAGAAGTCAGAGAACGCACCCTGAGTACTTGCTTGGGTAATGAATGTATGTAATTCATTATTGGCCCCGATGAAGTTAGTTCCATTATCAGACAAAATAGTTAAGCATTTACCTCGTCGTGATATAAAACGTTTGAATGCGTTCAAGAACGCGTCAGTAGAAAGATCGACAGCCAGTTCCAAATGTAGAGCCTTCGTCGACAAGCATATAAACACGCATAAATAAGCCTTTACCAATTTATTGCTTCTTGACAATCCCACCTTGATTGAAAACGGCCCAGCATAGTCGACACCACAATTTAAAAATGGTCGACTGGGTGTTATCCTTTCCTGAGGAAGTTGGCCTAACAAGGTATCAACTGTTACAGGTTTTACCTTAAAACAGATTACGCACTCTTTAAGAACCTTCCTAACCTCGTTTCTACCCGAAAGGGGCCAGAAGCGTGTGCGAATGTTTGCCAATAGTGCCTGGCACCCAGCATGCAAAAGTTTTCGATGCTCATATGTTATAATTAACTTGGTTAAAGGATGTCCCTTAGGAAGGATCATAGGATGTTTCAAGTCATAATCAAACATCGAGTGTTTTATCCTACCACCCACCCTTAAGAGTCCGGTTTCATCCAACAAAGGATTTAGATTTTTAAGAACACTCTTACTGCTAATGTGGGTTTTAGCTTTTAATGCCTTAATTTCCTCGGAGAAGCATTGAGTCTGAACCAACCTCACTAAACACTTAAAGGAAAGTTCAAGTTCTTGAGCACTTAAAGCACCAAGCAAGCGAGGAGTTCGACGATTTAGTGCATTATTTTTAAAACGTAGCATATATGCCACAACTCGTTGAAGTCTTAAAAAAGATGAAAACTTAAGAAAAAGGGATAGGTCAGGTTGAGTGACAACCAAGGACTTAGCATTGGTTTTTCGTTCAGGCATTTCTGAAACCTTAATCACCATAGAAGGAGGCCAATTTCCAATATCATCTCCAAGCCAATCTGGCCCATGCCACCACAAATTCGAGTTACTGAGCTCATCTGGATTAATACCCCTTGAAATAATGTCAGCAGGGTTAAACTCGGAACGAATATGACGCCAATCATGTTTATCAGACATTTCCTGAATTTCCGCCACCCGATTTCCAACGAATGTCTTCCACCTGTGGGGTTCGTCCAATATCCAAGTCAAGACGATACTGGAATCACACCAAAAATAATGTTGGTCAATAACTATATCAAGTGATTTGACCGCAACCTGGCACAATCTGACAGCCAGCAACGCACCACATAGTTCAAGACGTGGTAATGATACGTTTTTTAATGGTGCCACTCTCGACTTAGCACACAATAAATTACTTAAGATAGTGCCATCATGGGTTATAGATCGGACGTATATGCACGCGCCATAGGCAGTTTCGGACGCATCGCAGAAGGAATGGATTTCAACTCTTAATGGATTTACACACCCGACATATCGAGGAATAGAAATGTTATGCAAAGACTGTAATTGACCTTGGTAGCTCTTCCAGTTACTAAAAATTTGAGAAGGAACGCTCTCATCCCAACCTAAAGATAACAACCACAGCTGCTGGAGGATCACCTTGGCCCTAATTACAATAGGTCCAATCAAACCAAGAGGATCAAAAATACCTGAAATATACGACAAAATTGTTCTTTTAGTGACATAATTATTATTTTTACAGATATCTTGCCAATTGTACTGAAATTCGTCTGACTGGCTATTCCACATTAATCCCAATGTCTTACATTCTTTATTCTCAGAAAAGTCAAGAATATCGCCCTGGCTGTCACCCATCAAAGCTGAAACCCCATTTGACCTCCATTTACGAAGTTCGAACTGACCCTGAGAAAGTACCTTACTAAGCTCACGTTTAATGTGCAGTATTCCCTCGACAGTATTATCACCTGATATGAGGTCATCCACATAGAAATCATTTTGAATTATGCTGCTTATACGAGGATTATTAGTACTATTCTCTTTGGCCAGCTGATGCAAACAGCGCACAGCCAAAAATGGAGCGCATGATGTTCCATATGTGACTGTGTTTAATGTAAAGGTTTTAAGTGGCTCATCTGGATTAGATCTCCAAATTATATTCTGAAGAAATCTTTAATGAGCTTGCACATCCACTTGCCTATACATTTTAACACAATCGGCTGTTATTACAAATCTATGTTTTCTGAATCTTAAGAGTATTGGAAATAGTTCCTGCTGAATTGTAGGACCGGTCATTAAAATATCATTAAGTGAAAACCCTGAGCTGGTCTTAGCCGACGCATCGAAAACAACTCGTACCTTGGTGGTTGTCGAAGACTCCTTAATGACAGAATGGTGGGGTAAAAAATTCAGACAAGACTGATTATTAGGATTTATTTCGGACATGTGACTCAGAGTTTCATACTCTTCCATGAATTTTGTGTATTCTGATTTTAATTCAGGGTTACGCTGCAATTTCTTCTCCACGGAGTAGAATCTTTTGATCGCCATTTGCCTAGATTCGCCCAATTTCGATATATCATATTTAAGAGGCATTTGCACAGAAAATCTGCCATCATCTTCACGCAAGTGTGAGGAGACAAAATTTTCCTCGCAAGCTTTTTGCTCCAATTACCATTGCTGGCGGGTTTCACAGTGTTCGATCTGCCAAAAGCTCTCAAGTTGCCTTTGGATATCAATGTTTGAAGCAAAGTGACATAATGTCTTATTTGGAGTTGTATTTTTAGTTTCAGCAACTTGACCTGATAAAACCCAGCCTAAACTAGTTTTCTGAGCTATTAATCGGGAGTTAGGCAATTTTATTTGTCCTATACACAACAAGTTCCAGAAAATCGCAGCACCCAGCAAGGCATCAATTCTAGCTGGGAAATTGTATGAAGGATCGGCCAGATGTATGTTGCTTGGAATGCTTACATTGGATAGATTAACATAATTACCTGGCAAACTGTCGGTTATTTGATCAACGACAACAAAACCTAATTTAGATGTAAAATTACTATAGCAAGATTTGATAGTAGCTTGAACCTGATATGACACATTTATGAGTGATTGTCCTAACCCCGCAACCGGAACATTGATTTTATCCTTTTGCAATTTTAATGAATCAGCCAACCGTCTTGTAATAAAATTGCTCTGAGATCCTGAATCAACTAAAATCCTACATTTATGTTGTTTTCCAGAAGTATCCAATATGAAAACCACTGCTGTAGATAGCAGAACTTGATTATCAACATGATGCGTATGAACAGTCACAGAATTATTCAGAAAATTTTGATTTTTATTGAGTTGCCCTCGCGAAGCTGAAGAATCAGTTGGATGTTCATCAAAATGCAACAATAAGTGATGACGTTTGTTGCATACACTACAATTTGTCTTAATTGGACATACCTGGCTGGAGTGATCCACACCTAAGCAATTCGTACATAATTTATGTTTTTTAGCTTCGAAATATCTAGATCTAGGAGCCAACTGTAAGAATTGGTCACACGTAGAAATCTTATGGCTCTGTTTACAAACAATGCAACTGTTAACTAACAAATAATTTTGGGAATGGCCTTTTTGACCACCCTTAAGTCCCTTATGGTCAAAAGGTGGGGGTGAAGGTTTATTCTCCTGTTTTTTGACAACAATGGTTTCCAAAAGATTGCACCTTTTATTGAGAAAATCACCAAAATCTTTAAATTTTGGTGTTGTTAACGGTTCTGCGAAAAGTTCCCACTCACGCCTTGTATTATTATCCAATTTAGAAGATATGAGATAAATCAATATCGTATCCCAATGATCAACAGGCTCCTTCAACGATTCCAAAGCTCTGACATGTTTGTTGACATTGTCAAGCAGCTGCCTTAGACTAACATATGATTCCCTATTAACAGTATTCAGATCGAACAATGCCCTGATATGGTTATGAACAATCAATTTTTTATTGTCATATCTGTTTTTAATTAAATTCCAAGCCACCTGATAATTGCCAGCGGTGGACTCAAGACAGGATATCACTTGGGCAGCTTCGCCCTTTAATGAACTGCGAAGATAATGAAAACGCTCAACATCATGCAAGGTAGGATTGTCATGTATTAGTGCTTTAAAGGAATCATGGAATGTTAAAAATTCGTCAAAAAGTCCGCTAAAAATTGGCAAATTAATTTTCGGAAACTTGACACTAGGTACTGGCAAGCTACTAGAAGATGAAGCTAAATTTTGAGGAGAAACCCCTGCATTTATATTCGCAGAATGGGCCTCCAATATTTGATTGGCCTTGGCTACGACTTTAAAATAAGCATCCTCGAACGTACTCCTTTCTAATCTATCAGAATCATCTTCCCCCACTAATTCTATATTCATTTGAACCTCATCAAATTAATACCATAACTTATGTACTTGCTCAACTCGAGTTTTTAACTGGGCATACTCATCCCTAAAATTATCAAGAAAAGTCTCAAAACGCGTCAACTGACCTCTGTAATTAGACCTTTTCTTTTTGAGAGGTTTTAATTGAGCTGTCAAAGTATCCTTTGGCATTTTGAAAGGTTAACAACAAAAAGAAATTAAATTGAAAGCCAAAAATACGCAATGTATACCACCAAAATAAAAATATTAAATTAAACTAATACGTAATGTATTATTGGTAAATTGAATAGGTAGCTACTGTTTTTAGTTCTGACAACGAAACACTGGTGTAATTTATATCATTGATAACAAAAATTAAAACACCATTATAGGTCAAACAAAGCTCTACTATCTACTCTATACGACCTGGTAAACAGCTTTCTCCATCTACTTTGGGACGACAAACCCATGAAAACATTCTTTCATACAAGCATCACCGGGATCCAGCTGATAGGCAACAACAAATGGAAAGTCTGCATTCGCGCGCCACTATTGCAACGTAGCCTCGCGAAAGATCACTGGTTGTACGAAGCCGGTATATGGCAATACCGTACTAACAACACTCCTCGAGGCGAGACTAGCTATCGATCGATAAACGGCGGCGATCTACTTCGATTCTTCGAAAATGGACGGGAATTCCACAATTTTGCACAATTGTAACTGCTGATTATTAATTAATCCGGCTCGAAGGACCAATGAACCATATCGGTATGTTCTCGAGTTGGTGAAGCAGAGACACACACTCAGGGGCGGTCATATCAACATTTTGAGGGGGGGGCCATGCAGTGGCGGCTCATGCCAATTTAGAGAGGCGGTGGCAGGAAAAGTCTTAGCGCCGCAGGCGAAAAATTTTTGGGTGCCACGCCCTTTTTTGTTGATGATTCTTGGTTTTCAAGTAGGAAAAATACGCAAAAAACGGCTAAGTAAATTTTAAGAAAATTATAGATACCTATATTATGTATATTATACCTCCTTACTTAATTATTTTTATTAATATTTTTAAAAAATTAAGGGTTTGACACGATTTCAATTTATGAAGGCAGGGCTTTTATAATGTAAATCGACGCCAAGGGGGGGGCCATGGCCCCCATGGCCCCCCCCCGTATGACCGCGCCTGCACACACTTTTATTTCACAAATATCGCATTTATTGCATAAACTTTACATGAAAAAACGGTACAAGAAATTAACGAATATGCTTTGTCCATGTAAGTCTCTGTAGCACTGTCGTACTGTCTTTGTTTTGGGGTGCGCGGGGGATGTCGCGCCAGCATAGTCAGGGTCGCACTCAGGCGGTCTTGAGAATAGGTTTAGCAAACGTTGTACGGAACATTTTGTACGGAACAGGCTCTCATACGTAGATAGAAGATTATCCGTTTCCGAGGAAGATAAACCATGAATTAACAGATGGTCCCACCGCGCAACAAGAGCCGGATGGAGCTAGTAAGAATTATCTGGTTTTACAGAAGGATTAGATCCTAAAATTTTTGCATAACCTTCTGGTAAAGTTTCCGTGGCATTTTTCTTAGGATCCGTTTGTGGATGGCTAGTATCGCCTATATAACTAGCCGACTCGCCCAAAACCGGCTCGTACAGAGACCGGCCAAAGGTACTCCGACCATAAGTTGATTCCGTGTCATACAGCTCACGGCGACCAACAAGCGATAAAGCAGCAGTCGGAGAGTGACGCCGTCGAGCCTTTAAACTCCGATGTTAAATTTCGCCGCGAGGGCGATGAAGGTCGAGAGCAACTACGTTCATGGCTGCTTACCTCTCTCGATTTCCGCTGTGGGCTTCGATCTCCTCGAGGTGAGAGAGAAGGTGTATAGTCTGACCTGCTGTCAAAAGTAGGACGTGATACCGAGCCGTGCAGACGTCGGCTATCACTACAGACGACATTAGAAGGAGAAAGGCTACGGCGTTTAGTATGGGGCGGAGAGTGATCTAACTTCTTTTCGAGGTTTCGGAGCCTTCTAAGTAGTTCTCTAGAAGAAACACTACATTCCCGAGACCGAGAACGCTTTCTTTTTCGGGAATGTTTCCCCATAATTATTGTACACTAAAAAATTCACTTAAAATATCGGTATCGTAAACACCTACCGGGACGCGAAGCAACCGTACGTAGCAAACGCACGAAGACGAATGAGTTTACTTGGCGCGGGATGCTGGAGGATGGTAGGCTTTGGGATTTATTTCTCGTATATTTTAAAAATAATCGTGCGTAGCGAGTCACGCGGGGCGGATTACCTGGTTATATGAATATATCTTCGGACTGTACGCTGAAATACAATATAATAATATGATATATCTTCAAAAAAAATCCATTTTAGGACCCAGAAAAAATAAATAAAAATAAAATCAATCTGCCAAAGCTAAAAACACACAATAAACTTAATCACTGACTTTTTTACTAATTGATCGTCCCAGAAACTAGGTTTAGTTTAATTAATGATTGGCTGCCTTTAGTCGTCGTTTAGCAGACGACACAACAGATATTTCGAGATAATCATTAATTAACGTTTTATCAATGTTTAGGCGAACGGCACAAACAGGCCAAAGAGTGGCCTATGACCCAAATATGAGTTTGTATTTGGTAAAGCATACATTTTTGATAGACGCCAATATGTCAGAAAATCAGAGTTTTAATTTCATGTCTCTGGAATAGTAGATGGTGCTTTTGTTTAGAAATGTGATGTGTGTGTTTAAAAAATTCATTTATTTCTATGGGGATTTTTGTACAATAGCCGTATTTATTTGAAAAAATTTAACATGCAAAAGTCACTGTAATATGTCTAGGGAACATATACCTAAAGAGTAATTACGTTTTTCTTTCAGTAATTCCGTATGAGTTTTAAAATCTTTATTTAGGATGCGGTCGTATATTTTTTTCCCATCAGACACAAGGAAATGTGTAAAAATGCGCAAAATTAATATCCGTTGCAAGTAAAATTTATTTTACTTTAAATTGTAGATTTTTAATTTATATGAAACAAGTCCAATACGAATTTATTACTTTTAACCAACCAATTCTGGTGATGCTACTTAATATTTCGTAAAGTTTATGACCGAGTTTAATGTACCGGGCGTCCAAATTATTTTTGTGTTGAGCAAAATTATAATAAAAATCGGAAAATATAAAGAACTGCTTTCTTTGCTGTTTATAATGAAAATGATTATCTATAAAAATTTATTGATAAGGAACCAGTTCTCTTAAAATAAGACAACTAACATATAGGTATAGTATGTCCCAAAAAAGGCGTTTTTTAATTTATGTGGCTCAAAATTTCCAGGTTTAATAATTTCTTTTTTCATACATTTCTTTCCTCTTTTTGGCTCATTTGTATGTGTTGACTTTATACAGGGCTAAAAAAAGTCATTGGAAAATTTTCATTCATTTCGTAATACATTTTACAAATTTTAAAGCTCCATCAACGTCACCTTCCACCTATAATTTTCTCTCTACTGCTAATACTAACAGCAACATTTCTTTTGTCTCCTGAGGATAAAGGTCACTACCTTCGAAACAGGTAGACTTATTAATACGAAAAAATTGAGCCTTTGATTGCTCTTTTATTAAATTAGTGGAGAAAGACTTTTTGACTTTCTTTCCTTTCCCTATAAGTTCATTCCACTTTGAGAATGGACTATATCTTTAAATTTAAAAAAAAATAAGATTTTATCATATACCCATGTTGATTAATAGTGATATTATATTTCTGGACCTAGTAAGAATTTATTGTTTATTCCATATTTTCCATAGAAACGCTATTTTACCTAAAAAAAAATACAATTGAGCATAAATAGAAACATAAAACAAAACTCGCTCCTATTGATGAAAAACATATAAGTTGCGCACGAAAATAAAAATCTTCATCTAATTATTTTTAAAACGTATAGAATATGTCTCTTTGTCTTTGATCTAGTTTTGTTTGTTGGGCTAATTGTTTTTATTCGCTTCAAAAAACTTTTTTTAGATTTTTAAGGTACCAAACTTGAAGCAATGCATATACCTACTATCTGCTTTGAAGTAACATCCAAAACGAAGATAAGTAGTATTATAAGTATAAAATACTATAATATTAGTATCAGTATACTTATCTATGTGTGCGAACATACTGAAATTTGTTAATGCCAACACTTTTCAAACCTGTATCTAGGCCAATAAATCAAATACACGGAAATCGAAAAATTTGTAGTTAGGTATAAAAAATTTCAACTTTCACTACTTGCAGCAGCCTAATTAATAAATTTAGCAGATACAAAATAAAATCAAACTTACCATATTCTCTAAAGTTTTAGAACCTGTGGGTTCACAAAACTTGATTAAATATTTTTTTATATCTAGGCCTCGATCTAGGCATTACGTTCATTTTCGTACAATAATTGGGCAACACCTCTACAACTGTCAGAGACGGACTAAAAATCATACAGTGCGAACATAATTTATGGGATCCATGCTTTGTTATTTCAACCGCTGTGCCCATCTCCGACCACCTTTCTGTACGTAAATGAACTGTTATTAGACAGTCCATAGAAAGTCCCGCTGCTGCATTGCTACTAAAGTGATTACATAAATAAAACTATAGTCAAAATGTCAGTTAAACAAAGCCTTTTATCGTATTATGATTCGGTACATGTCCTATCAATGTCATCCGTGGGTTCAAGGCATGATGCAGATGCATGCTAGTGTTGCAATTATATTTCATATTGGCGTTCTCAAATTACAATAATTGTACACTCGTAGTAGTAATTTTAAGTCACCTTGTGTATTTGGCACGCATTACTGCGCCCAACCTTCAAGATTTTAAAGTAAATCCGGTCCTGTCGCCACCCTCCAGTCCGTCCACTTCACATCAGCTCGTCATTGCAATTTTTTCGTGCGCCCGGTGCGATTGTGGTCCGCGTGTGCAGTGTTTTAAAATTGAATTCTCACCGAGATAACATGAAACGTAAACTTAAACAGCTTTTAGCAGAACTCCTCGAAAGTGCAAGTAAGTAATTATTTATTATTTTTATATTACAGATTTCTGGTGTAACCCTACAGGGTTCAGATATACTGCTGCTAAGTATTAAAGACTATGACATAGTCCTACTGGTCTATCGAGTTCTTGGTACTTATAAACAACATTTCACAAAGAAATGTGTTTATTTCTATTCCTACAGGAATATATTGACAAAGACGTCTGCATTTCCTACAGAAATGTATTTATTTCTATTTCTACAGGAATATACTCAAAAGCATGTTTGCATTTCCCACAGAAATGTTTATTTCCAATCAAATAAGAATCTACTACTGATAAATACGTTTTGATTTTATTCATTATCAGTTATTCGAGTGATTCAGAGATATGGTTCTCGCCGGTGTTTTTGTTAACGTTGGGTTTGTTTTGCTGGCCTGGCAGTTTTTATTCGGCCGATTAAACTTTCGATGTTTAAACAGGACCGGATTTACTTACTTAACAGTTTTATTGTTTGGTTGTAGGTGAATCCGATCATTCTGATCATTCTGAACCTATGCAGAATGATAACGTTGAGGTTGTAGAGGACGAGGAAGAGGACGAAATGAACATTCCTCTTGCCCGTCTAGGAGCAGAACAAGAGCCAGCCAATGCTTTATTGACTCTTCTTGAAGGAAAAGGCTCAAACTCTAATAAGGGCCCAATAGTTCACGCTGATATTCAGCAAATCTTGTCGGTATTTTTAACAAAAGGTTTAGACAACGAAACCAGAAAATTAGCTATTGATTCCTATCCTTTGTTACAAGACTGTACTGCATTGAATCCTCCAGATTTAAATGCTGAAATTAAGATATGCCTGAGCTTAGCTCTCCTTAGACAAGATGCTTTTTTCGTAAAAGTTCAAAATCAGTTAGCCACTACCCTAAGCGCTTTGGCAGTACCATTTAATGAGGTTTATGAAGCATCCAAGTCCAACCCTGCTCAGACAACAGACCATTAATTAAAAAAAGCGGGGGATCCTGTAAAACTAATCGCAGATATCTTTCACTCTATTTCATGTCATCGCAGATACTTAATTGTTCCATCTCTGGACCCTTCCATACGAGATGTATTAGATGCATGCCCAGTAGACTCTCTGTTGTTTGGAGTTGACTTTCCCGAGAAAACGAAGATTTCTAAAGAGGCAAAGAAATTAGGAGCCTCACTGAAAAAGAAACCCCCTAAATTTTCAAGACCAGCGCAAAATTTACCCACTCAGTCACTCGCTGTAGCTGGTTCATCGTCTTCGGCAACACGTTACCAGTCTCAGGCTAAAAATAGAAATTCTTTTTTGGGGTCTGGCCGAGCCTCAGCGAAGTCTCGTTACAAGAAGGAACAGGAAGGAATGAGGAAGTATCCATACCAGAAACGCCAGGATCGTCGTTAATTCAGGTACCTTCTACAAAATATGCGGGTCGTCTATTTTATTACTTAGACCAGTGGTCACAAATTACTAAAAATACCACCATTCTGGCATGGCTTTCTGGGTACAAAATACCTTTTATCAAGAAGCCAATCCAACTACAGGAACCAGTTATAATTTTTACTCACAGTGAATTAGAGAATGCTGAGGTAAGCATTAAAAAACTTATTCGAATTGGGGCAGTCTCAGAAACTACTCCGAAATCAAATCAATTTCTTTCCTCTTTTTTCCTTGTACCCAAATCCGATGGGACATTTCGTTTTATTTTAAATTTAAAGAGGTTGAATTGTTTTGTTGATCCTCCTCACTTTAAAACGGAGGATTATAGAACTGTTTTACAGTTAGTATATAAGGATTGTTTTTTTACATCATTAGATTTGAAGGATGCATAGTTTTTAATTCCGATTCATTATAAATACAAAAGATATTTGATGTTTCAGTGGGGTGACAAGTATTATATGTTCAATTGTTTACCCTTTGGCCTTTGCACGGCCCCTTTTGTATTCACAAATATAATGAGAATAGTAATAAAATATATCAGAACAAAAAATTTAACCTGTATATCATATTTGTATGATCTGATTATAATTAGTAAAACAAAAGAGGAGGGGAGCAAAGATCTACTTTATACCACGCAGTTCTTAGAGTCTTTGAGCTTTATTATAAATGCGGAAAAGAGCTTTTTTCTGCCTTCCCAACAATGTCAGTATTTGGGGTTCGTTTTTAACTCCCAACGGTTATTATTATTATTACCAGAGGCAAAAAGGTTATCTTTTTTAACAGTTATCATTGAAACCATTAAAAAGAATAAAGTGTCTACACATTTTTTTGCAAAGTTATTGGGCAGATTAGTAGCGGCTTGCCCCACGATTCTATATGGCTGGGTCCATTTAAAAACTTTAGAACGTAAAAAATTTTTAGCTTTACGGAAAAACAATCAGAATTATAACAGTCTTATGAATATTTCAATTGAGACAAAAAAGACTTAAAATGGTGGTTTAGAGCCATATCTAATAATAAAGGTGAGCCTATACTTTCAAGTCGGGAGTTTAAATTAGAAATTTTCTCAGATGCATCTCGCACTGGTTGGGGAGCATTTTGTAATGGACAAGCTACGCATGGTTTCTGGGATCCAGCACATCAGTCCAAACATATAAACTTTTCAGAACTCGTTGCTGCATCTCATGCTGTTAAATGTTTTGCCAACAAACTTTCAAATTGCTCATTACTTCTTAGAATTGATAACACGACAGCCATTGCCTGCATTAATCGAATGGGAAGCGTAAGATTTGGCCCCCTAAACAAAATGTCAAAGAATTTATGGACCTAGTGTGAGCTTCGCAACATTTATCTAGTTGCTTCATATATTAATACTTCAAATAACTGTTTTGCAGATCGAGAATCGCGATTAACAAAAGTAGATACGGAATAAGAGTTATTCCATGCAGTGTTTTAAAAAAATTTGTTCTCATTTTGGAACTCCAGATATAGACTTGTTTGCAACTCATCTAAATACTGAATGTTGTCGATATATCTCTTGGAAACCAGATCTGCATTCTTTAAGGGTAGATGCATTTACGATGTCCTGGAAAGACGAATTTTTTTATGCATTTCCGCCGTTTTGTTTAATAACTAAATGTCTAAGAAAAATTATCAATGATAAAGCGAGAGGAATTGTCGTTGTACCGAGTTGGAAAACACAACCATGGTATCCCATCTATCAAAAATTGTTACTAACAAAACCTTTGCTTTTCAAACCAAATAAAACATTATTACTTTCGCATTTCAGACAGCCACACCACCTGTGGAAAACACTTACCCCGGAAGCCGGACTTTTGTGTGGAACTCTTTCCTACGTAGAGGCCTTCCAGCAATAAGTATTGATCCAATCCTGGGATCCTTGGCTACAAACACGCTAAATCAATACAATTCATATTATCAAAAATGGTGGTTATTTTGTACCAATTTACAAAAGGATCCGTATTCATATTCTTTACATTCGTTAATTTAATTTTTATCTACGGAATACAAAAAGGGGGCCTCATATGCAACTTTAAATTCAAAACATGCATCTCTCTCTCATTAATATTTAATATAGATGCTACAGATAAAGCTTACCTAAAAAGATTTCTCAAAGAAGTTTTTAGAAAAAATCCACCAAAACCAAAATAACAGACAACATGGGATCCTACTTGTGTTCGAAATTTTTTATCATCCTTTTATTCATTAGAAGAGGTTTTGATTTGTAAATTAACGCAAAAATTAGTTACTTTGTTAGCCTTGATTACGGGCCATAGAATACAAACATTATCTAAAATAAAAATATCAAATATTGTTTACTTTGATAATAGACTAGAGATAAAAATTCCAGATCTTGTTAAAACCTCACATTGTAAGAACTTTCAGCTACTTTTAGTTATACCGAACTTTAAAGAAAACCCAGAGTTATGTGTGGCTTCTGTTATTACAGCTTATATTGGAAAAACTAAAGAGAACATACCCACAGGTACAGATTATTTAATTTTAACCTATAAGAAGCCGATACATCCCGCAACTGCACAACGTATTAGTAAATGGATTAAATTAACCCTACAAAGCAGTGGAATTGATATGTCACAGTTCTCAGCTTACAGTACGCGTCATGCGGCGACATCTGCGGCATATAGAGCTGGAGTATCACTTGATTTAATTAGGAAAACTGTGGGATGGACCAAAAAGAGTTCCATGTTTAATCGTTTCAACATTGAAAATGTTTATATTATCGCAAGGGCACGTTAGTATGGGTACAGAATTCAAAATTCTTGTGTTGCATTTGTTCCTGACGTCACACCGAATTAAAATGATCGGGATCAGACCAAGTCGAGAGTAAACGTATGGTTTCGCTGGAGCAGTCAGCGGGTGCGGCTGGCGTCGCGATCGAGCGTAGTCAGCGTAGCAATCGGCCGTCGCCACAGGGTGGTTTGGCTGGCGCGGCTGGAGCAGCGCGCTTCAGATCATATTCGTATTTCGTAGTGAAAGCGCTTATGTATGATTTATAATGAACGCCGATAACATTAGTTGCATGCTGTGGTTGGAGGAAGAAGACGAAGAGGAGATGTTAGCCCAACTTCCTCCATTTCGACAAACGTCATATTAACACTTGAATTTATACTATAGGTACCATGCTTAAATCAAAGCTGCAGCATACAAAGTAAACAAATCAATTTGATTAAGACGTCAAAGTATCAAAACATTTTAAAATTGTATCATTAGTTGGTATATCCGAAAAAAATATCAAAATTAGAGAAAAGTCAGATTTTTTTGTCAATGATATCCGTTAAGTGTTTCCCGAGACGCCACTGGACTTAATAAATTTAATCTAGTTAGGGAAAATTAAGCCTCTTATCATTATGAATGACGGTACCAAATTGCAACAAAATCGGGAAGAGGATATTTACAAAAATAATAAAAAAAACGATTTTTTTTTTTAAACTTTAACACCCTGTACATCAAAAACGGGGCAACTCCGGACACATGTTCAGGTTAGTTCAGGTTAGTACTTCTGAAACACCCTGTATACATTCAAATACAACGGTCAAAAACACAAATAATTATATCAAAATATTGATAACAAACAATAACACCAAACGATATAATGCAATAATGCGAAAATCACCGGTAAACTAAATTCAACCTTGTCGCCCAGGGCCTTTTAGTTTTATTGCCGCTTGACCAATCGAAATAGAGTTACGGTTGTCATTAAGTACTGATCAATGTTTCCTTCGTATGCATAATCTTGGATTTGAATATGGTGTAGGGTAGACTGGGGCAAGTGTAAAAATGGGGTAAGTGGAAAATCAGAGCGCCAATCAGGCAATATTGAAAGTTTACTTGTCTGTGTGATTCGAGGCAACTAACTATACATTAGCGCTGTTGAATTATCTACTCCCGGCGAGTTACCAGGTGTTTTTTTCTTTCTGAGTAGTCATTTGTAACATAACCTCCGAATCGGTCCGTTGAATAGTGTGTGATATCTCCATAAAAAATTGGTCAAAGGTAAAAACTTATAATATACTTTTAGTTTTATTGCATTTTCTTATGTTTAGTCAATTGTTGTCGCTTTAAAATCCTATATACCTACCAAATCTGAAAGCGGTTTTTCCTCACGAACAGGTTTGCACTTCCCCCAAAAAAAACATAATGTGGGGCATGTGTGTAAATTGTAATGGGGAAAGTGTAAAGGTTAGTTTACACTTGCCTTATTTTCCTGGGAATGCTAAAGTTCGTTGGCACTGACACTTAAAGCTTTTATTTTTTACAGAGAGTTGGCACCATGGTACGAAATTATAAAAGAAAGTCCGATAGGTCTGCCTATGGGGAGGAGCAATTAAATGCTGCAGTAAATGCCGTCAATCAAGGTCAATTAACCATGTCGATGGCCAGTACGAAATTCAGACCCATACATTACAATCTACTGTAGAATAACTGGACGCTGTGGCGAAAAAAGCAAGACACAGGGCCGACCTCCAATACTTTCTTGGCAAGATGAGTGTCAACTGGCCGAAAATATAAAAACAATGGAGAAGTGGGGATATGGATTAACTTCGAGAGAGTTTCAAGAAAAAGTCCGGGACTTTGTAACTTTAAATAATATTCCCAATCCTTTTAAGAACAATATGCCAGGCACAGACTGGCTAATAAAGTTTAAACAATGTCACTCTTTGAATATGAAAAAACCACAAAGTTTAGAGTACTGCAGGAAGAAATCTACGGACCCATTCATAATAGACCAATATTTTGTTTTATTGGAAAAGGCTATATTGGAATTGGGTCTTCAGGATCGTCCTGAATGTATTTACAATTTAGATGAGACTTCACTGTGTACAGATCCTTCTCGTCTTAAAATTGTGGGCGCGAAAGGCAAACCCTCTCTAAGAATTATTGCTGAATCGGGCAGAGAAAATATAACCGTCCTGGCAGGAGCAAGTGCTAGTGGTAGAAAATTGCCACCATTGATAATATTTAAAGGCAATAATGTATGGAGTTCCTGGATTTCAGAAAGAAATGAAGACCTCTTCAAAGACGCCGTATATGCAGCCAGCGTCAATGGATGGATGACCTCCGAAATATTTAGAAATTACTTTCTAAAGACTTTTATTCCTTTGGTTCGTGATCAGGCACCAATTATTGTTATATATGATGGGCATGTCTCGCATGTGGATTGCTTATTAATTCAAGCCGCAAGAAAAAAAAATATTCATATACTTAAACTGCCAGTCCATACAAGTCATTTACTTCAACCTCTCGATTTGAGTGTGTTTAGATCCTTTAAGGCAATATGGGAGAGGGAAGTAATAACATGGCAAAGACGTCATCAGGGACAATGACCACCAAAAAGGGAATTCGCCACATTGCAAGTGAAAACCTGGACTGAAGTAGATTCCGGAATCATAAAAACAGGATTCAGAAAGGGTGGTATTGTTCCATTTAACAGACATGTAATTCCTAAAGAAAAGTATGACATCGATGCCCCAAAAAGATGGGAGGAACACTTGAAAAATCAAAGATCTGTAACAGATTTACAACCGAGGCAAAAACGCATTGATATTGAAAGGAATGAACATGATGCTGTAGCACCGAATGTAACAGAGAAAAACGCTACTTTTGAACAGTCATTGTTAAAAACAGTAAAGCCTTCTACATCTGGCGCTTCATTTAAAAGAAAACTAGCATCTAATGCAGAATTACTTTCAGCTCCTTCATCAGCAACTAGTGCCACCAATCTCAAAGTAATTGTCAGCTATGATCAAAATGAAGAAAGTATACTAAATAATCATCAGGATCCTATAACTGAAGCTGTAGTACCAGCTACAACCGAAAATCGGCAAGAAAAGGAGGCAAGTTTTGATGATCTACTACTTGATTCGTACCGACAGAGTCCTTCTTCTAATCCAAGGAAACGAAAGCGCTTAATTCAAGGTGGCCAAACCATGGCAGGTACTATCGCAAGTAGTCAGTCAAAACTCTCTACAAGTTCATCTACTATTTCTAAACCAGCTATGAAAATTGACCGAAAGAGTAAACAAAGTCGGCCAAGTCCGTATCAATTTGAATCCAGCTCCAGTGAATCAGATAATGAAAGTGTACCTTTTATGGAATCGGATCAAAGTTTCACTTTAGAATCGGATTGCGAAGATCAGATACCTGAAATAAACAAAGACAATATTTCCATTGGAGACTGGGTACAAACATTTTATTGGCCAGGTGAACACTGTTGACAACGGCTTTGATATCAAGTTTACTAGAAAATTAAAAGACAATTTTTTATGGCCACTCACCGATGATATCGATGTAGTACAGCTAGACGATATAGTGACTCGTTTACCTGAACCGGTAGTAACACGCCGAGGAGGTTTTCATTTTAATGTGAAATTTGCGGGATACAATAATTAACAAAGTTCCATAAAATTATTCGAATTTTTAAACTTTAAGTTTCTTTTCTTTTTTAGTTTCTCCTTGGGAATAATTCCTACTGTTTTAGAGATTAAAGCCAAACATTGGGTTTTGAACGGATAATATGTTTATAAAAATATTATTCTTGTTATTAGGAATTTTTTGAGGGTTATTTTGGATTACTTATTATTTTTCAGAGGTACCTTTTAATTTTTCGTTTTTATGATTTGTTTGGCTAATCATTTCCCAACAATAAAAAGTTCATAACTTCCCAGATTTTTATTTTTTTTTAAGTCTGTAAAAAGAAAAATTGGCATGGGAGATATAAACTTCATTTACACTTTCCCATTACCACTTCTGCGAGCATGCATGGAAATTGTATTCCGATTTTACACTTTCCCTTTTTGGGGTAAGTGTAAAATTTCGGTACAAAAAAACATAATCATTTAGATCTCAAGATCTCAAAAATAATTCAAGAGTGCCCTATGCAGTATGAAAAGTAAACATATTAAACTATTACTTTCTTACAAAAACACTTTTATAAATATTGTATATTTAAAGTAGGAAGGAAATAAACTTGAACCATTAAAAAGGGCTTCGCACTTGCCCCAGCCTACCCTAATTATAAGCTTTGTAATGTAATGCTGAAAAATAAACAGAATGGTTTTGTACACTTTACCGTTCTTCCCTACACTTGCTGCCACTTTATTTCATGCATTTTCTTTCATTACAACATTTTTGTAATTTTCGTTCTCATAGTTGTATAAAGGGGGGTTCTTTTGCACCTCCTCTAATTAACACTCGTCAGCAATTGCCGAAAACGGTGGCATTCTGCTGAGCAATCGCGGCTGGACTGATCTCTCTAGCAGTCCGAACGCAGCCGCTGCAATTGACGGCGAACGCTGTGTCGCTGAGCTGCGGCAGTGAACCCGTGTTCATACAAATCGCATTAAACCAGTACCGAACTACCAATCGCGAACGCCGGCCGCGGCCGCTGACTGCTCCAGCGAAACCATACCTTTAGAGGCGCGTTACAGTTTATAACCTTTATTTTACTATTTTTTATATTATGAATCAATAAAACTTATACCAGCTACCTGAATATTACATTCAAATCTATGAGTTTTCGCAGATCTCAAATCTCACAATAGTCACAAGCGTTGCACTCTGCTTCGGCATTTTCAATGTCATCCCCGGTTGCATCTTTGTAAAGGACTGTAAATTTTTATAATCGTCCTTCTGGATTCTACAGAATTTGCAAGAGCAATAATTGTGGCTCCTACTGAGGTCTAGATTTAGTTATGTTGCAGTTATGAATTATATTTAATGTTACTTATCTAGAGGAACTGGTCTGAATATGGACTATGCACTTAATATGTGCCCCCCGTCTATCTCTAAACCAAGTAACGCTATCTGCCAGGTGGAGGCGTAAACTTACACTTGCACGTTAATAATACCTATTTTACCGACTACCGGCGTGATCTGACGTGTTGATGTTAAACGGTTGTGATTAATTTGTTCCGCTGTTTCCCATAACTTTTTGACGTAAGTTTAATTAGTGTAATTTTTATATTTGTTGATATTATTTCGTGATTGCTTATGCTGTATGTGATAGAGGGAAGGTTTAACATTGTATTTCAGCATTCAATCTTATTCTAAAAATAGCAGGCTTTTCCTAACCTATAATTTTTTAGTGAATTGTACTTAGTACAATATGGGCCCCTTGAGTGTGTTGAATATGGGCTGGGGCCCATATTCGGATCAAAGTATTATATGAACTTTTCTTGTAGGTAATCATATCCTCGCCAAGCAGAGATCGAAAATTTGCGAATAGAAACTTAAGAAAAAAATGGAACTCCCAAAATATGGAACAAGCTATAGATTCTGTCAATAAAGGACTAATGGGCTTGAAATCTGCCTCCAAAACGTTTCATGTGCCAAGATCTACATTGCAAAGGTTGGTAAGGGAAGCCAAAGCTAGCAACCTTCCTACTAGCAACGTTGTCGGCACCAAACTGGGCCGAAAAACAGATCTTGGAAATGACTTAGAAAAGGAATTGGTCGATTATATTCTTGAAATGGAAGCACAGTTTTATGGCTTAAGAAAGAGAGACCTATGCAGAATTGCTTACACACTCGTAATTAGAAATAATGTAAAGAATCCCTTTAAAAATGGAATCGCCGGTCGCAGTTGGTTGGACGCTTTTTTAAAACGGAATAAGGTACAACTGTCGATGCGTAGACCAACTGGCACTTCTTTCGCACGGGCTTTAGGATTTAACTAGGAGAATGTCACCGAATTTTTTAACAATCTTGAAGTACTGTATGAAAAACACAATTTTGGACCACGCAGAGTGTTCAACGTGGACGAAACTGGTCTTTTTGTTGTTTCAAGTAGGTCGCCTAGAGTTATTGAAAGGAAAGGAAAACGCCAGGTGGCCTCAATAACATCAGCTGAGCGGGGTTCACTAGTTACTCTAGTTGCAGCAATGAGTGCAGGAGGGCATCGTTCCTTCCATGCTTATTTTTCCGAGAAAAAAACAGAAACGATCAGCTTATGCGTGGTGCACTACCCGAATCTATCTACGCAGTTCACCCTAGTAGATGGATTCAGCAAAATCTATTTACCACGTGGTTCAATCACTTTATTGAATTTGTGAAGCTAACTGAAAAGTTTCCAGTGTTGCTTATATTGGATGGGCATTATAGTCATACCAGGAATTTGGACATAATACAACTAGCAAGGGAAAATCATGTCTATATCGTATCTCTTCCTCCACACTCAACTCATAAACTTCAAGACAATTATGGGGCCCCTAAAGCCTACTACAGTGAGGACATCAGGACTTGGTTAAGAATAAACAACAGAGCCGTAACACAGTTTGATCTGGCTGAACTACTTGGCAATGCGCTGTTGAAATAACAGACAACAGAGTTAGCTGTTAATGGATTTAGAGTGACTGGAATCTGTCTATTAAATAAATTTGTTTTCACGGATGCTGATTTTATTTCCGAGAAAATTGAAGCCGAAAAATTATGTAGTTCAGGCTCAGAAACTCAGCCATAAGAACAACGATCTCAGTCCACCATTACTGGTGTTCATTTAGGACCCACACAAAAGGGTTAAAAAGATCTGGTTTCACAACCATGTTGCTCAAAAGATCTAAATTCCCAACCAGGCGATTCCGAAGATCTGGATCCCCAACCAGGTTGTTCTAAATATCCGAATCCCCAACCAGGTTATTCAAAAGACCAGGACCTCCAACCAGGTAGTTTGAATGATTCTATACCTGCAGCAATGATGGAATCAAGGCGTGTAGGATCTGATGATTGTTCGAGAACCTTTGTCACTGCATTTGACATTTCACCTGTACCACTGATTAAAAAGCGAGTAACTACAAGGGGACGAAAGCCTTCCAAATTCCAAATTATAACTTCATCTCCTTACAAATCAGACCTCGAAATATCAATCGATAAATTAAGCAAAACAAAAAATAGAAAGGGAAAGAGAATTCTAGTTCCAGTAGAATCGAGTGAAAGGCAGAAGAAAATTAAAAAAACCACAAAGTTAAAGACAAATAATCAAGTTCGGAAGAGGATGAAGAACAGGAATTTGCGCCTGCAGACGATGACCTTGATATGGATCAAATTGAACAATTTGCCCCTGAAAACAATGACGCAATATGCCTATTTTGCGATCAACACTTTTCTCAAGACACTAGGGGAGAACTCTAGGTTCAGTATCTTATGTGTCTTTTATGGGCACATGAGCAGTGCTACGGGGCGGAGGAGGATGCCTACGTGTGCGATTTTTGCCGTTAGTTTTGGAAAACGTAACCCTATTGTTTATTTTTTTTCTCTGAAAGATTTTTTTTTTATTTTGTGGAGTGTTTACTTATTTATCGTTGTAATATAAAAGTTTTTTATTACAGTATTTGAGGGGGCTCATATTCCATACCCTCTGGCCAAATGTCAAAAATGGGCACTTTTTTATGTATATATTTTTTATAAATGCATTATACGTTTTTGAGAAAAATTGATTTTAGGCTTTGATTACTAAGTCTTTACAGTGTACATAAAGCTTTTTACATATATTCAGCAAAAAAAAATAATAAAGTTATTCCAAAAAAATAAAATGGGGGCTCATATTAGGACCAGTTGCTCTACTCATTTTGTGTTATGTTTCCTTCTTTTTCTACAATAAAAAAATTAACAGAGGGATCTAGATCGTTTGTCTCTAAACATCTACGAGTGTAATATTATTGTAATTTGAGAACGGCAATATGAAATATAATTAATAGATCAATTGACTTACCTTAAGGAAAATTGATCGGAATTATATGAATATTGCCGTTCGAAGAATTACAATCCCACCCATATCCCTATCCCTTTCGATCTAGCTCTCCTCCTTAAATCAAAATTGCAATGACGAGCTGATGTGAAGTGGACGGACTGGAGATGGGTGGCGACAGGACCGGATTTACTTTTAAATCGTAAAGGCTGGGCGCAGAAAAAATTACTACTAGGTACGAGTGTAATATTATTGTAATTCTTCGAACGGCAATATTCATATAATTCCGATCAATTTTTCTTAAGGTAAGTCAATTGATCTATTAATTATGAGGGAACAGCCTCAGTGCTCGAAGTTTTCAAATATTATGTTATTAAATTATTTTGTGGCGTATAAATAGTTATCAAATCAAAATCAAAAGAAGCCAGTAAGGAGGGTGTGACCGTCTTTAATATTTGTTGGTAGGTACAGTGCTAATTGTATGTTTTTTTTTTGAAATTGTTTTTATTTAATGAATTCCCATAATATATTTTACATAAACTTATTTCTCTAATCAGTGCTTGGTAGCCCTGGCCTCGAGAACACTTTATACTAAATTAACAATGTTGGATACATTTTCAACTAAATCCTAAATGTAATTTGACATGCTTAATGAATTGATAATATTTTTTATGATTTTCAATATCTTCGGGTATTTTATTATAAGTTTTTGATGCTTGTAAAATCGGGTTATTTAATCCTATATTTGTTATAGTTGTTTTACAATAGATATTATTTTGGGATCTGGTTTCGTGACTATGTACATTATTGGACATTAAAATATTTATATTACATCTTTGTTTGTTATTTATGACTTTATACTTACATTAATTTTGCTTGCTCTTATCTAAGAACTACTTCTAGTTTTCATATTTTTAATTCTCTATATAGTATTTCAGTACTGGTTAGCCAATTGTAATTAAAAAGAATTTTTAGTACTTTATTTTGGAGAATTTGCGCAGACTTAAAATTAGTTTCCCCACATGTTCCCCATATCGGTATATGATATCTAAAATGTGATAAATTTGTTTGATTAACATTACATAACATATAAGAAAAAACAATATAAAATTTGTTTCTAGACAGATTCTTATGTTAAATAAATATTTCCGCTCCATCGTTTCTAACACTTAATAATGATTGATAATACCTTGACTTTTTCTGGATTTTAATTTATTGATGACAATATTTCTTGCCGATTATGTTTTCAGGAAACAACGACACTAAAGTCGGCAAATATTAGAATTGTGGATGTTAAAAAAGCAATTTAATATCACACTTTAAATTTTCGTCGAAGCAGGTCACAGCGAAAGCGAACTTCTCAACACGCCCACCTGTTGCTGGAAACAGAAACTCAGGGCCTGCGATATTATTGGCCGAATGTAATGCAGTTGCGTGGTTTTGGCAGCGAATAGGCAAGCAGCAATATTGTCAAGGTAGCGTTTACCTATAATAATATCTTTCCTGAGGAAACGATTTATTTATGGAAATTAAATTTTGTTAAGAATTTTAAAATTTCATGTTTAAATTTAAATAATGTAACAAAATGCCTATCTATCACTTTGTACTGAGAAATAAAATAATTTGGTAAATAAGTAAAGATAACAAAACAAAATGTTTGCCACAAAAATGACGCATACTATGTTGCTTAACGCGAGAGAGTAATAAAATGTAAATTTGCAATGACAGGACTCTATAAACACCATGGACAACTTAAAGGTTGCATTGTAAATTTCAGGTAAACTGCACAATGATAATTTTTAAAAATTCCGTATTTAACATAGTTAAGACACCCCAAATCCATCCTAAATTAGGGCCGGCCTAATTTGCATACAAAGGAAAGACGAGTTTGGTGAATGAAAATAAGGGGAGAGCGGGGTCACTACAGGTAGTGCAGGTACCAAGTTTATTAAAATAATAAGTATTGAAACAGTGAGGCACAGTAGGTAAAAAAAAAATTAAACAATAATAATTGGACTACACCTATGGAATACGGCGAGGACCACTGGGTTTTATAGTTCAATAATGATTTATTACTCTCTCGCATTAAGAAATATACTATAGTTACCAGTTATTTATATTATGATGACACTGTTGTAAATATGCGTTAGCTATTGTATACCTACTATTTTAATTTTTTTAAATCTAATTTTTCCATAATAAAACTATGCTTTCATTATTTATTACCATGGGACATAACCCCAATCTTCAATTTTTACATTATTTCTTTTTACCATATGGCATTGCTCGAAATTTTAATTAATTTTCTTTCTTCATATTTATAACCAATTTCTCTTTAAACTATTAAACTTTGACGTTGGTACGCCTATTATGGTTTTGTGTAAAGTAAATATAGGTATATTTTGGCAGAGCCGAACACCGTGGATTCTGGGTATTGTAATTTTAATGTGTAAAAGGTTAACCGGGGTATCCATATGAAAGTAGTGCCGAGTAGTGAAGGAGACTGAAAGCGCGGGTCGACTAGCTGTGACAATCGTTAGGTATCAACTGTCTTTTCTTAACCGATGGCCGGTCAAAAAAACTATTAGACCAGATGTGTGTTCCCCATAGTTTCTGTTGTTTAAGAAGGAATGGTCGTTTTATTGCATGGTACAAATAAAGTTTTATTGGTCCGAGAAAAAAAGCCATCGTTCTTTTAAAACTCGACTGAAAGGAAACGCACATCTGCTTTGTGATTCACGAAGGGTACCTCGGTTAATTACTGCTGTTACTATTTACAACTTAAAATTAAATCAAATTTAATATTTACAAAAATACAGATATTATCATATACAGGGTGTCGTGAAAATACGGGTGTGTATGGCATAACATTAAAAAGCAAAGTTCAAAAATGTAATTTTTCAATAGTTGATATTTTGGAAACTATTAGGTTTAGACTTATAATACAAATAATTGTAATTTTATGCAGAATCCAAAAATATTCTAAGATATAGGGTATTTTATTAAAAAAAAAGTAACTTTGTTTCTTTACGGCTTTTCGACTCATCCTGTATACTTATTTTTTTTTTAATTCTAATAGACTTTAAAAAACCCTGAAACTTTTGTGTTAAATATTTTTTGCTAGCTGTTTTACTTTAAGATATAATCGACCGTTTCCATACATACCAACGACCCTGTATATTATACAGAGATTTTGACATACTAAAATATCCCTTTTTTTAAAGCAGGGGATCAACAAAGTTTGACGTGATATAAGTAGGTACCGGATAGGTATACCTTTGCTGTACAAACTAAAAAGATTGTCTATACCAATTTTATTTAATTCAAATTCTCTTACATATTATTGACATTCGATAAGTCGTTTAAAATAGCTGTTTGCGAAATACTGGAATTAAATTAAATGTACTGGATTGGTTGCTAAGAAGTACCTCTTAAAATTGTAACTCCTAGAAAGCCCAAATTTGGCCGCCATCTTGGGAGAAATAACAATTTATGTGTAAATATCTGGGTTAGTACCAAATTTAGAATGAAATAAACTATTATCGAAACTCAGTAAATTTTATCGTGTGACTACCTATTTTAAGGTTACAGGCGTTGGAATCTGGATAATTTCCTAAGGCAATAGTCTCCAATTTTTATGCCGTGCGCTACGCCCAACATTTGTTGACATGACAATCAACGTTAGCAGTTTACCCGCGACTTCACGTGGTCACTGAGGACGCCTTGCTATGCGGATATCGATCCGCGTTCAATACAATAGTTTTTATTCTGCCAGGTCAAATATTAAAAATGTGTATCCAGCACAAATGAATAAGAAATACGAATTAGGAATTAAGAAGTTGGCTAAATGGCGCATAATTTATTTTATTTAAAAAATAAACAACCTCATCAAATTACACCTGTTAAAACAATAATAGAACTTATTTCTTCCCAGCATTTATGTTTCACAATATTGTTTTTATTGTTTCTATCTTTTCCATCAAACATGGGTCTATATCACTTATATATTATATTAGTGCCAACATGTTGCAGCTGCGATAAACGATAAGAGCGAAGATAGTAGCGAAGCAAAGGAAAAGAAAGCATTTTGTGTTCACATTGGAGCAGCGAGGAGAGGGAATTTTCTTGCGCAACCAGTGATAAGAGCGGCGGGAAATAGCCGCACATATTTTTCTGCGTTTATCGCTTATAGTTGTTACTATCTGTTTCTCTAAATTTTATTGTTTTTAAATTAATATTTGCCAACAACTAATAACTGAAGTATATAACAGCTTTGTGGAACCAACAGGACAAAAATCATCATAATAGATTGGTGCTTGATACGAAATGGGATGAAGTGGCCGAACAATTAAACACAGCTTTCTCAGGTTTTTGTATAAATGATGAAATTCTAAAAGTTCAAATCGCAATGTATTAATAGGTTTTGCACAATATTTACGTCTCTGTTGGTTATTAATATACTATATTGCAGTATTTGGGAATAGCAAAACTTCTTATTTAGAATCACTCGCTTTATCTTGAATTTCGGTCATTAATTACAGCCCTTTTATTGTTTTTGACTAAGACTAAGAAATTCTTGTAGTAAAAATCAGTACCAACTAATAATAACAAGGCTACAGCTTACGAGGCTTTGGACACTGCTTCATTATAAACACTTAAGAAAAGGATACTTTTTTGCTGCTTCTATCGCTGCTTTTATTGGCGCTTTTATTACTTTTATCACTACTCCAACATGTTCACTGCCTAAAGGTAGGATTTCATAACCACGTCCAGCGGTCGCGATTTACCGTGCCGTCCAGTCATCGAGCACTGCTACAATGCTCAAAGGGAATTAATGAGTTCTCTTATTCTTAGCATTCTTGATAATAAAAAAATACGTTTTAAATTGTCAATTTAGTTTCTGTGCCAAGTAAAATGTGTTAAAATTGTACTTCTACACGAAAAAAACAGTATTATGAATTTAGTTTAGTAAGAATTTTATAGGACCTTTCTCTAAAAAACCTCTTAATAATTATAAATATTTTTTACTTTTTACCAAAATAAATTTTTAAACTAAATTTATAAAAAAAGTATGCTTAGCCTTTTTATACAACATAGTATAATGCCACTACTAAAGTATTAGTTATTTATATTGCTAGTACGGTATGAGCTTCATTACAGTAACGAGTGGGAAATATAGGAATATTGCTACGACGAGGTCGTAGACCGAGTCGTAGTAACCACACGACAGCTGTAATGAGCCTTATCGTACGTGTGATATACAACATTTTATATAAGACCCAGAATTTTGGTTTTTTTATGTATTCAAAATGGTTTTCATATTTATGCAGTGACATTACACAAAAAATGACAGTGACTGACGGAACAAAAAAAAATCATAGCTTGATTAAAAATGAGTAATGTAATAAGTTCATTACATCACTGAGTGATGTAATGAGTTCATTACATCACTCAGTACGATAATATAGTATATTATATAACGCAAACAGGCTAAAATGGGTTATGTAATAAGCTCTTTTCGTGTGGGTCTTATATAAAATATATTACATTTTGTCCACGACTACTATATAACATGATCATTAAACATGTGTTTTCTTAAAAATAATAATATCCAATATATACCAGTGTATGTTATTCATTATACGCGGTGTAGAATGAAATCATATGATTTCAATAGGATTTTGTACGTACAATAAAAAACAGAGAGCATGTCATGAACAGCCTACACTAAATACGAGATGGTCTAAAAATTCCCAATTATAATTTTTCCCAATTCTCGAACGTCCCCGATTCTCGTTCGTCGTCCTCGGTTCGAGTAGCATCTGCATTAATAGGAAATCCCTGATTCTCAATTCTATATGAAGAGTATTGAAGAGGAAGGAAAAGAACGTGTTAGATTTGTCAACGTTGCATTATCATTTCATATTGTGGCTGGCTGCCAGCGGGTTCAAGGAGAGGAGCGAAGCAGCAACACGCCGGCGCCGGTCTTTTTCTCCGCTTGTAATGTTGCCATTTGAAAATAATTATTGTGTATATTAGAAAATAAGAAACTTTAATAACTAGTGACTAAGTACCTATATCTTAAAATTTTAGGGGTATGAAGATGTCAATGTTCTCCGCTTTTTATGTTGCTACTTGGAAATAATTGTATTATTTTAGAAAATAATAAACTTCTTTAAATAAATATTCATTAGGTAGAAACTTAAAATTTTAGGGGTATGTATATGTCCTACATCTCAATCAATCTGAAAAAAGTTGTCCCCCTTTATTATAACGTAATTATTTTTATGTCATCTAATCCGATTCGAAGTTTATTTTTCTTAGAGTAGGTATTATTATAGGCTGTGGATTCATTATTGGTAACAATACTTTGATTATTGACAATAATGAATTCATAGCCTACTCTGGCAAAAGTAAACTTGAAATGGCATATACAGGGTGGGCCATTAGTGCGATAAAGTAATTTGACGGGTAAACTAATAAAGTTACTGAAAAACTTTTTATACAGTTGTAGATATAAATAAGTAGCATAATTCAAAATTAGTTTTATAGGCATCTTTTTAGTTATTATATTATACAGGGTGGTTCAGGAGATGTGGACCAATTTGTGATAAAATAAGCCCAAGTTTAACACTGTTAAAAGGATAATATGCAAATAAAATGTTCACAATTCTGACTGCGCCAAAGAAAAGCAGCAATAATTTGCTGTTTATTCTCATAATGATAATAACTCACTTGCTTTCTTCTATACAGGATGGCTTACAATGCGAAACCAAATAAAACTTATTTTTTTAAAATGGAACATCCTATATATATTTTATAATAATTTTGAGGACAAGCTCTTAGGCGATATACGACATTTGTATATTATTACAGGGTAGTTAAAAAGATATAAAGGCATTTTTCCACCATTTATCTTTTGTCAAATTATATAACAAAGTCTATCTCATGGTTTCTACCTATTTAAAAAATTTAAACTTTGTTTTTATTTTTTTACGTGTCACCTAAAG
Source organism: Polydrusus tereticollis (assembly GCA_963920685.1). Lineage (NCBI taxonomy): Eukaryota > Metazoa > Arthropoda > Insecta > Coleoptera > Curculionidae > Polydrusus > Polydrusus tereticollis. The sequence goes on from OY987333.1 coordinate 83,299,928, forward strand.
TTGGTTGTCTTCAGGATAAAATAAAAGTAATCTACGATAAAATATGTGATGTCCATTATATAGTGAAACAGCATATGAATTTTACACATAAAATATTCTAAATGTATAGTTTATCGTAATTTAGGGTAGTATTTTAACATTTATAGGTCGAATCGTCAAAAAGTAAAAAATAAAGTTTTCTAAATTGTTTAAATAGCCAGGGACCAGATGGACTTTGCTATAATTTGACAAAAGCTAAATATAAAATAAAAAATAAATAAGTAGATAAACAATTATTAGTCGTCTTGTTTTAATATGTTTGCCTTTTAAATTTAACTTTTTATTATGATATTTGCTTATAATTTAAGTATTTTAATGTTGTTATAAACAGATAAATGGTGGAAAAAAGCCTTTATATCTTTTTAACTACCCTGTATATAATTTACAAATGTCGTATATTGCCTAAGAGCTTGTGGTTTATAGTCCAAAAAATTGTTATAAAATGTAAGGTGTTCCTTTAAAAAAAAAGGTTTATTTGGTTTTGCATTGTAATCCCCCTTCGGTTGGGGTTGAACCCGGGGTGACATACCCTGATAATTTAAGATTTAATTATTAAAAATCTCAGAAACTAGCTATATAGCCTTGTTATTCATATTATGTCTACTATTAAGGTCAGTAGTAGGTAGGTATTGAAAAGGTAGTAGAAGTTGGTAGGTAGGTATAGTAAGGTAAGTAGGTAATTAAAAAATTGAAGAAAATACGTAAAATATATTTTAGGATATCAAATATAAACTTACTTTTAACTAAATGTTAACTAGGCACAATAATAGATATTATAACACACCGAACTAACGATTTTGCAATATCACTTATACTTACCTAATTGATTTTATAATGCACGTCTGTACAAGCTAGAAATATGCCTAGGCATTAAAAGTCATTGTTGTCGATAGTTGAAACCATGACAACGCTTTGTTAAAACAAATACCTAATAATACGTCAAAACAGTAACAAAATGAAGGTTAACAAATCTGATATAATATTAAAATATCATAATTTAACAATCAGTTTCAAACGTGAAACTAGGTTTTGTAAACATTAAGTCAACAACAAAATAAATTTCATAAAATTAAAAACAAATATATTAAGGTAAGTCGTTTGAAGAAAAACTAGTATACAGGGTGTCCCATGTAAGACAACCTGTACAGTTCTATATTTTAAGGCAACCTGTATAATATATGTAATAAAGACAGATTGCTTTAGGTAATAACTAATAAGTATAGCTATTCCTATTTTGTAGATTATTTTTGTAAATAGAAATGCATAAGAACGTTAGTTTTTAAGAAGTGTACTGTATCTGTTTACTTTAAACATATTAAAGCTAGACTTGTATAATAGCCAATATTTCCGTATACAGGGTGTTTCAGAATAAGATGCTGATCCTTAACGGTGTGAATCCTTAGGTGATTTTAAGAAGAAAAGTTCAAATTAACATATATCCTTAACCTATCAACTTTCGAACTACAGGGCGTTAAAATTTAAAGAAAAAAATCGTTTTTTTATCATAACTTTAACAACTTTCTAGCTATTTTTATGAATTTTTCACACATGCCCTCTAAGCATCAATAGCCATTTTTTGGTGTAGAAAAATTTTAAAATTTTTTAACCAGTGGCGTCCTGAAAGGGTTTTTACTAGACATTTTGGAAAAATATTATGTATGCCACTGCTTTTTCTCAAGATAAAAATTAGTTTTAAAATACTCATTCATTTTAGGCCAAATTTAATATCTTGCCTTTTTATCGTCCGACAAATAGTTTCCGACAAAGAAAATAAAAAGCATTAAATGCGTATTCGCTATGTGCCTATGGTTTCTGACAAGTAGGCTATGAACTTTGTTAAGGAAACAATGACAATAACGAAATATTTAATGCCAAATAGTTTTGACAGCTATTTATTTATGTACACGGCTTTCCACTAAACTTAAATTTTAAAAACGTAATACTTTTTAAACGTATAATTATCATGGTAAATTTTACAAATGTCGAGTTTGCGGGTATGCATTACCTGTACGGGCTTGCTGACGGCAATGCATTCGAAGCCAGACGATTATACCAAGAGCGTTATCTAAATAGAATAGCTCCGGATGCACGAACGATTTCAGGAACTCACAGAAAGTTATGTGAGACGGGATCTTTTGAAACAAAAAACTACTTAAAAGGGGCGCACCAAACTACACGAACACCGGAAACTAAAGAAGCTGTTTTAAATTTAGTGGAACAAAACCCTAATATAAGTACCAGAAAAATTGGGAATATTTTAAATATTACTCATGTCGAAGCGAATGCGCATTTAATGCTTTTTATTTTTTTTGTCGGAAACTATTTGTCGGACGATAAAAAGGCAAGATATTAAATTTGGCCTAAAATGAATGAGTATTTTAAAAATAATTTTTATCTTGAGAAAAAGCAGTGGCATACATAAATTTTTCCAAAATGTCTAGTCCAAACCCTTTCAGGAGGCCACTGGTTAAAAAATTTTAAAATTTTTTTACACCAAAAAATGGCTATTGATGCTTAGAGGGCAAGTGTGAAAAATTCATAAAAATAGCTAGAAAGTTGCGAGGAAAGTTGTTAAAGTTATGATAGAAAAACGATTTTTTTCTTAAAACTTTAACGCCCTGTAGTTCGAAAGTTGATAGGTTAAGGATATATATTAATTTGAACTTTTCTTCTTAAAATCACCTAAGGATTCACACCGTTAAGGATCAGCATCTTATTCTGAAACACCCTGTATAATTTTAATATCCCTTAAAGAATATATCATTCTATGTGGTAAAAGTCAATTACCTATTTAAAAATCACTATAAAGTCGGGTGGCATTTAAATGTTTGTAGAACTTTGAAAATAGTATCTCTAAATAGGCATATGTTCTAAAAATATTTCAGTAGCAGTTAGGAGGACTGCCGCATGAAAATTGTTAAAAAGAGGTATTTAGTATTTTCACTTTTATGTGCCAAATCCCACGTTCATGTTGGCCTGCATTGTAAAACCTTATACTTTATTACTTAGAATAATTGTCTCTGCCTCTTGTCAACATCTGGTTAAGGTTCATCGAAAGTCTGTCTTTGTATTATAGTATACTGACAATGTAAAATGTTTGTATATACAGTGTGGCTCAAATTCATGTGCCCAGTACAGGGATTTTAGAAACTATAAGAGATACAGAAAGGGTTAAATGGAGAAAGTTGTACAGACTTAGGCGAGAAACATAAAACTGTTTTCAAAAATTTTAATTTTTTGCGAAAAATTTTATTGCAAAAATAGTTTTTGGGAAAATATGAAAATCTTCAAAACGTTGTGGTTTAGATTCTGACTTTATTAAGCGAGATATAAAAAAAAACACTTCTTCATATCAACTTTTACGGGAAACAACATGGTTCAAAATTTTTGCTCTCCGACGTTTCGTATTTGTAGGCCCATAACGGAAATCCCTATAGTGTGAGCATGATAATGGGACACACTGTATTTAGGTATGTATCGGCAAACGCTTTCTCTAAAAGATGCAGATAATCTCTCAATTTGCATAGGCACTAAAAATTGTTAAAGCTTAATTTATGATGAAAATCTACCTCCGAAAGAATGCATTTTTCGACATAAGTACCTATGTTCATAATTCGTATTAGAAAAAAGTTTTATTTTTGTCTGCTGAATCTACCCTATTGGCTTGTCTATTTCATTTCGGCACAAAAATTTACTTTGAGGTCCTATATCTCTAACACTATTTCAACTTTATGTTGATACTAAGAATTAAATATTATTGTCGTTTCTATTTGGAAGTTATTTTGAAATATATTTAAAAAGCAAAATTCAACTGCCATTATCTCGAAAACGGTTAAAGGTAAGATTGACACAACCATATAGGATGTCTTAGAATTTAACTAAGAATTCGAAAATCACAAAGATACAGGCTGTGCCCTTTAAAAAAATTAGGTTTTTCCCTGTACCTTTGAAACGCCCTGTATAATTTTAAAACTAAAAAATTTTGAGAAGGCTCAGGAAAGTACTAAAACTTTTGTAATTTCAACTTTGTCGTAGGATCAATAATAAAAAAAAATAGCTGTTTTATAACTTATATCATCACCCTGTACGCCTGTACGGCGTATTCCTAATAGAAATAAATGTTTCGTTTTCAGAATCCAAATCAAGCAGTTTTACTGTAAAGTACAAATAACGACAATGATTCATGTTTACCTTTAAAATATATTATTTGTTCTTTAAATCGTTAGTTATAATATATTAAATAAATAAATAATTGGTAAATATTAGTTATAAAACAAAAATGAAACAAATGTTTTAAACATTACAAAAAATCATTATATTGTTCACAAAATAATATTGTTACAGTTTATTTTAAATTACAAATTATCTTTCAACTCAGAAATACTTTTTTAAACATTACAGTTATTTTAAGGTAATAAGATAAGATATTATTTAGTATATGGGATATGTTTACGTAAACACCATTAAATTAAAGTATTTAAAAGAATGTGTCCATCAGAGGAAAAAGGGAAAAATATTAGAGACGTTGTGAAGAATTAAGTACATATATGTATTCAGTGAAATAAAATTATTAAAGGAACAATAATTACTCTTTGATTGTTATTAACAAATTATCAACCCCTTTTAACATTATAAACCTAATTTTAATAAATAATAACAATAAGTAGTAAGTAAGATTTACATTAATTTAGATATTATCTTATTATTATAATTATTATCTTTTGGGATACCCAAGTCGTGTACAGGGTTCCCCACATTTGTGGAATACTAAGGTATGAAATTTGTGTTCATCGGACACCCTGTATATTATTACAGTTTTGAATAGTCCCATGAAAGAAAAGAAATGTGGGTCAATTTGTCCCCATTTAACTTTGTTGGTTTTCACAGGGGCGACCCCGGATCTTATACGGTTGAGGGTCTTCCAGGTGTTCCACTCCAGATGGTGGCCGCTTGGGTTGTTTTGGCGGAGGGGGTAGTCATCTGGCGGTTCGTCGTCAACCATTTTTAGAAAACCTTGGCGGGATCGGAGTCTGTTTGTGTGTTGGGTTTCCCCATGGAGGGGATGCCTTTCGTCGAAGGTTTGCTTAAACTTTTCTGTATACTCAGATGTTCGCCGTCGTATGTGGGGAGCGGCAAAACCTGATGCTCTATATAGTGCGGGGAGAGGTGTCGCTTTCATACATCCTGTTATTAATCGGCATGTCTCATTGAGGGCAACATCCACCTGTTTTGCATGGCTTGATCTGTTCCATACTGGGCATGCGTATTCCCCCGTTGAGAAACATAGTGCCTCAGCTGTAGCCTTCAGGGTTGTAGGTCTTGCGCCCCATTTACTTCCGGCTAGCTTTCTTACGAGGTTGTAATTCCTAGTAGTGACCTTTTGTCTTGTTTTGTTACAGTGTTGTCTGTACGATAGTGTTCGATCGAGTATGACTCCAAGATACTTCGGCTGTTCTGTATGTTCCAGAAGGGTTCCCCCCCAGGCGACTGTAAGTTGGCGTTTTGCGTCTTTGTTTCGCAGGTGGAAGGCGCTTACTTGAGTCTTTGTTGGGTTTGGTCGTAGGGAGTTTTGGTCGTAGTAGTCAGCCATAGTTGCCAGAGCGCTCTCGAGTTTGCGCTCAACGCTTTGGAAGTCCTCGTCCTGTACAGCCAGGGCCAAGTCATCGGCGTAGAGGAAGTGTCTTGAATAGGAGAGGATAGGCTGGTCGTTGGTATATATGTTAAATAGCATTGGGGCCAGTACGCTACCCTGGGGTAGCCCGTTCTTTTGGTCTCTCCACCTACTCTTCTTCCCATTCAGTGTCACGAAGAACTGTCTATTCTGTAGGATGGACCCAATAACCCTAGTTAGGTTGTAGTCTTTTGTCATCGCATATATTTTTGCAATGAGGGATCTGTGGTTAACAGTGTCGTATGCAGCCGACAGGTCAACCAGAGCGACTCCAGTGATTGCTTTATTTTCGTAGCCCCTCTCTATGTGTTCAGTGAGGGCGAGGACCTGGCCGGTGCAGGACTTTCCGGGTCTGAATCCTGCTTGTTGTTGTATGAGGTTCTTTTCAACTACTTGTTCCATGCGCTGTAACGTCAACCGTTCGTATAGTTTGAAAAAATGGCACAGCAGTGAGATGGGTCTGTAGCTGCTGGCCGTTTCTGGGTCCTTGCCTGGTTTGAGTAGGGCTATCACTTTCGACTTCCTCCATGATTTTGGGATCTTGTAGTCTTTTGTGCAGTTATTGAATAGGGATAGTAGCCAGTTTTTAGCTGCTGGCCCAAAATGTTTAATTTGCTCCGTGCACATGTCGTCGATTCCCGCTGCTTTGCCGTTTTTCATGGTGTTTATGCCGTTGTTTACTTCTTGCATGGTGTACGGTTTTTCGAGGAGATTTGTTTCGTGGAGGTAGTCTCTTTGCAGTGTCTGGACCTTTGCCTTTTTCTCCATTTTCCCGTTCTTTAGTAGTTGGTGTGCGACTTGGTCTGGTGTTATGGAGCTGGTATCGAGCTTCTTGGTTGGGTCTCCACTGAGCTTTTTGATGAAATTCCATGCGATCTTGCTGCTATGGGTCATGTCCAGCTGTTCCAGTTTCTCAGTCCATCTCTCCTGTCTTGCTTGTCCTATTTCCCGGAGCAGCGCCGAGCCGCACTCGACTGTTTCCTCGCTGAAGGGGTCTTTTTCATACAGCTCTCCGTATCGTTCCAAGAGGCACTTCGTTCCATACGACATAAACAAACACGTAAGTGCACGCTGGGATTAGATGGTCAAATTGGAATCATACTTTGCATTTGCATAGTGTTAAATTTCGGTGCACTACAGTGTACACCAGGACTGAAAGGGTTAAATTATATAAAATTTTGTGAAAAAAGAAATGAATTATTTAAAAAAGCACCATGTATATTCCTACCTTCTGACTTGCTCAAAAAACTCATTTGCAAAACCGGCCATTTCCTACTATAATAGTAGCACACAAACACAAACACAAACGTAATACTTCTCAATACTAGAAAAATAATAACCGATTAGAAAACCCCTCCATTATCATCCGTCCACACGAAACTTACTTAGGTACAATGCGACCATACTGACAACACTGCTTTCAACTTTCCGAGCGCATTCGTGACCGTTCGTAAAAAATAGGAATTTTTAGAAATGGGACAAAATAGCGGTTCCGCTAAAGACCACCGAAACCTCGAAAGCATTCGGCTGATCGGCTCCTTTCGGAGATACGCTGGCTTTTATTCTACGGTTACTAGATTAACTAATACTTGTAAGCAATTGAGCGGTACTGTGCATATAAAGTCTGTGCGTTTTAAGAAGTCCGCTAAGCCATAAAACCTCTTGAGCATTATTAAGCCATAAAACCTCTTGAGCATTATGTCCGTGGCTCTCAAACAATAAATTATATTGAAGGTAATTTTGGATGTTGATGAATTACATTTTCTAAATAAAATAATTTAGAGTAAATAAAAAATTAGTTTAGGTAAAGAAAAATAATAATTTTTTAGCTTTTGTAGTATTCAGACAAATTAGTTTTACGAATTCTTTTTTATAAAGTTTTGGTTCTATAAAAATAACCGATTTTGTAGTCTTGCGACAGAACGTACCTACTTGTAGATAGGTACTACTAAAAGTAGTCTTCCATGGCATTTAAAATTTCACCCATGCTTTCAGACTCATCAGAATCAACATCATCGTCATCATCATCATCATTCGTAATAATTAACGGTCTTACTTCGTCTATAACCTGTTCTGTCTCATAAGATTCAAAAATAATTTTTTCTGTGTGTTCAATGCATTTCCGCCATTCTTCTTTGCCCGCTTGGCTAAGCGCCTCCTCCCATAACTTTATAACGCTAGGCTTACCGATATTTTTACAGGCATGTTTGTCATAATAGTTCTTGCTAATACCCCATACCAATTCAATTGCGTTGTAATGACAATGGTAGGGCGGCAATCTCAAAACTTGATGTTCATATTTGAGGGCTAATTCGTCAACAACATACTTTTTTTTAAATGACTGCTCTTTACACTTGCTTAAAAGTTCACTTTTTAAATATAAATTTTCATGGTTTATGTTTTTCTTTGACAACCACTCTTTTATTTCTTCCTTCTTCCAGCTGCTTGTAGGGAATTTCTCTTCGAGTCTCGTATGGTAAGAGGCATTGTCCAAAACAATTAAGGAAGGTTTTTCTAAACTTTTTAAAAGTTTTTCCTCGAACCAATGCTCAAAAATTTCAGCATCCATATTGCCGTGATAATCATCAGTTTTTTTTTGTTGATGAAAATATCAAACTGGCATTTAAAACAAAACCTTCTTCATTACCAGCATGTAATATAATATACCTTTTTCCATTACTTGCACGGGTACTTGAATAACAATGCTTTGAGTCATCCTGCCAAGACGTTTTTGTTGAAGTTCCGTTTGCAAATACCCATGTTTCGTCAATAAAAACAACTTGTCTTGACAATTCCGATTTTTTGTTGTTTAAATAATCCCTTAAAAATTGCCATCTTTTCGAAACAACATTGGACAGCTCGCAAAGCAGTTTTCTGTTGTTCGTTTTTTTATATTTGAAACCCATATGTTTTAAGATGATGGACAAACTGTTAGTTCCAATATCGCAAAGTTTTTTCTGCTTTATCTTTTCAAGAATAGCTTTGAGGGTAACATATTCCTTGGCTTTATACATATCATAAACAATATTCCTAATAGAGAGTTTTATCCCTTGGGATAAATCCAAGGTTTTTGAATGGAGTCGAACCCTTTTATATGGTCTCTCCAAATCCTCTTCACTCTTTTTTCGAAGTCTTCTTAAGGTCTTCTCTGAAATGCCGCAAGCATCAGACGTTCGTTTTTGCACTGCCAAAACAGACTCTAACGGGCCCGAGTTATCTTTTTCTAAAGCAAAATAACGTTCCACTTGTAATACCAAACGGCGTTCACCTGGAGATAAATGCCTTCTAGGCGATGTGCCACCTTGCTGAACATTTTCCATAACTTTGCTTAATAACTGATTTTAATTCACACACAATGAGAAACAAGCTAAAAGTGAAAAGCACAACTACTTATTTAAAATAAAGTAGAACCTACCATCCCGCACTTCAGCAAATTTTAATTATTTCTTGGAAAATAGTAATTATTATGAAGATTTAATTATAATAATCCCAAAATAATGCCATTATCGGAAAAGTATATACCTAACAAAATCTTTAACATATTTAACCATCCCGCACTTGAGCAAATTTTAATTGGTTCTTGGAAAATAGCGATTATTATATATATTTAACTATAATAATAGCAAAATAATTTAATTATCTATTTAATTATTATTTATGCTCAACGCGTAATTCTAAGATAATTTTGTTTTGAAACCTCTGATTTCGCCCAGTAATAGAATACAGTAAACCAGTGGGATGTTCGGTGTGATCAAGTATAGCGAAGGTGCGAAGATATTGTAACTTAACCGACTTACTGTTTTAAAAGCGATAACATCCCTTGGTGATTTAATCCGATTTCGGACTTCTTAAAACGCACAGACTTTAGCATCTAAAATTAAAATAAAAATACAAAACTCCTCGTTTAATTTACAAACGAGACAGGATTGCCCTGCGTAAGCTTCAAGTCACCTGAACGGTCGTAAGTCGCGTGCTACCTTGTACCTTCAATTTTAATGGGGTTTTTTGGCAGCTTTTTCCCCAAATGTCAAACGCATTCTGATTCATGATTTTTAAACAATGTCAATAAAACCTAATGTCATACTCATAGAGAAATATAACATTGAGAACACCCGTAGAGGCTCCTGCCGGCACGTAAGTGTAGTGATTTTAAAAATTCAACGCATTTTCACCATTAGGGGTCCTGCCATCGACCCGCCGGGGCTGCGTCCCCGGTTTTAGGGCACCAGGGTAATGCAATTAAATCCAGGGAGGTAGTTGCGCTACCGAACTGGAGGAGATTAGCTCCAGGGGCTCTAGGCCAAATAAAATAGGTGTCATGTGAAAATAATAGATAAAATAATAAAGAAATTTTAAAATTGAAATTTTGGGTTTGGTGCCATAGGTCCCGGGATCGATTCCCGTTTCGGGCACTTTTTCTTATGACTTTCTTTTTAGTTTTTTATAACTCTTTTATTTTTTTTAAAGTAGATCGACTCAAAAAGGGCTGGTAAATAATTGGCCGGTGAACTTGAAAAAGGTGAATTGGAACCAAAAAGGTGGATTAGATGCCGTGTTAGCGCCTGTTTAACCAATAAAGTCTATAATTATTAGTTACAGGATTATTTAGTTGAGTTAAGCAATATAATGTTCCAATCCGTTACGTAACATAATATCTTGTTTGACATTTCCGACCGACATGCGCCTTTCTCTGACGCCACCAACAAATCCCCATTCGAAATTCCCGCCAGGGTATCTCCGAAAGAAGCCGAATGCGTCCGAGGTTTCGGTGATATTTAGTGTCGCGTCAAGTCGCAGCGCTTGTTGCTATGGCAACACCATGGCACCTTGTTTTTATTTGGACAATTGCGGTTCGGTATTTAATTTTAATTTGAAACGTCAAAAGGTTAGTTGTTCCAAAATAATATCAATGTAGATTTAAGTTTGATTCCTACGTTTAACTTAACACACTGTGTAAACACAAACATTAATTTTATGGAAGTAGTCCATCTCACAGTGGAGTAACATTTTAAGTGAGGAATGAAACACAAAGTCTGCTCCACTAATTTAATAAATAGGTTCAGATTAACATCCCAAACATGTTTCAAAGGCATAAACCTTCATCTTCAGTGGGTAATTATTAAGATGTTGTTATTTATGAAGAGACCAATGACATTGTTACGTTTTTTTATAAACTAATGTTGCAGAAAATTTTTATGAAATCATATGTAACTTTAATTAGGTAAATAATACATCTTAAATTAAGGTAAAATTAAAATTAACTGAATAAAAATAATTTAAATGAATTTAAGTTTTATTTTAAACTTGTTGAAAAACCCAAATTTTACTGGGAAATTGTAATGGGGTACGATCATCATGGTGGAGTCGTACCAAAATGCATGCACGACTCCACCATTTTTATTCAGTTAATTTTAATTTTACTTTAATTTAAGATGTATTATTAACCTAATTAAAGTTACATATGATTTCATAAAAATTTTCTGCACCATTAGTTTATAAAAAAACGTAACAATGTCATTGGTCTCTTCATAAATAACAACATCTTAATAATTACCCACTGAAGATGAAGGTTTATGCCTTTGAAACATGTTTGGGATGTTAATCTGAACCTATTTATTAAATTAGTGGAGCAGACTTTGTGTTTCATTCCTCACACAAACATTGATATTAATGTTACCAAATAATTTTTCTTGCTAGTGAGAAGTTCAACATATTGTTTCAATGTTATTAATTCAATGTTAGCTATTTAAAAATAAGGATATGTGGTACTTAACTGTAGCTAAAATTATTTGGTAGTCCTGGACAAAGTATAGTATTATACTCGCAAATAATGGCTGTTATTCACTTGGATGATTCATGAGACTCGCCTACGGCTCGTGTCATAAACATCATCCGCGTGAATAACAGTCATCATTATATACTTGTTGAATAATGTACTATTGCATATGCGCTTTGGTTAGATTGAATCACTATTTATTGTGGCTTTTATAATTTTTGTTACAGGCATAACAAATGGTTATAGCGGAAAATTAGTAAAAATTACTATATTTCTTTACTAAAATTTTGAATAGAATTTAGAAGGGTGTAATTATATTAACACGGTTTAACAATAAACTCTTTGAATTTTTATAATACCTACTATATTTACAAAATATCAAAAAAATTAGAAACGCTTATAAAATTTCTGTAGAAAAATACCCATTTTACTAAAAGAATTTAGTAGAAGCTCCTAAATGATTTGCAGAAATAGTCATAGCCACACCATTCGCATCCGTCGCATCCGCAGTTATGCCATCACAAGGGTCGTACCTCTAACTATTACTTTTATGTATTTTAACTTCAATTGTTAATTCTGTCTCTGCTTTTGTGTTTTTTGGTATTACTATATTATGGTGCTGTTATGTGAAGTTTGACTGATTTATTAGCAGAATGGAAGACTTAGTTTGGAGAAAAGTAGAAAAAAATATCAAAGAATATATAAGGAGTCTCAAATATTTGCTGAAATAAATTATTATAACAAAAGTTTGTGGTAAAAATCCAACAAGACTAATAGAATTTACGAAAAAATATTCCATTTTTTATTTATATTTTACGATACCCATTAGTACAATATCCAAACTCCTACTGTATATTTTTGTAGTAACTATTAAAAAAATGAAGTTATTTTTACCAATAAACCTACATATAACTATATAATATAGTTACTTTTATTATTTTTTTGGTTATTCTTTCCGTGTAACGTAATTGTAGCCAGTATACCTATTAAAAAATAAAAACAAAATAATGTTCTGGGTGCACTAAGTGAAAGAAGAGATTCCTAAAAAAGGTGCGTAAGTTGAGAATATCAACTAGTGAATGAGCAATTTCTTTAAAGGTTTTGTTTTTTGAAAATCATTTATTGAATACAATTTTATACACTATTATTTCTCGAGACAGTGTTTGGAACACTGGTATTAAGGAAAAATGTTTATATAATAAATTAACAATGGGCTGTTTCTGTAAATGTCCTCAATCTAGCCAAATTGTACGTAATAAATTATATTTATATAATTTTTAAATTGCTTATCAAACCTATTGTATTCTCTAATATTCTTAATACTGTCCGGTAACCTATCGTACTCTCTAGTTTCGTGATAAATAGGATTATATAACCCTTTATTATTTCTTATATTATTTTATATTACCACGTGATCTGATGTTGTGCGCCTGGATATCTCCCGAATATTGAGGAAAACATAAAACCGTTTATACAAAAAACTCATCAACATATAAAAACTACTAACTTAAAAAAATTTCAAAACATTTTCAAACAGCAAATAGAACAAAATGAGGTAGAATCTTTTGAATCTCTAACTGATATAATAACATACTGTAAACAACAATCTGAATCTGTAAAAACTATCAAAATAAGACAAAATAATACTTGGATAAATCAGGATATTCTAAATTTGATGAAGAAACGTGATATAATCTATAAGGCTAAAAAAGGTAGGACAAATAACAATCAACTAGAGGGCGAGTTTAAAAAAATAAACAATAGAATAAATAATTTAGCTAATACTTTAAAAAACAAACATTTTGCCAATAAATAGCAGCAGGCAGGAAACAACTTAAAAAAACAGTGGAAATTTATAAATAGTTTTTTTAAGAACGGTACCTAATGTGGACCAAAAAACACCTAGTCTAAAAATAGGGGGTAATGAAATAATTAATCAAAATGAAGTAGTTAACGCGTTAAATGAACACTTTGCATAGGTAGGGGAATTAATTATTGTCAAAAATTTTGGAAGAGGAAATAAAACAAAAAAACTTACAGTTACAACATAATATTGTAAACTACTGTGAAAACAATATTGACTTATATCCGGTACAGGCCCGGGAGATTGAAGAAGCAATAATTGAGATCAAGCGCAATTCACCTCCTGGGCACGACGGGATTACAGTCAATGACATTCTTACATTAAAGGCTTACATAATTAAAATTATTACCAACCTTATAAACAAAATATTTCTTACCGGCGAATTTCCTCAAGAATTAAAAATTAGCAGAATCAGCCCCATTTTCAAGTCGGGCAATAAGAGACCTATGAACAATTATCGTCCTATTTCGGTGATTAGTGTTTTTTTCGAAAATAATAGAAAAAATTATTAAAAAAAGGTTATTATGCCACATAAATAGAAATATACTGACAGATGAGTTTCAATATGGTTTTTAAATAATAGCAGCACTCTCAGTGCAACAGTGAATTTCACTAACTACATATCAGCAGAACTAGATAAAGGAGGTGCAGTGGTAGCAGTCTTTGTGGATCTAAAAAAGGCGTTCGATGTTGTGGATATCGACTTACTATTGGTTAAATTGAAATGTATGGGAATTAGGGGGACAGCACTTAGTTTAATAAAAACATATCTAACAGGGAGAAAGCAATATGTTAGGATCGACCAAACATGTAGTAGTCTACTTACAAACGCCTACGGAGTTCCCCTGTTGTACTCGCTGTATGTTCTTAATTTGAAATATTCAGGTTTGAAGGCAAGGTACTTCATATTTGCTGACGACACAGTCTTGGTTTATACTGGTACGGGGGAAAAAAATTTAAATGAAATTGTTAATAATGATTTTAAAAAATACGCAAATTGGCTATATTCTAATAAATTAAAAATAAATATTAACAAAACCAATTATATGATCTTAAGACAGAAAATTAAAGTAGTAAATAACATAAACATTACATTAGACAATTTTAGTCTAGAAAAAGTCGAGAGTTTGAGGTACCTTGGCTTAACTTTAAATACCTAATGCCGGTATGGGGAATGTGTGGTAAAACGAACTTTGATTCTATGCAGATTTTACAAAATAAAACATTAAAATTACTTTATAATCTTGACCGCAAAACAAGAACCGAGGTTGTATATCGAACACTTGGTTTTTCTAAATTAAAAAATATTCTTGAGTTTGAACAATGTAAGTTAATATTCAAAATACTACACAAACAGCAAAAATCGAATTCAACTTTAAGAGTAAACAATGACGTGCATGATTATCCGACAAGACGACATGACAATATTCACCAAACCATTGTAAGAACTAACTTAGGCATAAATAATCCACTCTCTCAGGCTTCAGATACCTATCATAACTTACCTCTTTCAATTAAGCAAACTGTTATCAATAAAACATTATTTGTAAAAAATCTAAAAATTCGCTATAAAATTAGCTAGCTATAATTTGGTTGTTAGATTTAGGAATAAACACAGGATAAATGGGTATCTCTGCACACAGGGAACTGTGATTTACTTAGGATAAAAAGATAATAATATAATACCTTGTGCAGCGTAAAACTCCTATGACTGAATAATAATTAGTTATGTACTCGAGACCAGTGCTTCAAGCACTGTTTAGGGTAGATTAAGATTTAATTGTGTTATAAAATTGTAAAATATTTATTAAATAAAGCATTTTGAAAAAAAAAATATACAATATTAACGTTTGATTTTTAAGTTTCATTAGTTATTTGGTAGATTAGCTTACACTGCTCGAACCTCGTTATCTTATCTAACTGCTAGAGGCTCAACTCCCTATATAGATCAACAGTATAATATATTGTGTTACTCGATCGTAGTTGAATATAACTTTCAAAATTTTATTTTGTAATACTTGCATTGAATTAAAATTTACAACCCCACATGTCCCACGGATAGGAATAAAGTATCTAAAGTGTGACAAAGAAAGTATTGTATCATTAATTTTGCTCCTATATGATAAATATCTTTAAACCTAAAACACACTCATCAGGAAGACTCAGGAATTACTTTGACTAATGCATCTATTGTTTTAGATGGTGTTCTCTATAGCATTTATGCTGTATGTAGACCCCCATTATTAAACTACCTATCTTTTTGAAACAGTTAAGAGTAGTGGCATTAATGTATATTCGGCTTAACTGGGTAACAGGAATATTGCCTTATTGCAAGGAACCGATATATATGTTAATAGGTACGTGGCGCTTATGAATTCACACGGCTTAAGCCTCTTTGTCTAGATGTCACAAGAGCTAATAGCAAAACTTGCCTCGACCCATATGTTTATACGGGAATAAACAAAATCAAACTCTAGAAAAATTGATACGTTTATAATTGAACATGATATAACAGATCATTTGGCACTCATGCGAAGTATCCCTGATATCGATAAAACATCCGAAAACCCCATAACCCAAAACTTTATAAGAAATTGATTTTAAAAAAGTGAATTCATTGGCGGCAGATAAAAATTGAGATTACACTTTAAACTTTTCTCAAACAGATCTTGCTAAGGATTATCTCTCAAATAACTTAAAATATTTTATTAATTAATCGACACAATAAATATGCAAAAAAGCTTTAAAAAAATCTAACCCTGGATTTCAAATGGCATTATTATTTCAATAAAAAAACGTGACAAACTCAAAAAAACCTGAAGACGCATCAATCTGCTCAAAGAATACCTGAATATAAAGATTACCGAAATCGTTCGAAAAAATTATTAACTCCGCAAGAAATGGATACTGTATATATATAATACTGTAGAACAAGATTCACCAGCACATAAATAATATAAAAAAAAACATATAAACTAGTTACTGAAATAACAAATAAAGATATTACTAACACGAACCTAATTCAAATAAAAAAAATTACATAGACACTCTAGTTACTGACTCAAAAGAGATTGCAGAACTTTGCGACAATCGGAAACAAAATGTTTGAAAGGGTAAATAACCCTTCTGTGGCATTTCAAATTCAAAATAGCTCCTTAACCTTGATGTATTTAAGACCAACTAATAAAAATGAAATTATTAAATACAATTAATAGCCTAAAAACAACCGTTCCCGTGGCATAGACAATGTATCCACCAAAGTAATAAAATTGCTTCATAATCACTTAACAGATCCTCTGCTCTCTCTCTTATATTTACAACCGGTAGAGTACCTAAATAATTTAAATTGTCAGTTGTCACTCCTATACACAAAGCAGGGGATAAGAATGATATTGTTAACTATAGACCAATAAGTGTAATCTCAAATGTAGCAAAGATTTTCGAGAAATGTCTTATAGTAAGACTGAGTGATTTTTTGAGATCAGCGAATAACGTAATGTTAAATGAACAGTTTGGGTTTATGGAGGGAAAATGTACGTCGGGAAGGCTCTTGACGGGGGGGGGGGGGGGGAGAAATTGTGTTGGATTGGTGATGTAATCACAGTGGTATTAAGATTGTCCAGACTGGTGGACTGGTGTACCACAGGATACTGTGCTAGGCCATGTGCTTTTCAATGTGTTTATCAACCACATCTGCGATCTTGATGTGGGAGGAAAACTAATTGCCTATGCAGATGACACTGTAATCGTTTATCATGAAAAAACTTGGCACTTAACAAAAGAAAGATTAAAGTCCGGTTTTAAAAAAATTAAAAATTTCTTGGATAGCTTGAAATTGACGCTAAATGTTAAAGAAATCTAACTATATTCCTATTTCCATTACCTACATCAGCGAACAGGCCTGACTTTGACCAAATAGGAATCGACTATATAAATAAACAGTTCAATGGAGTCAGTTTTGTGAAGTACTTGAGATTAATAATAGATAGTAATGGATGGAGTCAACACGTGTTCTACCTATGTAAAAACATTCGTTGTTTATTCACAAATTTTATATGCTTCAAGCAATAATAAATAAAAAATTGATTCTTATAATGTATAAGGCACTTGTTGAGCCCTTATTGAGATATGGCATAATTTTTTGGGGCGGAATGTATGATCTTCACATAGAGCAGCTGAAGACTGTCCAGAATTACATTGTGCGGGCAATTTTTAGAAACTCCAGGTTGCATTCTACTTGTTTGCTCTAATCATCAGAATTAATTGTGTAATATAAAAACATTCTATGTTCTTGCTGTGTGTAACGTAACAGTCCGATCACATTACAAACTTAGATCGGACTATCACTGCCATATGACCAGGGGTAATACAAGTCAAAGTTTAAATATTCCTCTGTCTAAAAGAGAGAGAGAGAAGAATCAGCACTTTGTAACATATCTTGCACCTAGATTGTATTATAGGATGCTACTCGAATTAAGGAATGCAGCAAATATTAGACTTTTCAATATTCTCTTTAGGAAGTATTAATTTTCTTATCTACCCATATTTATAAGACTCTTCTAATGTTTAGATATCAATGATTGAACAATTATTAATTACTGTTTATACCTATGCGCAGACCTTAATTTATAGTAATATTAGGATGTTATATAATGGCAAGAATTAATTTTATTTAATACTCAAGCACAAACAGGTGACCTTCTCACCTAGGTACTTCTATTAAACAAATGTTACTTATATACAGGGTGTCTCTAAAAGGGCTGTAGAAAATCTGAGCACATATTCCTGAGGCCAAAATAACGCGATTTAAAGCAACTTACCTTGGTCCGAAATTGCTCCGTTTCCGAGATACAGGGTGGTAAAGTTAAAAAATAAAAATCGATTTCTTTAAAATTAATAAACATTTTTTAACGTAGGTATTACTTTAAAACTTGGAACCCGGGGGTTCTTTGGGATGCGAAACACGAATACGGACACCTTTCACTGTGGCTATTAGAGGGCGCTTCTTATGGTTTAGAATGGCCATAACTTTTTATCAGTATAGTTTTTTCTTTCTTTGTTAAGAAACTAATTTTTTGAACATATTGAAACAAAAAAGGTACTTTTGTGAAAATCCGCTAAAGTTAGCCGTTTTTGAGTTATTTCGGTTTTTAGTGTTCGATGCCGCACCGGAATATTTAAAATATTCTGAATAAAAAATGTTTGCTGTTTATCTTTGAGGATGAAATGTGGTAAGTGAATTAGCAGTGGGAAATGTATTTTTTTTAGTTACTTTTTTGGAGTGTCACATCCAAAAATCCTCGGATTTTTTATCTCTTTGATGAACACCTTTCAAATTTTTTTTGCAACAGACTATTTAAATATAAAAATTTTTCGTATTTTAAGAATTTTCGCTATGAGCCTATGTTGTGTACAGTAAGTGTTTCAGTAAGAATTTGCCAATGCGAGAATAAATAAGGTATTTGAAACCTATTAGTTAAATTTTAAATTGACTGTAAAGATGGCTGAAGAATACAGTTCTGCAGAAATGACGGATATGATATTGGTTTTTGGGTATTGTGAAGGAAATGGCCGCGAAAGGGTTAAGGTATATAGGGAAAGATATCCAAATCAGTGCATACCAAACCATCAAACATTTGCTGCTATTGAGAGACGCCTTGGCGAAACCGGTAGCTTCACTCCTTTAACTGCAAATTATGGACGGCAACGTGCAATAAGGACTCCTGAGGTTAAGGAACAAATTTTGGAAAGAATTGATGAAGATCCAAAATTAAGCACCAAACGCTTAGGTTTAGAGGTAGGAGTATCCAAGGATGTAGTTCATAGAACATTAAAAGAACAGCAGCTTCATCCATACCATATCCAAAACGTACAAAACCTTTTGGCTTCGGATCTCGATCAACGATTGGACTTCTGTCGATTCATTACCGAACAAAGACAACAGGATGTGAATTTTGCTAAGCACATTTTATTTACTGACGAAGCATGTTTCACAAGAAGTGGCATAACCAACTTACATAGCGAACATATTTATGCTGATGAAAACCCGCATACCACGAAAGTAACTCATTATCACCATGAGTTTAGAATTAATGTGTGGGCAGGAATCATTGGTAATTTCATTATTGGTCTTGTCATTTTACCGCCACGACTAAATGGTGTGGATTATTTAGAACATTTACAAAATACGCTGCCAGATTTATTAAAAGATTTGCCATTACAATCTCTACGAGATGTGGTTTATGCATGACGGTGCTCCCCCACATTTTAGTTTAAATGTCCGCAATTATTTGCATCGACAATATCCAAACAGATGGATCGCTAGAGGAAATAACGCTCCTGTAAAGGGCCGCCAGGCTCACCGGATAGGACTACGTTGGATTATTTTTTATGGGGGTCTTTAGAAACGATGGTATATTCCAGACCGATTAATAATGAAGGCGAATTGTGGGGAAGAATTCAAAATGCAGTCAGCATATTAAAGAACGATGCGGAATTGATGCGAAGAGTAAATTTAAACTTTTTACGTCGTATTAATTTTTGTACTTATGTTAACGGAGGTCATTTTGAACAATTACTAAAAGTTTATGCTAATAATTAAATGTACTTTTAAAATAAAACTGTTCCTCATTTAATTTTAAAAAAATCCATACTCAAATTATTCCTGCAAAACTTACTGTAACTAATCCAAAGGAAACTTTTTTCCTGACGAAAATTTACTTATAGCGGAATTTTTTATTCAAAATAATTTAAATATTTCGGTGCGGCATCGAACACTAAAAACCGATATATCACAAAAACGTCTTTTTTGTAGCGGATTTTCACAAGAGTACCTTTCTTGTTTGAAAATGTTCAAAAAATTAGTTCCTTAAAAAAAAAAGGAAAAACTACACTGATAAAAAAGTTATGGCCATTCTAAACCATAAGAAGTACATTGTGAAGCGCCCTCTAATGGCCACGGCGAAAACGTTTCGCATCCCAAAAAAACCCCGGGTACCAAGCTTTATAAGTAATGCGTTAGAAAATGTTCATTAATTTAAAAAAATTCGATTTTTATTTTTTAACTTTTACCACCTTGTATCTCGGAAACGGAGCAATTTCGGACTAAGGTAAGTTGCTTTAAATCGCCTTATTTTGGCCTCAGGAATATGTGCTCAGATTTTGTACAGAACTTTTAGAGATAATAAAAATAATATGATTGTATAAACTGACAAATTGAAAAAAATTGTAAAATAAATAAATCATCGGCAATAACTTACTGGACAAATAATTTACTTATAAGTATGTTCTGGCCAAATTAGTCCATTGTCTATAATCAGTTCTAAATATTTAATTTTTAAAACATTTCCGATTTGTTTATTATTTATTTTTATATTTGGTGTTTCAATAGTCTTATTTTTTTATTTAAATAGCATGAATTTAGTTTTGCCTATGTTCATTTTTAGTTTTTTATTCAAGAGCAAAATTATAATACTATGCCACTAGCCCTGCCCTTTTTAGTATATAAAGATAGTAAATTAAGGGACCCAGGACAGAATCCTGTAATACACCGCACTCACTTGTTTCAATTTGACTTATGTTTGAATTTAATTTTATATACTGTTTCCTGTCAGATACATATGATTTAATAAAGTTGTACAAATTGTCCCCAAATCCCATTTTATTTAATTCAGATGACAATATATCTACACTAACTACATCGAAGGCCTTTTGTAAATCTATAAATAATGCAACAACTATTTTCCTCTTATCTACTTTTACTAAGATGTTATCTATAAGATCAGTAATTGTACTGATAATATTACTTTGTTTGACAAAGCCATAATATCGAAATTAATCCAGTGGTATATATTTATTAATAAAAGGCATCATTCTTATCTTCATCAATTTCCAAAATATTCACAAATGTACTTACTAACTAATGGAACCATAATTACTTAAAGGAGTTTTACATCCAGACTCGAATACAGAACTTACTTTATTTATTTTAAATTCTTGGGGAAAATTACCGATTTGAAGACACTTATTGACTAGTTTGGTCAGAATTACAATGAGATCATCATAACGTTGAGGAGCAGATGCTTTTTTTCATATCTAATATAATGCCAGTGATCTCTTGTTCGCTACACCCAAAAATATTATTTAACACAGTGACTTTCATTAGTTTTAAGATATTCACGAGCCTCAGTTCCTAAACTATCCATGTAAATATTTAGCTCCTCTACAATATTTTTACCTACGGTGCGAAGGCGCTTGTTCAGTTCATTGATCAGTTCTAGCTGATTCACTATTTCCCTACCGTTCACCATTAATTCACTATTTATAGAATTATTTAGACGGTTTATGAAGTGCCACTGTTTCTTAGAGTTAGTTCCGCATTCTGGCCATTTATTTTTAAAATACGAATTTTTTAATACTTTAATTATCTTCGATATTTTGTTTCTTAAAGTCCTATGTTCATTGTTAATTACATCGTTTTCGGGATACACATATTTCCTCTTAAATACCCTATTTCGTTCGTTAGTTAACATCAAAATTTCATTATTCATTCACATGTTATTTTCATGATATCGAATTACCTCTATATACGCAGCCTCCTCTCTAGATAACAATACATAATCAACCTAATTAGGTCCCGAAAAGTTTCAATGCTATAATTCACTCTTTGACTAAACAATGTTTTGAATTTTTTATGATCTATATGTTTCGTTTCATGTGTTAATTTTGGTTTATAATTTTCTACCTTATTCTTAACACTGAATCTCAACTTCATATGGTGCGATATATCATTACATTCTACTGCAATTTTTGAAGAACAATACTTACCACCCGCTTGATTTACTAATACATAATAAATTAAACTTTTAGTGTCAGGAGTTACCCAAGAAGCATGATCCTCACTTACTGTATTCTTAATAATATAATTATTCGCCATATTCAACTTTTTAAAGCCATTTACATTATAATTCGCCACATTTAACAAATTTAGATTAAAATTACCTACAATGCGGTGATTTTTTGGGTGCTGATTACGTATACCCTTAAAGATCTCAATAAATTGACCATAATGATAAAATCATGGGTTATAATATATTGTACTTATCATCATTGTGCCTATTTGAACACAAATCCAACTTGGTTCATCCTCTGGATTGGATTTACATACCTCTTTATCTTTGATCTAATTTTTAACATAAGTGGATGCTCCTCCGCCTTTCTTCATCTTGCAAGTATGTAGGGCTTTATTGTTGGTTAAGTTATTTAAGTTTACTAAGTATCCGTCGTTGATCCAATTTATGGGGCGGACAGGTTTGTACAGATCACAGGCAAAGCGAATATGTTCAAAGGATTCTCGCACATACAAGTTACAAACTGTACACTGTTTACCAGTGTTAATTCTGTTTATGTTTCCTTGTAAGTAAATTTAAGGAAAATTAATTACTATTAGTAATTCAGCGAATATTCTAAGTATATGAAATATTGTAAGGTTCAGTGTGGGATATTTGGCTGGTTCCTTATTAGAAAAAAATGTTGAGTAAAAAATCGTAATATATGGAGTGTGGTCAGCCTTTAAATATATTATAATATATATATTAACAAGCTGCATTTGACGTAAGAAACATTGTCTGAGAAGATGTGTGATAGTAATACGCATTTTAAAAATTATGAGCAAAAAGTTTAAACCAATTTAAAAATTTTAGGTAAGAAATGTCAGTACGCCCGGTGTCAAGTCTTAAAATTGCAGAGGAGGTGCACGTAAGCAGTAAAAAAGTCTCTTTAGAAGGGAGGGTTGGATATTGGTCCCCAGATTGAAAGACAACCAGAAAAAGCATTAGGAACTATTTACTGGTAGCGTCCCCGCATACCTATCCGCATAATAAGTGGATCGGAAGTATAGTTAGTAATGGGAAGACTAACTATTTTTTTTAATAACCAGTTATCGTAATGTAGATAACCAATTATTAACTGTTTGTTTTTTCCAGCGGTTAAACCTTACGTGATACCCAATAACCGAAGACCGGTTACTTAATAAATGGAAATGGTGATATATTATATATTTTATCCCTTAGGAACTAACACCCCATCTCACAAACAAAATCGCTATGATAAGAACACGCTAATTATGCGCCTGGATCACGATCAAAGTCAGCTATCCATGTAAATTCAAGTTGAGTTCCTATCGATCAGTGGTCAACGTTTAATCGAGTGGAATGAACTTACTTCCGAAATATCTGAAGTTGAAGTCGCGCGACCGTCTACCTGACAGTGTATTAGTGTTTACATTTGTGTAATAAATATTGCTAGATAATGGATAAAGGACTTAGTACGTCAACTAGAGTTAAGTAAGCTTTTAGATTTAAATTATGAAAATACTGTTCTAAATGGTATGAAGATGAAATAGTGATTTTAGTCATATTGAAACAGATTGTAATGAAGATTTCGCTATAAATAGTGAACATGAAACTGACGGTAAAATATGTAGTTGAAAACATAATATATTATTAGAAAGTGCAATTTATTTATTCTAGGCATATAGATGAAAGACGATCAGTCTGACAATGAAGCAACTAAAGCAGCAAAAGTGAAAGTGGATCAAAGTATTTCTATGGCAAAAATAGATTTAAATGGGCCAAAACAACCTGCAACTTCTAATGAAGGTCGGCGACTACAACATGACATAAAATTGTAGCTACTTGGTTTACGCCCTGCAGCTGAACTTGGAAATACTGCTGAACCTTTATCGGTTTGGAAGCTTCTGTTTGATGACGAGATTTGCAGTTTGGTCTTACAATGGACAAATACTAGGATTGCTGGGGAAAGAGCCAAATATAAGATTCAGAATTTACGTACACTCAAGGACATTGATTTGATAGAACTTTACGGTTTTTTTGGATTTTTGGCATTTACATCTTTATTTAAATCTAACAACGAAAATGAACATACTATATTTGCAACAAACAGAACCGCTATTGAAGTTATTCATCATGTGAAAAGAAAGATGTGCATTTATTTTACCATGTCTAACGAGAAGGAAAGTCGATTCAGCAGCTCCTATCTCAGAATGATTTTACAGGATTGTAGAGAATTGTCAGACTTGCTACATCATAGGAAAATCAGCTTGCTGTGAAGCTTCTTGGATTTAGAGACCGCTGTAAGTTTAAGATATAGGGGATGGGACTATTCGCCGTCGCCGTTTCGCCGTCGCCGTTTCGCCGTCGCCGTTTCGCCGTCGCGACAATTCGCCGGCAGCCGATTCGCCGTGGGCCGTTTCGCCGTCAAATAGAATATAAGTCTATAATTATTACAATTTTTTTATATCTAGCATATACCGAATTGGACCCAAAAAGGTGGATTAGATGCCGTGTTAGCGCTGTTTAACCAATATAAGTCTATAATTATTACAATTTTTTTATATCTAGCATATACCGAATTGGACCCAAAAAGGTGGATTAGATTAGAAACGGCGACGGCTGAACGTCCTAGACCCGAATTCCAATAACCCTAATTATTATTATTGACTTGCCTATGTAGGTATATTTTTATCAAACAATTTTGTTAAAATTTAGCAATATATATTATAACCTTTTTTACGTATTTTATTAATTTCTATTTGACGGCGAAACGGCCCACGGCGAATCGGCTGCCGGCGAATTGTCGCGACGGCGAAACGGCGACGGCGAAACGGCGACGGCTAAATGTCCTAGACCCAAGATATACACACATAATAACCCGTAAATTATGGAATAAAATTAATTTGTTATACTGATGCCCGAACTGGTTACCTGCGAAATGCTTATACACTTGAAAAGACTCTGACGGTAAAGGACTTTCCGATTGAAAAAAGAAATACACTAAAGCCACCCAGACCTTATTGCGCATAACAAAACCTATATAAAACTAACACCAACCGGACTGAAACATTCGACAGCTGGTTCACATCTATTAAACTCGTCAAACTACTAAAGAGAAAAGGTCTGACGTGTATAGGAACGTTAAGAAAAAATCGAAATCCCAACTGTTCTTTTTCCTTCAAGAAAGCGTGAAATGGGAACAAACCTTTATGTTTACACTAGAGACAACCTTGTTGTCATACGCAACAAATAAGAGCAAAGCTGCGCTTTTAGTGTCATCATCTCAACACTAGCGAAGATATGCTGTTCAATAGCCTAACATTATTGTGGACTACAACTCTACAAAAGGTGGCGTGGATGCAATAGATAAATAATGTTTGAAATTTGCATATAGCCGACGTTGGCCTTTTGTTTTAAAATATTCGATGTCAGCACTGTAAACGCTTACATACTATATGAATCTTACAAAAGTAGTACTTACTTCGATATATCTAAATTTATTGAGCAGTTACTATGTGAACTTATTGAGCTGCGCCTTAAAAAAAGGCTAGATACCCCTTTTATTCTTAGAAAAATAAAAATAATTATTTCTGGCGTAGGAGAGCCAAAATGTAACCCGAGAGCCAGAGTCGAAAAACTTGAGAAAGGAAAAGACTGTTTTTACTGTTACCACAGGAAAGAAAGAACCGCTTATGTTTGATTCCACTGTGAGAAGCCAATTCGTTTGCAATGCACAAAAAAAATTTGTAAATTACGCCGAACTCAATCAACTTTCAGTTACGTCGAGTTTTTTTTTGTATTTGATGTTCTTCAGTTAATTCTTATTTATGTATGTTGATTACTAAGTCTTTAACTAATCCTTTTAAACTTTTATTCATTATACTCTTTGTTGCACTTTTTTACTTCATTTTCTATATAATCAAAAAAACATGCAAACTATATATTTTGTAAACAACCTAAACCAAAAAGGAATCTTAATTAAGTTTTTCTCCCCTTGCCAGAAAACTATAATTGAGCAATTTAGGGTACTGTCTCTTAGACGGTTAGTTAGTATGTATGCTAGTTATTTAAGGTGTTGGTACTTAAGAGTTATGGTATAAAATATAAAACCAAAAATTAACCTAGAATTACACATCTGTTTACAATCACCATAGTAAAATCACGTAGGGTGGTGCCGGCGGGTCACTTCTCGACACCAAATTTGTCTTGTACCTAACTCTGTAGAAAGGGCCCTTTAAGCCGATAGGCTTTCTCGACACCATGAATATTAAAATCGATAGAATTAGAATCAAGTGGCCATTCCATGGGGGTACCTGCCTGTCTACATATTTAATAGGGCGGCGGAACTTTCGGCCCCATATTGGGTAAGGTACCTGCTAGAAATTTTAGGTCAAGTAATCTTGCAAGAAATTTCGGCCCCAAACATTGCAGGTAAATAATTGGCCGGTGAACTTAAAAAAGGCGAATTGAACCAAAAAGGTGGATTAGATGCCGTGTTAGCGCTGTTTAACCAATATAAGTCTATAAAACCGCATTAGCCGAGTTGCAGGTCAGTGTCGAGAAAGGCTATTAGTTTACCTAAAACCTTAACGTTTGGTGTCGAGATCGGCTATAGGATTAAAAATGGCAGGTATTTGGTGTCGAGATTGGCTACGCCCGGTGGTGCAATAGCCACACCTCGAAAGACAATACAACCTAGAAAAATAGTCATCCTTCTTTTTTTGCCAAACACCAAAGTTTAAGACGTTTCATATTATGTGATAATATGATATATCATATCTTGACTTGATCGTATATTGTGGTTTTCAATATAACTTAATCTAAATAACGCAAACTAAGAGAGACTCTCAAAATTTCCGGTTATTTGGGTAATCGGTTAACAACTTTTTGAAGGCTATTGTTAACAAAAACATCGGTGAAAGCTTAGTTCATATACATGCGAATCACGAATTACGAATACGAATTTCGCATCTGAAAAACTACCTCTGCCGTCTGATTTCGTATAAATGCGAATCTCGTTGGTGTTTTAAGGATATTTTAGTATTTTTAGTTTTCAACATTTGGAACCGGTGGCAAAACGCCAAACGAAACTACATAACCTCAAGCCTCAACGTAAATTTTTAGTTCGTTTTACCTTTATTTATTAATTTTTCTTGTGAATTCTACATTTTTATTATGATTATAATCACAAATCTATAAAAAATACCACAAAACTTAAAAAAATATTTAACACTGAAACTTAAAAACAAGGTTATCGAAATTGTTCGAAACAGCTCTTCGGTCGGATATAAGGGCGCATGCTCGTAAGAAAAAACGCACGAATATTCGTAAAATAATGAAAGTCATTCAAGATTTCCGCCTCCTAGATTTTAAATCTCGCAACAATCTTGCAATAACAACCGAATTCTTACCGGTTTGTGTTTAGTATTAGTAACTTTTGAGTGTTTCGCATAAAATCCAATTTATCTCGAAACCGCCAGTTTTATCGAAAAATTAAGAGTACCTTTTTGAAGAGGAATGAATAGAGTATTTAAAAAAATATTTTCACCCGTGGCAAATAACACCGGTCAAAACTATGGACCAACAAGTGTTGTGGCAAGTCCGTTCCTGACTTCCTTGCCGATGTAAAACATGTACTGTAGTATGGTCTAATGACTTTTTATGGCCTCTATAAAATATTAAAATTTCACTAAATTATACACGTCGGTTCAAAAGTTAGAGTAAAAAAAGTAAATCGCTGGGTACCCCTTTGGGGCTCTCTATCTCCGTTAAGGCGCACTTAGGAATTTTTTTTTCATGACAAATTGGGGTTATTTTGACCACCTCTGTATGCTCCCCAGAAATTAGAAGGTGCTTACCGGACACCCAATATTGTTTATCATAGTTTTTAATTATAATTGAAAAGGTAATAAAAGTGTAATACTTAGTATCAAAAAACAGAGTGGCATGCTCATTGGTTCCTGCTGTAGATGTGTGACAATGTTTCTGAAGAATGAGATAGGTGAAGTCGTCAATGATTAGTCGGTTAGGCTAGATTATTTACATTGTTTCTAAGAGAAGGTATCGATTTGTTTAAGAAAGGTTTTTAATGACACTATTGTTTACAACTTATCTGTTGTGTAACGAAATTGTTGGTTCGCCTCGGGCATCATAGAGCAGGCATAGTTCGGGTCGGTGTTATAGAAATATATTATTTAGCGCTCTGCTCAGGATCCCTGTAGTAGGTGCCCTCTCCAAGGAAAACCAGATGCAGAAAGAATAGAAAAGTCCCGAGAACGAAACAAAGGAACCTTTAAATATTTCGGGATACATTAAAATGAAGAAAAGAAGCATGGCAAAGGTAGTAATATAATACCGAACCAACCTCTTTTGTTGTTGATTCTGGTAAAACGCTCTTTCGGTCATAAGGGTATACAATTGAATCGCAAGAATCTGTCAGAACTTAGATTCCAGCGAATAAAAGGAAGACAACGCAGGCAAGGATCGCCAATTTTTCCAAGCAATTACCAAGTAGTGGCGTACCCACACCCTGAACCTTGGGGGGGGGGGGGGTATAACAATATCGTGTTTCAAAAAACTTATTTATTAATATTGATACATCCCCTCCCCCGTAAGTACGCCACTGGCCAGAAACCACAACTTAACTTCAGGCAACAACGCTGGATCACAATTTTCAGATACAAAAATGGTAACTTCCGTGTTATGGCGCCAGACAATTCTCCGCCAAAACACTAACTTTTGCCAGTATGACAAGAAAACATTATTCCAAGATAACCAAATGCCTACAAAATATTTACCGCCCCAGCTTATCGAGAGAGGAGTGCGGGTTCGTCATTAACGATTTAAGCATTTGAACTCTTAATTCAAAACGTCTAGAATTTGCTATCATCACATAACAATCGATTACATTGGAGCTCTAGTATTTAAAAATGTATTCTACCTAATCAACATATTTATGAATGTATATACGACTATTCAACGATAATAAATTTAACCGGCATTAAGATTTGTACCACCTCTGACGGCTCGAAGTGGATCAATGCGCGGCATTTATTCCAACGTACCAGTCTAGTTACTTTTCTGGGGAATAAACGCACTGTAATATAGATTAGCGCCAGAACAACTATTAAATAAAAAAAACAAACAACGATTTAGTTAACACGTTCACATGAAGAAATAAATATTGAGGTTCTTGGCGATATGGAAAATAATATTTAAATTTATTAGATATACGGAAACTTTGCTTTTATGTTTAGTGAAACTTTCTAGCTTTGGGCACTTTGGCGATGGTATATTATTTAGATAATTAGGAAAAAAAAATAGAGATAGAACAAACATAAGCTCTTTAAGGAAGTTAAAATGAGAGAAATGTTAGTATGAAATCGGCCACGGCCCGTAAATTAAAATCTCCTTTACCGCGCGCGTGTTCCTCGTTGTCGCGTCGCCGGTTTTCGGGTTGGATGCAGTCCCGATGGAAACATACTCAAGCCGCTCAGTAAAATAAATACTATTGCAAAGCCTGTGTGTTATATAAGGAAAAACTAATTACCCAATAATACTCATTGTATTTTCATATATTTTTGTTTATATTTAATGGCACTGCGTTTTACTCATTGGTCCTTATTAGTTTAAATTTAAGATGTTTCGGCTTTCTTAATTTCCTTTCTTTTTTTAAATTTGTGTTGTGCATTTTGTGTAGTAGTATAGTACTTGTCTTAATACCATAGTACCTACTCGAGTACTTGTATTATCAATGGCTTTAACTAAATGTGGAGGAAAATAAGCGGTGCAGGTTAGTTTAGAAATGTATCTTTTTAAGTTATTATCAGTTGCCGACAAAATATGCCCAACCAAGAGTGGAAATTTATACTCTATTAGTTTAGCAAATTGATAACGGTGCCTTATAAGTTCTGATCCTTTTAAATAGTTTTTAAATTTGTAATTTAACCAGTCAGTATTTCAGTATTTAAAAATATATTTTGTTTGTTTCAGATCAAGCAGTGGGCTCTGTTTTAGACAAATTAGCGATGGCAAGCACATTATAGAACTAATATATGACAAATATGATCAACTTAAAGATTGCGAATTTGGTCATCAAAAAGGGCGAGTACAAACTTTCCTACGTAGTTTTAAGAAGGATTTAAAGAAACTAGTGATCAATACAAATATAACCATGGAATCTCTAGATAAGAAAAGGTTACCAGAAGAATATAGTTGGATGAATTATACGTTGCTACGACAAGAGTGTCACAGGAGGCATTTGGACTTAAAGAATGCTTCACAGGCGAGAGGTCAAAAAATTGAATCGAAATTTTACTTAAGGTAAAGTTAGTAATAATTTTTTTATGCAATTTTGTTTTGGATACTGTCAAATAAGTAATAAAGATAAAGAAGCTCTTTGATTACTGATTTCTTAAAATGTATTGCTCTTGACAAATTTCAAAGACCTTTAAATTACTATAAATTGTAATTATTTTTCTTTACTTCAAGTTAGTTAGACAATAGTTTACTGTTTCAGCAAACCTTTCTAAAAAAAACATATGCAACAAATAACGCCATGGGCTTTCATGAGATATTGTTAAAACATACAAAAATTAATTTAATATGGCAAAAACGTGCGAAGTGTACCAGTCAAAAATTGTCATCCTTCCGATTTAAACGAAACTTTCTGGGATTGGAAGGAGGGCAGGTTGTTACAGTTCAAAAATTGCATTTTATAAGTTTGGTTATCTATGATACGTTTTCGGTTTTAAATTGTGAAAATACCTAGGTAGACTTTCACCTTAAACATTAATAATTACTAATTAAGTTACCTGTAATAGCCAAAATTTTCATAATGTTCAGTTTGAAACTTCTGTTGATGTTTATATTCCAGTAATGTTTTGTATCTTGTAAGACATAGCCAAGTGGATTGATTTCTTCTGTTCCTTGTTTAATACCACTTGCAAACAGGTTTTATTTTAAATATTTGTTTTTGTTAATTAGTAATTGATAAACTTTTCAAGTTACCAATAGAAATAACTTCTTGTATTTGAGATGTAGGTTAAATGTCTCGGCTGTTGTAAATCAGCTGTTTTTAAGAAAATCGATAATAGGTCAGTGTCAGACTGACAGTTTCTGTGCATTTTCACGGCCACGTCTGGTTAATTTTTACTTGGTTGCGTGGGTTGACTTCGGTCGCCGTTAGTTTTTATGGTGTAAAAGTGGTTTAGTTTTCATAGACAGGGTTGATTTTTTTTAATTTGTCAACGTTTTTGTTTTGGGTAACTATGTACATTGGAAACGAAATAACATCCGGCCTTTTCCGACAAGAGGCGCTTGAAGGAAAGCACGTTTGTGGAAATAGCTCCCTAAGTTTAGTTTTTTTGGGCGGATTGTAGTGCCGATAAAATATCCACAAATGTTTTAAAAAGGGTATGGCTGTGTAGTTTGCCTATTCTTTAGGCGGAATGCCGATTTAAAATGCTTTGCTGAACTTCAACAAGCGGTCATAGACGCCATTTCGTAAATTGAAACCCTCGTTAGTTGTTTGAGTGTTTTTTTTTGGTAGGGACTAAAAGTCCGAGTTCAAACTAGAGTAGTACTTACTTTTCTTTTGTTGGAACTGCATCGACGCGGGACGTACAGGTTGCCAGGTATTGGAATGTTTGGAGACTAGCAGTATAGCAGTATCCATGGGTGTTTTACTCAAGATTGAGTCTTCAGGAAATATGGTAGCACGTAAAGTTGCAGCTATGCAGCTAAGTATCATTACCCTGTAATCATTTCTCTTTAAAAAGTAGTCAACCTGAAATCTTAATATTTTGCATTTGCGTATTGTTCGATATACAGTGTTTTGGTAAAGTTTTGCACCCATGTTATGTACAGAGCTTGTGCACTGTAAACGTGTAGCGTATGTCGACATAGCGTTAAGACGTCACAAAAGTCTTTAGTAGTTCAGAACGTTAGGTAGTCTGTTACAGCTACGTTTGTTGTAAATATTGTTACAATTTATTATTATAAAGTAAATATTTTTGTTTCCCGGCTAAAGGCCATTTGTTCCTTCTAAATTTAACACTTGTAGCTTTGACATTTTAACTTATCTATGCCCGAGTGGCTAGTATGCTTATTGAGTAACCACACACACTCGTAAAATCCTGTATTGTACCGGGTGTCCCACTAAGAATGGCTGTCGGCCGTATCTCAGAAAGTATTAGTCGAATGGCTTGCTGAAAAAAATTATAGGTAAAGTGGTCATGAGAAATTGCTGGAAATTATTTTCAAGTTTCTCAGACTGACGCTAGAGGGCGCAACAGTAACGGTAAATATGAATCACGAAGTTTCCTCAAAAGTCGCCTAGTTAAGGTATCCCGAAAGTAACATTTTTGTATATTTCGAAGATTTATTAATAAAATTCACCTATAGAACGCGTTCGTCACTATTCAAATAAAGTAGTGGGGAAAGGTTGAACATTATTTGTAATAAATGCTGATAACTCCGGTCTGGCTCAACATAATTTAGTAAACTTAGTTTTGATAAAAAGGGCTTTTCTCACTCTATATATCATCTGATGAACTACGGCCATATGTGTTTTACACTAGGCGCTAGAGGACACTGTCTTACAACTTCACAAACATTGCGCGTTTTTTCCATAATTGTAAATATAATCGTATATTCAATTTCACCTGATTACAAGGACGATTAAAAGTCTAAGAAGTCAGCGAAAACCGCAAGTTAATATCTATTTTCAATCCGGAGATATCAACAACAATAATCATAATTACGGAACATTATGATTTTATTTTCAAGTTGCCATTGTGAAGGTTTTTTTAAGAGTCAAATAGGCCTTGGAAAACAAAATATGAATTGAAATCAACTTTTAAGTCCACCAAAGTAAAAGGAGCATGCATTTATAAATCCGAGTAGCCAAGGGCTTAACATCACTTTAAGAATAAATATTTGTATTGGCCTCTGCGAAAATTTGGATTTTATTTTAAATAGAGTGACTTTGAGGGACTTGAGTGAATGAGAGCTTATAAAAAGCTAATGTATACCGATTGTGACATAAGTGTTTTTTTTTCCTATTTTGTTTTTTTCTGAGGCCAAACACTAGAACATTTAAAGGCTTTTAAGTAAAATAAAACTGAGGTGGCGCCTTCAGGATTTGACTATAACTTACCTATAGGAGTGCTAGACCACTCAAACTAGAAACAAAATAGCGAACTTACCCTGAGTTGAGCTAGCTAAGGGGTGTCTGAATAACATCCTCAAGGGCGTAGGGTTGCCAGAGTAAGGATGGATAGGTTGCCTTGTTGCAGTATACTTCAGGTTGCCCTAAGGAGAATACTGGCCCCCGATAATTGTTCAGGGCGTAATTTTTTATAACAAGGTACTAATGACGGGTCGCCTAGAAGGAAAGGCTTAAAATTTGGAATTTTTGTACATGTTCATATTCGTTAAATCGTAGGTCTTATACTATTGCACGTAAGAAAAACCGCATTTTCCAATTATTTTTGAGAAAAAAACGCTATCCCATTTTTTTTTTAATTTTAGTTAATTAGTTAATTAATAACTAAAACACTGTGTACATAAAGTAAGAAACACATTGATTATTTAACAATCCAAAAATATTTCCAAAAAAATCCTCGGGCACGTAATATTTAATTGATCATTTCTTGACATACACACTTATCACACAGGATAACTCATGTAGTACCTACTTGTGACATCATCGACGAGTTTTTGAAATTGAAATCCCTATAGTAAAGTTCAGATCTGTAATCTCCAAGAGGAGCTGGTTGCAAGAATATAACATATTTATGGCATAGAGTTAATAATTTCGTAGCTACTGGGTAAAAAAGTATTTTAGGTACAGCTTTTTTTAAGCTTTAATTTAATTTAAAAAATTATAAAAAAAATTAAATATACTTTTAATTAAGTGTTAAAAATGTCCTCCTTCTTGTGCCTGACATTTATCCCAAGCGATAAATAAACTTTTGTTGGATTTTCCGATGGTTTCTTCTGAAATCTTCAATATTGGCAGTTTTTTTTATAAACAACATTTTTGAGGTGACCCCACAAGAAGTCCAATGGTGTAAAGTCTGGAGACTCAGGCGGACATTTAATAGTCCCACGTATTCGCATCCATCTGTTCGGAAAAACTTAATTGACATAATGGCGCATTACTGCTGCATAATGTGGCGGTGCGCCGTCTTGGTGATTGTGTCAGGAATATTTCTACTTGAAGAAAATTAATTTAATTTAGCCTATTTATATTGTTATCAATGATCCAATAGTCTCTTAAGCTATGCTCGCAAAACATTAAATTTCTGAGGATTCTGGGATTTTCTTTTACCTAATTTCTACAGTTTTGCCGGTTCACTACACCATTTAAGTTAACAGTAGATTCATTCGAAAATAGTACATTCTCAACAAACATAGGATCTCCGTTACATTTTTCCATCTTACGATTTGGATCATCTTCATTCAACTCGTGAACCAGTCGGATTTTAAATTGGTGCCATTTTTCTACGATTAATAGGTTCAACCTATGCTGCTTTAGCCGTTCACAACCTATTAGGTTGTGAACGGCTAAAGGAGCAGCCGCATGATCTACGCCAATCTGGCGTACGCTGTTGTGGGGAATTTCTTCCATAGCCAATAAAATATCTAAAATCTTATCCTCCAAAATAGCTGAACAGTCCTGGGAATATCTTCTGCAGAAGCCGTTTATCGAGATTTTGTTTAAATTTCACTTACAGTTGATCTAGTGATTGGCCTTTCTGGGTACTTAGCGTTGAACAAAATTCAAACTATTTGTTGGATACGAATGCTATTACCATATCCAATCATGATTCTATTCTTTGTGTAGAGGATAAACGCATTGTAACTAAATGTTATAATAAACTTTATTACTTAAATAAATTTTACTATAATGACAGCATGTTATTATTTAAATACATAACAGCAAATAAGCCTAACTTAAAAACTGTACCTAAAATAACATATTTTTTTACCCTGTAGCTAAAAAACTATCAACTTTATGCCTTACGTGTTTTATATTCTTGGAATCAGCTCTTCTTGGAGATTACAGATCTAAACTAAAATATCCATTTAAAAATATCTTCGATGATCTTATATCTATTACATGGATAATAAAAATGCGCAAATATAATAGCTATTTGTGTATTAAGAGCGGAAAGTGATACTTTGCCGATTGAGACAGAAAGTTGCCGCGCGACGCGTCAGCGGAGCTCGGCAATCTGTCGAAAACGGCAAAGAACTTTCCGCTCGAATTACACACTAGATTTTTTCCACGATCACGATATATATGAAAAATAGTATATACTAGTTTAATTTTTTTTTTAAAACCTGTCATGGGCCAACTTTTTTATTTAAAGAGTTAGGTAGTTATTTAAGCAAAAATAACTTACACTAACAAAAATAGAGAATACAATTATTTTCTTAAAAAAATTAAGTAAAATACTTGTATTATTACCAAGTTTGTCGTAAATTCTTAACAAAACTAAGCAAACAAAACACACAGCTTTATTAAAAAATTGATAAATGTAATACACAATAAAATACCAAAAACCAAGTTTTCCTTATATTATCATTTAAAAATTTTTAATAAATATTTGTAGGTACCTATATTATGTATTTTTTATTTAACTTTTATTGGAACAGAATACAGAAAGAACATTGACAATATAAATACAATATTATACTTATTTATAATATACAATAAAATTGACTTATTTTTTATTATTTACTATATTAAAATTGAAAGTGCATTTTTTACAACTTTTAATGTTTATTCCTGATGTAGATGGATCAGAAGTGTTGCAAATCTCAGGAAATGTTAAATCTGATTTTTTTTGAGTTTGAGATTGGCCAGATATTCTTTGAAAAGTTTGTATTTTGTTGGTCATTGAATCATCAATATACCCTTCGGCAACGTTGCTACTTTTCCAACCTCCATGCTTTTTAAGCTGGATCAAATCACCACCCCCATGTACCAATAACGTAGCAGAAGTACGTCGAAAACAATGCCCAGTATATAAGTTAGGATTCGATAAGTTTAAATATTTGGCAATATCACTGGGTATTTTACCAATGGTATTCATTCCTATAACCTGGTTTGTGCAACGCCCCTTGGAATATCGGAAAAACAAGCGGCGTCCTAAATTATTCTTGCACTGTTCTCTCAAATGGATGTACTTTTTATAATATCCAACGTAATCAATGGCATTTTCTGCGGTGTCATTTATAATTGTAAATTTCCGACTTTGATTCGTTTTTGAATCTGGAATGCACACTATTAAAAGGGATTCTTTACATTCTATATCATCTATTTTCATTTTTACTAACTCGTCTCTTCTACACGCTCCAGTGATGCCCATAATCAAGACAACCTATAAACCAAAAACCAATGTAAATACTGATCGTGATATATTATACATTTTAAATAATATTAAAAAGCATACCTTTTTGCATAAATATTCATCATCAGGTGCATTGCGAATAAAGTTTTCTATATGATCCTTGGATAATGTTAATGATTTTTTTGCTTTGTATCCCACTGACTTCTTCTTCAGAAATGCAATTAATTTCGCATAATGACTAATGTCAATATCATTTTTAATTTTCAAAGTTTGTCTGAGCATTGAATACTTTGACCATAGAGTTGATAACTTTAAAGTTTGTGCTTTTTGTCCAAAATAGGTCAACAGTACATTTTCAGAATATTTCTTGATTTTTTGCGATTGACACCAATTTATGAAAAGAATGTATTCATTTTCATACTTTGTTTTGGATTTTTCGGGCAGTAGATTTAACGATACGTTTTTTGCAGCTTCGACGATATTCGGAGGTGTATTAGAAAATTCACTATCACTTGATACGACATCCATTATTTAATTTAACCATAAACTAATTAGAGAATACTTAAATAAATGATCAAATATTTAAATTTTACTACAATATTTACCGCTTTGTTTGACATGTGCCTCCTTGATTATAGAAATTAAATAGCCATTAGAACTTACCGCTTTGTTTGACATGTGCCTCCTTGATTATAGAAATTAAATAGCCATTAGAACCTCTTGTGTATGTTGTGTTGCCGACTTATCATCACATTTCTCGGCAAGTTTATATATTATTGAAGGCTGTAATCGT
Organism: Polydrusus tereticollis; assembly: GCA_963920685.1. Classification (NCBI taxonomy): domain Eukaryota; kingdom Metazoa; phylum Arthropoda; class Insecta; order Coleoptera; family Curculionidae; genus Polydrusus; species Polydrusus tereticollis. The sequence continues at coordinate 83,337,286 of OY987333.1, forward strand.
TTAATTATTTGAAAACTGCTGTTTGGATGGTTTGACATATTTAAAATGTATTAAAATATTTATTCTTAGGCTATAGTTTCTTTTAAAGTAACGACTGCCTTTATTTTATTTGCAAATAAAGTTAGGCGAGCGCCAAAGTTACTTTGGCGCTTTAGAGCGCCAATGATGTCAAAATATGGCAAATTGGGGACAACGCCAACTTTCTGATGACTTTTCGAAGCGCAAAGGCCTACTTTAATTAGTGATCGTAGGAAAATTATTTTTTTGCATACGTTAATAAATTTAAAAATTTGAAGAGAGATTGGACTTTGTAGGTACTTATTAATGTTGAAAAGTTTGTCGCGTACGAGTGCGTATATCAGTACATCGAAATTCGGGCCCATTGTCAATGTGAATGAATCTCTGGTTCCACCATTTGGAAGTCCTACAATTTACCCCTTGGTAAGTCGAGATTCTATTTCTCTTTTTCAATTACATTTTTTATAATATTATATATTACTACAAATTACATAAAAGCAAGAAAACGGGTTTATTAATGAATGTCTGGGAAATCCTTTTCGCGTCAAATTGACCTGAACCAGCGCCCCCTATTTTTAAAATACAGTCCACCCCATTCTAATTGAGTAATTTTTATGTTTTTATTTTGATTACTTCTTAATCAGAGCAAAACATTTTTTGGTCCATCGACACCGGATTTTCATTTTTTTTTTGGTTTTCCTGGATATTTTTTGGACTCGTTTTCTTGCTTTCGGTTTTTAAAAAGTGTTACATGCAAATACTTTTCTGTATTACATTACGTAATACTGATTTACTTTATTGATACTTAACAATTACATTTTTGATTGAAAATTACATTATTTTTTTTTTAATGTCTAGTTTTCTTCGAAAGGTAAACTAGGACACCTAATCTATTATTTTTTCATCCAAATAATAGCAATTCCTGGGTTTTTGGAGAATATTTTGTTAATTATTAAAATTATTGGTAAAACTACACGGCAAGGTCAGTCCATTTTCGATAATTTCAGAGCGTTTTACTGAAGGTGTTCATTTTTTTATGCGTACTGCGATAAGCCATACCGGTCTTTTTTCGCTGCAAATTTGTTTGCTTTTTATACAAGACACGGAATTTTGCACTTTGAATATTTTAATTTGATCAAGCCACTTTGATACTTTTCCATTTTTTTACTTTGTTAGACAAATTCCTTTACACGTAATACGTAATTTTTTGAAGTGATGTCCGAACAAAAAATAGCTCGTTGCAGGGCATTGCGACAATCGGTTATAAACCAATTAACTTTAATTATTGATTCCGCAAATGCTGCAAATGGTAATCCTGCTAATCATACCGATTTTAAAGTTAGGTTTCGAAGCCTAAAAAAATTATTAATGACTTTCAAAAACATCACAATTCTCTATCATCTTTACTGGCCTACAATGCGAATCAATTAAAAATAGAAAATAAAACTGGTACCGATTTTACAAAAAGATGTCATGAAATTGAAACCATTTATTACGAGCTGTTTGAACTACCTTTGTTGGATGATTTCGGGGTTCTTGATCGTAAACTTGCGTCGATGAATAATGCCAATGTTCGTGTCATTTTGCCGAAGATTACATTATTTATTTTTTCGGGAGAAATTAAAGATTTCGCTACTTTTATACAAACATATCATTCCCTAATTCATAAAAATAGATCATTGTCCAACATTGAAAAATTCAATTACCTCGTGACGTCACTCAGTGGCCAGGCTTTGTATGTAATTTCTGACATTCCGATTTTAAATGAAAATTATTTAAGTGCTTACAATATTTTGGTTAATCGATTTACTAATAAACGTTTACAAGCTACTACTTATTGGAAAATAATCGAAGATACTTCACACCTTAAACAAGAAGATGCCAAACTTTTGCGTGATCTTGTTAATACTTTTACTAAAAATCTTAGTTTATTAAAGACAATGGGGTTCGAAGTCGATCATTGGGATTTTATTCTGGCTTACATGCTGCTAGATAGATTAGATCTCAATACCCGTAAAGCTTACGAACAATCTTACGCGTTTTGATTTATTTGTAAAATACCAAAATTTGGAAATGTAAAAAACTTTATAATAAAATATTCCATGGCTCTAGAGGCAGATCCAAAACAAGAAATTCTTCAATTCAAGCCTTCTCGACAGCTACGTGGTGGAAATTCGCAATTAAATTTTAAACCCGGCAGAAAAACTTTTTTTACTCAAAATAGTCAAACTACTTGTTTTCTGTGCAAAGGAAAGCATATAGTTTATAGATGTCCTACATTTTTAGACAAAACCCTCAACAGCGTTTTGATATTATTAAAAAACAACGGGCTTGTGTTTAATTGCTTAGCTACCTCTCATACATCTACACAATGTACATCTGAAAAAAGGTGCAAAACCTGTCAAAAGGAGCACCATACTTTGCTTCATTTTTTACAAAATAATCGATATTGGCGCCCTGAGGCTAATCAAAATAATACTCATGCAAACAATTTACAAGTAGATAATTCGTGTACTGAAATTAAGTTAAATGCTTCTACTTCTGCTATGTTATCCAAAACCTCCAAAGTTGGCATGTCCACAAATGGTTGTGATGTATTATTATCCACTGTTTTATTAAAAATTAAAGATATTTTTAACAATTTTCATACAATAAAAGCGATTTTGGACAGTGGCGCACAGTCTTCCTTTATTACTTTGAATTGTGCTAACAAAGGGCTGTCCTTGCAAGGACTGGGCGGAATGTGCGCAACAGCCAAATCTGTAGTTAATTGATAAATCGGATCTTTACTAAACTCTGATTTTACTTTGGATTTTCATGCTGTCGTGCTGGATAAAATTTGTGGACAAATTCCAGCCTTTTCATTTTCTGCCAAAAAGTTACCGTTTATTTCGAACTTAAAACTTTCTGACCCTACATTTAATGAAAGTGGCAAGGTAGACGTACTGTTAGGTAATGATGTATTGCCATACATCTTACAGAATGGACTTTTATATAATGGTCCAGAAAATCCTGTTTGCATAAATACTGTTTTTGGTTGGACCCTGATGGGTAATATTCAAACACTTCCTCGCATTTCAGAACCAATTAAATCTTTTTTTATTACTTCTGGTTTGTCAGATTTGAATAATAATTTGCAAAATTTTTGGAAAATAGAAGAAGTGTCTGATGTAAAGGTGTCTTCTCCCGAGGACGAATATTGTAAAAAATATTTTTTAGATACCACAACCAAAACAGAAACAAGCAGATATGTTGTATCTTTACCTTTTAAAATTACAGCTCCAGATTTCGGCGACACACGCTCGATTGCTTTACGGCGTTTTCTTTCCCTTGAAAGACGTCTCTTATAAAATGATGGTGTTTATAAAACTTATTCAGAAGTTATGCAATATTACTTAGATAATAATCACATGGAAGCAGTTTCCACACTCTTACCTAGTAATAGTAATGAATATTTTTACATTGCGCACCATGCGGTGTATAAAAAGGACTCATCAAGTACTCCGTTGAGGGTAGTTTTTGATGCGTCCAGTCATGCGCCGAACAAACTTTCTTTAAATAATGCACTGTATACTGGCCCTAAGTTACAAAGGGATATAGTTCAAATTTTAATAAATTTTCGACTTCACAATATTGTGTTTACCTGCGATATTCGCCAAATGTATCGCATGATTTTAGTTAATCCTGATCAACGAAATTTTCAGCGCATCCTATGGCGCTTTTCGTCTTATCAACTTGTGGCGGATTTTCAGTTAAATACGGTTACATTCGGAGATTCATGCTCCCCGTTTCTTGCAATCAGGACTCTTTTACATTTAGCCAGTGAACATAAAGATTTACCATTAGCTTCTCAAATAATCAAAAGATTAGTTTTTGTTGACGATGTCGTTACAGGTAGCAATAAAATATATATAAAAAAATATATAAATAAAAAAAGAAATTATTGAACTTTTAGGACGCGCTGGCTTTGAAGCTCGAAAGTGGGCTAGTAACTGCCCTGATCTTCTTTCTGATCTACCTGCATCGTATATTGAACAGAAATCATTTTGCTTAGATCTTGACCATAATCTTAAAATTTTATTTTTAAAGTGGAACCCACAATCTGATGATTTTTCTTACTCAATTGAATGTCTACAAAAAAAATGCACCAAACGTGCTATTCACTCAGATTTAGCTAGGATTTTTGATCCTTTGGGTTACCTAACACCATCTAGTTTGGTTATTAAATTGCTTATACAATCTTTGTGGTCATTAGGCTTAGATTGGGATGATACCCCATCCCCTGAAATAGTTTTAAGATGGGAAAGGCTTAAAATCGAGTTACAATCTTTACATAGCTTTAAACTACCACGTCAGACTAATATTTTAAATTTAAGTACATTACAACTCTGTGGATTGTGCGATTCCTCAGAAAGTGCGTACTGCGCGGTAATTTATATAAGAAGTATATTATACAATAATAATACAATTAATACATTTTTTGTTTGCGCAAAATCCAGAGTTGCACCTTTGAAACGTTTAGGTTTGCCCCGTTTGGAACTTTGCGCTGCCATTTTGCTTGCCAAATTAATGCATTTTGTACTTGATACTTTTAATCATATTACATTTGATAAAATATATACCTTCAGTGATAGTACCGTGACTTTAAATTGGATTAAGAGCTCCTCTCCTTATCGGTGGTAGACGTTTGTAAGTAACCGAACATCGTATATTCAGGAAAAAATTGCTCCAGATTACTGGCCTCATGTACAATCTGCCCAAAATCCTGCTGATTGAGGACCTCGTCGTTTATTTCCCTCGGAACTTGTCGATTTTTCCTTATGGTGGAGGGGACCGGATTTTCTTTTTAAACCGGATGATGCGTGGCATTTTTTAAATATTAATCATTCTGACAGTGCGTTAACTATTCAAGAACAAAAAAAGGTTGTGATCACAACTATTATTTCCTTTGATGATATTGGAAATATTTTAGATAAATATAAGTCTCTATCTAAAATTAAGAGAATAATTGCATACCTTTTGCGTTCTGTTGAAAGATTTAAAAACCCCAAAATAAATTTTCCATCATACCTGTACAATTACCGAATTAACAAATGCAACATTTTTTATTTCAAAATACATACAATCCCCCTATTTCGAAAGAGAAATAATTTTACTTAAAAATAAAAGGGGCGTGCCAAAACTTCTACAAAAATTAAATGATGGATGATAAGGATGATAATAAGTAATAATCAGAGTGGGGGGCCGCTTGTGCCATTCCGATTTACCCTACGATAAAAAATTTCCAGTATTGCTACCTGGTAATTCAAAAGTAACTGAATTATTAATTACAGATATACATACTACATTTTTACAATGCGGTATACAAACCACCAATTTTTCACTTTTACAAAATTTTTGGATACTATCTTCAAAAAAGGTAATACGAAAAATTCTGTATAAATGTCATACTTGTTGGAAAACGAACCCAAAGCCTTTTCAACCTCCTATGGGTAACTTATCTAGGTTTAGAGTTTCGCAAGCAAAGGCCTTTCAAAACGTGGGCATCGATTTCTGTGGTCCATTCTCTGTTACCATGGGTCGCGTCCGAGGGTCAAAGTTCACCAAGGCTTATGTTTGCTTGTTTATTTGCTGCGCGGTAAAAGCTGTTCACCTTGAATTAGTTTCCGATATGTCTTTTGAGGCTTTTTTATGTGCATTACGTCGGTTTATTGCAAGGCGAGGGTTATGTTTGAATATTTATTCCGACTGCGGTACCAACTTTGTTGGCGCGGACAAATATTTACGTCAAATTTTTAGGGAGTGGCTGAGACGGTTTCGCGTCCTATGTGTCCAGGTAGTTCTGACCCCACAGATTTGGCAGTTTTAACACCCGGACACTTTTTATCTTTACAACCGCTTACTGCACTCTCTGACCCTGACTTCACCAATATTAGCTTAAATCGTCTATACCGATGGCAACTGTTAGAGCGGATACACCGCGATTTTTGGATTCGTTGGAAACGTGAGTACTTGCATACTCTCTAACAGCGATCAAAATGGAATGACCCAATGTCGAATGTTTTGCCTAATACTATGGTTTTAATAAAAGAGGAAAATACAAATCTCTAGAATGGATATTAGGTCGTATTACACAGGTTATTACCGGATCTGATTATGTCCCCAGGGTTGCTATTGTAAAAACTGCTAAGGGGCTTCTAAAAAGACCCTTAGTAAAGCTGTGTCCATTGCCAATAAATTAATCGCTTTGAAAATACTCAGGTATTTTCAAGGGGGTGAGAATGTTACGTCCCGCCTCCATTCTCTATTTTTTTAATTATTATTACGTTGTTACTAAAATTTACTAAAATTCATTCATTTAAGTATACCAAGTCAATACTCGACAAACTAAAATCCCATTTTTTCCTACATTGTCCTTTTTATCCCGCCATCCTAACGACGATAGTACCCACGGCGCAAATGCTATGTGCGAATAAAGGGCAATGCGATACTACGAGAGGATTTTCGAGAGAATATGTACTGATATACGCACCGTCCGCGACAAACCAGTGCATCGAAATTCGGGCCCATTGCCAATGTGAATGAATCTCTGGTCCCACCATTTGGAAGTCCCACAATTTATCCCTTGGTAAGTCGAGATTCTATTTCTCTTTTTCAATTACATTTTTCATAATATTATAATATTACTACAAATTACATAAAAGCAAGAAAACGGGTATATTAATGAATGTCTGGGAAATCCTTTTCGCGTCCAATTAACATGAACCAGCGCTTCCTATTTTTAAAATACAGTCCACCCCATTCTGATTGAGTAATTTTTATTTTGATTACTTCATCAGAGCAAAACACAAGCAATTGATTGTTTCGGTAGAATTTGATCAACGATGTCACAATGTGATTCTTAGCCGATGTATGAGGACTGGTACCTACGTACTGCAACTTTTACAATCGCATGCAGTAGGTTACCTGATTTTATACCCTCATATCCTAAACACAATACTTTTAATTAAGTTCGGGAGAGTTGCATCTTTCTTTATATTTCGACAGAAAAAGAACTTAAAATTAAACTTAAAAAAAGAAATTGATATTTTTTAAAAATAAGACCAGGAGTAATAAGAAAATTACCTACAAAGTATTACCTGTTTTTTTTCCTGTAATTTGTTCAAAACATCGGGTATTGATGGAATAAGCAGCCTTTAGCATGGTTATGACTATGCTAGTGATTTAGTCGAGTGGAGAGTGATTTATCAGCTAAACGTGTCTACACCAAAATTTCAAAGAAGCAAAGCATTTTTCCGTGTAAATATAGTCAGTAATCGTATTCTATAATTTTCGTTAATATGTCGAAAGCGGCTTAAAGCAAAACGAAGCGATTACAAAAGCAATTTTTATTGCTAATACATAAGGAATATTTTTGTGTAACAGTGGTTCGTCCCCTATGTTCGTCTGTTACAATTTTACTACTAAATGTTTTATATCATGAGTTTTTTTCATTGCGGTGTTCATATCCCACTTGAATTTTTATCAATGAACTGTTCCTGTTTCCTGATAAAGTGAACAAAAACCAAAATATTTCTAAAAATAATAACTTTCAACAAAAGATAACATTTGATTAATTTTTACACAATAGATTTTTGATTTATTCATCTTTTTACAATTACATTTTCTGTAAATAAAAATTCTCAATTAAAAACCTCTACAAATTGGGTTTTTCTTCGCTTTTAGAAAGCACTGATGATGGCCTAAGACCGCAAGCGCTCTGCATTAAATTTAGAAAAATACACTTCATACACAAAATCTACTGGTTCTCTCTCTATACTATAAATAGTAGGTTTCGCTTTCCTTTCTTTACTTAACGTGTGTTTAATAAATACCTCGTGTAGTAGTCTATAGAAACCAGTTATTAATATATTAGAACATATTTTAATTCCGGCAAAAAAAATTAGTAATGATATAGATATAGACAAGGAATTTATTTCTTTATCTCCATTATTTAACTTTGAAGATATTTTTAATGAAGATTTAAGTTTTACCCGTAAAATTTAATAATTTAGTGTTGTTTCTAAACCAGAAGTATCTATGGATGAAAGTGGCTTAGATTCAGCAGAAAGTAATTTGACATATAATTTCGATGGGATTAATAATGAATCGGCATCACCTAATATAGGGTCAAATAATAGTCCTAAACAATTCAATTCAGTTTCAACATAAACAAATAATAAGCTCTTAAACGTAGGAACACAAACTAAATAATGTAATACTAATTTAACCATTAAAAAATCTGTATAGACAAACAAAGAAACAAACAAGCTACCTTAATGAGCTTACAATTTTGTTTAAATGATTTTTACGAAATCCATGCAGAAATTTAACAGTTAGAGAAAGGCAGAAATAAACCCAAATTAAAGAACTTTTGGAACAAGGGTTAACAATATAGCAGAGAATTTTTCGTAACATTCTGTGATTATAGTTTAAGTTTTCCTCTCACTACCTTTTTGGCTATTGCAAGTAAATTTAAGTAAAATATTACTCAATTAAAACTGGTTATTCCTAAATTACATAACAGGTTTTTAATGCAAATTTTAAGTAAGAAAAAAATAACATTCGAGTGCACAATTTGCAACAAATCATTTAGCAGAAAAGATAGTTCACTACGGTATTAGCGACAGTCTTGTGATATGAACCGAAACAAACAACAATTAACTAATATAAAGAATGTAAAGAGACAGAAAATTTAATATAAGAAAACAGGAAAGACCAATATTTCATTAATTTGTACCAACAATAGAAAGAAACAAGTCCCAGATAATTCTGCTTTAACACATTGTCATTAATATTTATTTTTAGAACCAACATCGAAATACTGTGCTGATTGTAAAAAAATGTTTCACAAAATGTTATTTACCAATCATCTATGCTGAAATGAACATAAAAATATCGTGGCTGTAGTTTCAAATCGAATTGAAAAAATGAAATCGGCATTTAAAGAAAGAACAATCTCATACAGAATCAAGTCTGTTCAAATCAATGTCAAGCACCTTCTTGAAGATATTTTTGAGAAACTAAGTGGCTTATTAGTAGGAGATGTTTAAAACCATAGCTGCACAAAAACTAATTTGGAACTATTTGGGTTATATAAAAACCCTGTAAATGGAATTCATAGTGTGAAGTATTTCAACACTAAATTTAAAGTACTACATTTCCGACCTAACCCTGTATATTCTTGATATGAATAAAATAATTCATGTTGAAATGCCCGACAGAGATTCAGGTAGAAAGGAAGTTAGGTATTTACTATACATTGTTAACTTTTAACAAATTTTCAAACATAGTTACAAAAGTTTTCTTCTACAGGATTGCATATACCAATTAATTTACCAACCACAGAAAATAAAATAGATTAATTTGGCAATTTAGTACCTGGTAATATTTTGAAATTTACAAATATTCAAAAGCAAATGGAACTTCCCTTCATTATTTACGCGGATTTCGAATGCATCCTTAAACCTTAAAATAATAAGCCGGGTGATCTGGAAGCCAACCAACCTTGCACTATAAAACAATACGAACATTGTCCATTCTCTTTTGGATACTATATTGAATGCTCTTTTAACAATAAAGCTTTAAAATTTTAACTCTATTGGGGTAATGATTGTCCTAATGTTTGTATAAATTGGTTGGAAAGATATGTTCATGATATTTATAACAAATATTTACAGCATAAAAAACCCCTGAATCCGTTAAGTGAATTGGAAAAATTACTCATAATTATACAAATGAGTGTCATATTTGTAAAAAAAATAATCAAAACTGTTGAAGAAAAAGTTGCTGATCACTGTCATCTAACAGGGAATTATAGGTAAACAGCGCATTCTGTGTATAATTTAAATAAATTTTAAGATGTATGTATGTATGTATGTTTGTTTTATGGCTCTGGTTGAAACCAAATGGCCAGCATCTCTCTTTATTTTACTTTTTCTTCTAAAAATTTTCCGAAATTTTTCCTTTAGGTATTATACATTATAACTTTAACTTACCATACATATTTCATATCCATCTATATATTTTCATATACAAGTTTATATAATTTAAGGTTTTTTTTTTTTTTTTTTTTTTGTGGTACTGTTTGATGTTTTTTTTCCTTTTTTTTTTCCTCTTTTTTTTTTTTTTTTTTTTTTTTTTTTTGTGGTACTGTTTGATGTTTTTTTTTCCTTTTTTTTTCTCTTTTTTTTTTTTTTTTTTTTTTAATCAAATATTACAATTTTTATCCTAACCTACTAAATTAAGTATTGGTTCTTTTATATTTTTATTTGTGCTTCTATTATAAACTGGTATAAGTATCTATAAATTTTTATATTATTAAGTGAAAGTAAATGGTGTAGGTTATATGGCAATTCTACCAAACCTGCTAAATTACTAAAAAATGTAGTTCTATAATTTTTAAATCTGATGCAATTGAAAATATAATGTTCTAAATCTCCCATTTCACCGCATTCACAATTTTCCTCAGTTTGCAAACCAATTCGTTTCATATGTTTAGGATATAAGGCATGAAAGCTTCGGATACGTGAAATTGTTCTAACAAAATTTTTACTTGACTCCTTACAGAACCATGTTCTTTTACATATATTTGGAAACATATTTTTATAGGCTTGTCCCTTATCTGAGTTTGTGTATTGCTCCTGCCAAGTATGTACCATTCTTTCTTTAGCTTGACTTACTATATCGCTATAAGGTATTTTAAAATTTGTTGGAGAGCCACTAATAGTAGCTTCTTTGGCGGCTTTGTCAACTAATTCATTTTCGGGTATGCCTATATGGGCTCTAACCCACACAAAAAAGACGTCTTTATTTAAATTCCTTAAATTGACATATAAATTTGCTATATCGCTAATCAGGTAATTAGCAGGTGCAATATTCAAACAATCTGAAATTTTTATTAATGAGCTCTGACTATCGGAAAAAATAACAAATTTATTGTTTTCATTAAAATCCCTACAATACTTCAGTGATTCCAGGATAGCCCAGAGCTCAGCTGAATAAATTGAAGAACCATCGGGTAATTTAAATTTTTCCACAGTTTTAGTTTTTTTGTGATAGAAGGCACAGCCTGTCTTTTTATCTAGAACTGACCCGTCAGTGAATATTTGCTCATACGATGCCCAAGTAGTGAGTTGTTCTTCTAAAAATTTATGTTTTAAAATAAATTGATCTTCTCTGTTATTATTTGAGATAATTACTTTTGGCCTATTATTAATTATTGAGTAGTTTAATTGAAAGAAAGGTAAAGTGTTATTACTATATATTGTTTCTTTATTCTGGGTTATCCAGGAATAACTTTGTACTAACAAGGGTAATCGTTTAACTTTCCAATAGGAGTGTGTATAACATAGTATGGTAAGTTGGTTTATTTTATTTATTATTATGCTATCTTTAGATATAAGTTTAAGCAAGAATTTGTCAGTGACAATGTTCCTTCTCACACATAATGGTGGTTCTTTTACTTCCGCTTCCATTATCGATACAGGCGTACTTTTTAAAAAACCAATGCTTTGTCTAATGCATTTATTTTTAATAATTTCCAACTTTTTTAAATGAGTTTGTGCTGCTGACCCATAGAACACACTGGAATAATCTAATATCGAGCGAACAAAGGCTTTATAAAATAAGAGCGAAATGTTTGGATCAGCCCCCCATTTTTTGTTGCTGAATGCTCGGATGACATTTAATCCGTTTTCTGTTCTTTTTACAAGATATTGTATGTGGTCTTTCCAATTTAACTTTCTGTCTAAATAAAGGCCCAAATATTTGACAGTTGTTTTTTGTGGGATTGTCAATCCTTCTAGTTGGATGGTGTTTGGCTCTTGTTTTCGACTTCTTGAAAAGTTACACAATACTGTTTTCTCCGCTGATATGCTAAGCCCGTTATCTTGAAACCACTTTAAAATATTTTTCATAGGTACTTGCAGTTTTTCCTTGCATTTTTCGGAGGATTTGTCTGTCGTATATAGACATATATCGTCAGCGAACTGTAGGATTTTGGTATTGTTATCATCAAACAGGTTTTCAATATCATGGGTATAAATTATATACAGGATTGGACTTAAGATGCTACCTTGAGGCAGGCCAATTTTTGATTCCTTAGCTAGGGTTATTCCGTCATTTGCGCGTATATAGATCTCACGAGTGTTATATATGTCATATAGGTTCCTTACTATTCCCATTTTAAGCATTTTCTCAGCAAGTATGCTATATATCACATTATCGTAGGCTCCTTGTATATCCACGAATAGGGCGGTTGTGCACTGATTTTTTGTGTACCCTAATTGTATATCTGTTACCAAATTGGCGATAACCTCCTGCGTTGATGTTCCCTTTCTGAAACCAAACTGTGTTTTTGGAAATAATTGATTTTTAACCAACCAAAATTCGAGTCTATTTTTTATAATTCTTTCATATGTTTTAAGGACACATGACGCCAGTGCAATCGGTCTATACGATGATGAAAGACCTATTGGTTTATTTGGCTTTTTAATTGGCACTATAATATATTGCTTCCACTCTTCTGGTATTGGATGATTTCCAGAAAATATATTATTATATATTTGGAGTAGATTCTTTTTTGCATTGTGTGATAGCTTAAATAGCATTGAATAATGCAAGTGATCCTTTCCGGGGGCTGAATTATTATTATTTTTTAGTGCTCTCGTTAGTTCATTAATGCTAAAAGGTTGGCTTAAAAAATGTTCATCATTATGGTTATCTGCAAATCTTATTGGATAGCTTATATATGGTGGGGCTAGTTTGCTGTGAAATTCATCAATCCATGGATCTTCTTTGGAAACTGGGATTATATTATCTTTTTTTCTGTTCTTAAAACTATTTACTTTTTTCCAAACCTCTGTGATTGGTGTATTTTGATTTATTGACAGACAAAATGATTTCCAATTTTCCCTTTTCTCTTGTTTAATGGTTTTTTTAGCTTGAGCATCTGCTTTTTTAAACCTAATTAGATTTGCTATGTTAGGGTTTAATTTATACAATATATAACATTCCTTTCTTTCTTTTACTACATTACTACAATTTTCATTCCACCAATGTTTGCCTCGCTTCTTTTTCCTGCTATTCCCTGAAATTATTGGAATCGATTTTTTGGAAATGATATCCAAGGTATTAATGAACCCATCGTAATTTAGAGTGCTATCTTCTGGGAAATTTAATGTTGATTCTACAAAAAAGGATTCCCAATCGGCGTTATCGATATTCCATTTTTTGTGGCTGGTATAGGAAACAAATCTTGCAGCTATTTGGCATGACATTATAATAGGTAGATGATCCGATCCATAGGGATCGTCCAAAATGCTCCATTCAATTTTATCCTGCATACATGGGGATGCCAATGAGAGATCAATCGCGGAATTATTGCCTCCTGAAGGGTGTAATCGTGTAAATGCTCCATTATTTAGGAAAATTAAATTACTGTCATTTATTGCATCTAATAATGTTTTTCCTGGTGAATCATTTTCATAACATCCCCATGCGGCATGATGTGCATTAAAATCACCGCATATTAATACAGGATTATTAAATAGCGAAAAAAAGGTATTCCAAGTATACGTTGATATTTTGGCTTGAGGTTTAATATACAGTGAAACGAGAGTTAGATACGAACCATTACTTATTGTTACCTTAGCAGCTACATATTCAATATTAGGAAAACCTAAACCTAAAATTTCGGAAAATTGAATATTATTTTTAAATAAAATAGCTACACCTCCTTTACCATCATTTCGATCTTTCCTAACTACGTTATACCCCGAAAAGGATATATACCGGCCTGGTTTAAACCATGTTTCAGAGAGTAAAGCAATATTTATTTTATTTTGTTCTAGGAGATTTTCTAAGTTTTCTTTATTAGACATAGCGGAACGGCAGTTCCATTGGCAAATATTCAAAGCTTCCATCTTTTCCCCTTCTCTTTCCTTTCCTTTCCTTCCTTTCTCTTTCTTCCTTTTTTTATTAAAAAAGACTAGATAAAAGTTTTGAATTTATGAGATTTTCAAGATCTTGTTTGTTGATATCAAAAGTATTTTTTTGTCTTAAACTATTTAAAACTGAAAGAATTACATCAACCATTTTGTTTAAGCTTAAATTTTGTTTATTTAATTCATAAGATGACGAACTTGGTTGTTCTTTTAAGGCATTTAGATTTGATTGATATAAACTATCACTTAAAAGATTGATTTTGGGCTGGGAGACATAACTCTGTGATAGAATTTGTTTATGTTGTTCGAAAACTGGGTTAGGCGATGATGGCCTAGTTCTTTTCGTAGGGGTTTTAATTTGTGTAAAATATGAGGAACTTGGTTTTTTGTTGTAATTTTTAACAGATTGAGAGTTAATTTCAAAGATTTCATCTGACTGACTAAGATCTACATTATTATTTGAATTATTTGATAAAACAGATGCGTATGATGTTTGAGCGAAACACTGTTCTGCTTCTTTATAAGAAAGGTTTTGATTAGCCATAGCTGACTTAATATTTTTCTGTCTAGAAAACTCCGCGCATTTTTTAATTTCATTTGTGGCATGATCGCCTTCACAATGAAAACATTGTATTTTCTTGTCTGCATTATCGCATTCCTCTAACTTATGATCGTCCCCACATTTCAAGCAACGCATTTTGCTTCTACATTGCTTACTAGTATGCCCCTAGCGAAAGCAATTGTAGCATAAAATAACCCTTTGCACGTACGCGGTTACTTCCAATCTAACATGCCCTAACGCTACATATTTTGGCAGATTTTGAGTTTTGAAAGTAACAATTACCGACTTAGTTTGTACAATTTTTTTTTGGTTGTCCTTCTTGTCTATAATTGCTTTTGTGATTCTTTTAACATTATTTACCGTAAATTTACAATGTTCATCAAATTTTTTTATTCTATTTTTGAGTGTTTCCTCCGAAATATCTGTTTCGATTCCCTTGATTACTCCCTGCTTTAAAATAGACGATTTTGGAATATAGATATCTAGGCTTTGGTCTTTCAGATATTTAGATAAAATTAATTTATTCGCAGTTTTATAGTCTCTGCATTGTACTCGAATTCTATTACGACCTATGGATTCGATTTCCTTAATTTTATTGTCTAATTCTGGATGGTGTTCATATATAATATCATTAATTTTAATTGGGTTTAGCTTACCTCTAAAATCTGTTGCATTATTTTCTACAAGTACATGAAAAGGTGCATGATCTGTATTTTCGTAAAGATATTGTATTTTTGTTACCTGTTGGTCTGGTTTAATATTTTGTTTTTTTTCAGATATTTTTACCACTTTAGATGGGTCATTTTCCTGGTAATCCATGTTTTCCTGATTTCCATTTCCTATTTTCGAAATTGTCCCAGTGGGGCGAATATCATCAGGGGGTTTCCCCCCGTTAAGGACGTTCATATAATTTAATTTTATAAGTTTTTTAATACACTATAGTTCGTTCGTTTCTTATCGCTTGAGGAATGTCGATTTAAGCCGCAAAAAACTTCACTACCGAAACCGACCGTATACCTTGCTAGCCCGATCAGAACTGAAATTTTAAGATACCAAGTTTAATTTCGGTCGTCTTACATATTATTAGAAAATTACGATGCCCACATATTTATTAAAAGCCTGTCACAAGAAAGACCAATTGAAGGTAATTGCACAAAATAAGGAAAAGGATGTCTTGAGCTTTTCGAGCCAATTCCTTTTTTCCATGTGTTCTTGATAAATCTGTTATTATTCCGTTTTCTCCATTTCTGTCATACTTTTATATTTCAAACATTTTTTGCATTGTTTCTTCTTAGGTTTATGAAATCCTCAGTTGTCAGCAGTCAGCTGTCCATACTTTTCAAATAAAACTGCTCGAACATTTAATTCTGCGCATTTCTTCTTGTTCAAGTTTAATAGAAATACTTAGTGATGAATCTAAATACTTTTTCGTAGTGGAAGCCCTATAGTAATGCGACTGAACCGTATCAATAATCTTTTCTTCCTGATCTTTCAGTTTATTATGGGGATATACCGTGGATTTTTTTTTAACTAAGCCAGCTGAAGAAAGCTTCTGCAATGCTCCCCTGATAAAAGCAACAATCACTTTAAGGCTACAAAAAAAAAAAATCGCGACAAACTTTTTCCCCATTAACAGTAAAAGTGTAGCATATGGTAAAATTTCTTCTTGAATTTTTAATGTTTCTTGCCACTCTTTTTTTATTTTATTTTTTAATATGATTATTTAAAAGACTATGCTAATCATCTACTGAACTTATTTCATGAAATTCGTTGTAAATTTTACGCCAGTCTTCCTCGTTAACAAGACTATAACATGAATGCTTTGGTTTACCAGAACACGGAGGTGGTAATAAGGGACCTGCTGGTCTTTCTATATCTTTAGCCCCAATATAAGCTTACAATAACAAAAACACGAATGTATCACATTTAAATAAAGTTCACCGAATTGTGCAACGCCACAACCACGAAAGTGTCACATTCGCGATGCATGCATCGCAAGCTAACCAAATAGACTGACTTAAGTGAAATTAGCCGCGCATCTCCCCACCTTATCTATCTTGCCGGTATATTCGTAATTAGTGCATTGCGCAGTACTGTTAAGGATTTTAGTAGTACGCATGAATCGAAAACACTGATTTTGCATTTTCGTGGGTTTGGCATTGTACCGATGATAGTATAGTATGCTGTTTTTTCGTAAACACGCAATGATTGCTTGGAATCACAATTTGGAATAACCCCGACAAACTAATATAACTTGACTCTAACATCAAAATGGGCCCAAAAGGTGTAGGTAACCTGGGGATATGTGCGCTCCTGCCAATTGATTAGCCAATCGTATAACCTTGCGGGCAGTCACCGGTCAGGTATTTCTGTTTACCACAGTATTTGATAAACTACATTATTTAGTTTTAGTATAGAGTGTTTTATACTGGCAATATACCGTAACAACAGGCAGTTTTCCACTGACTAAATAGTTACCTAGACTCACCTTAGGTTGTCAACTACTTACAAACAAAACATTAAAGCTGGATTTATAAACTCTCGCCGGCGTCGGCGCCAGCGTTCGTCGTAGACGTGCATAGTGGGCATTTACAAACTTGGCATTTGCGTTCGCAGTGTTCACAAGCAAAAATAATAACATGAAAATCTTGACATTTTAGGTTGTACTCTTTGTGGTGTTTTCTCTAGTCCAGTTATTAGGACAAAAGAAAAAGAGTTAAATAAATGGATTTAGCAAGGAAGAAGAAGTTACTTGTTGTCTTAGGAGTAGTTTTATGCTTATATGTAGCATTACGCAATAAACGCACTCGTCGCTTTAAAATGAGACCCATAAATAGAGCCAGACGCAGTGAAGGTGGTTTTAAATATTATCAGAAGATTAAGGCGATGGATAAGCAGCATTTTTTTTAAGTACACACGAATTACTGTTTCTACCTTTGATAAGCTATTAAATTTTGTTTCACTACGAATCCAAAAAGGCATGAGATCCGATGGAATATCGCCCGAGGAAAGAGTGATAATAACATTATATTTTTAGTATGTTACAGTTCTTTTGTATATATATATTGTGTACCTAATATATGTAATTTTTTATTTTAGATATTTGTCTCAAGGAAGCAGTATGCAAGCCCTAGCATGGAACTTTCATGTTGACCTTACGACTGTTCACAAAATTTTTCGAGAAACATGTGAGGCACTATGGGAAACGTTAAGCCCTATTTTTTTAAAGAAGCCCTGTAGTGAAGCGGCCTGGCGCACTATCAGCAATGGATTTTACAACAAGTGGAATCTTCCCAACTGCTTGGGTGCTCTAGATGGGAAACACATAAGCATTAAAGCACCTGCTAACAGTGATTCTTTATTCTTTAATTACAAAAAGAACTTTAGTGTAGTATTACTAGCAGCTTGTGATAGCACATACAAATTCACTATCGTAAACAGCGGCCCATGGGTCTCAGAGTGGTAGTGGTATATTTAAGAATAGTATTTTTGGCCAACGATTAGAGAAATACGACACGAATATTCCGACAAGAACAAATCTGCCTAATTCAAATACAGAACTGCCATTTTTTTTGGTAGCAGATGAGGCCTTTTCTTCA
The DNA here is from genome assembly GCA_963920685.1 of Polydrusus tereticollis. Lineage (NCBI taxonomy): Eukaryota > Metazoa > Arthropoda > Insecta > Coleoptera > Curculionidae > Polydrusus > Polydrusus tereticollis. The sequence goes on from OY987333.1 coordinate 83,355,450, forward strand.
AAAAAATTCGTTATAAGACCTTACCCAATAAAAAATCTCTCCAAAAATCAACGTATTTTTAATTCTCGGTTGTCCAGGGCTCGGCAGGTGATTGAAAATATCTTTGGAATCCTGTCTGCTCATTGGCGAATCTTAAAAACAATAACAAATACCAACGTGGAAACAGTAGTATTGTTAAAGAAGTAGTTGTGTAGCACAACTACTGGCAGAGTGAAGTTGCTCATGAATATTGTTCAACAAAGCATGTGGATAACGGTGAAGACGAAACTGGAAATTGGAGGGATGAAGAAACTCCCTTGCAGTCAGTGGGAAGAATGGCAGCCAATATTTCTACGCGGGAACTATATGAAATGAGAGACAAATTGGCAGAGTACTTTGTTTCTGAGGAAGGACAAGTATCTTGGCAGGAGCAAATCGGCTGCCCCGAGGAAAAACACAGTAACTGCTTGAAACAAACTTTCGAGAAAATCGAGTTTTTAATAAAATTGTATTGCCTCACAACGTTTATTAAGATTTTTGTTTCAAATTTGTATACCAAAGAAGGGGTGCTTCGAGCAGTATTTTAGTACCTAGTTATAACCAAATTATGAAAATGAAGTTAGCTCGGCAGTTAAAAAACTGTTTTTCCACACTCTTATCCACTTTATAAAATCAAATACATGCGGTAGAAACACAGTAACTGCACTTGCTGTGTGTATTTTATAAATACAATAACTTTTATTTCGATCCTAATAACACAATAACTGAATTTAAAACTTATATTTTATACAATTTATAAGGTTACAAAATAATAAAGAGTAAAAAAACTTGCTAAGTTACTATAAGAGGGCATTAACAAAGAATAGTTAGTGCTTTTAAATAACACTTATCAAAAACTTATGCCATAAAAGAAACTAAGACAAACTTTAACAGAAAAGTACACGACCGGTAAAATAAATGTCGCGACTGTTGATTTACGCTCTTACTAGGTATTAGCAATGGTGGGGGCATCCTTCGGGATAAACATTTGAATATATTTCCCACCCAAAAACACAGTAACTGCACACGGACAGCAAAAACACAGTAACTGCACTGTCAGTTACTGTGTTTTTGCGTTGGGATTCGCAGTTACTGTGTTTTTGTGTGCGGATTTGGAAAAAGTTGGGCAGTTACTAGGTTTTGGGAAACTAAAATCTGCGGTATCTATGAACCGATTTTAATAATTCAAGTACCAAAATGTACGTCAGAAACCCAGCAACTGGAATATTGAAAAATGTCACTTTTTACAAAAATGTCAGTTACTGTGTTTTTGCTTGGGACAGCCGAAATGATGAATAGAGGTTTATTGTTATAATAAGGTGTATGAACTGTGCAAGCGAACTTCTGCGATTTATTGTAAAAAATAATTTGGTTTACTTTTTTCTTATATTTTTCTCATAATTTGTACTTTTTCTCACAGTTTTATAAACCACTCTATTACGATTCACTTGTTTAACTTTTAGCGCCTACGCCGGCTTCGAGTTTATAAATAAAGCTTTACATTAGTATAATTTTAGTGTTTATTGTTCGTTTTTCTCGTGATATAGTCAGGTGAAATATCACTCGACAGAAAGTTGTATCTGGCAAAATGTTACTCTTGATTTTATTCAAGTTTGTTTCATGGCATTTTTGACAAATACAATCACTATGCCATTCACGAAATTGCCTAGCAAAAAATACAATCGAAAATTTCGCCGGGAAAATGTCCTCTCAAAACGATATCATCACCCACATATTTCTTGGATTTTTTTTAATAGGTGCTTTTAGTAAAGTATTATATCATTTTAGAACCTGTACAGGCCATCACAAACAAACATTGTAAATTATCATAGTTTTAATATTATTATTATTAAGCCGGGCTGAGACGACTCGTGTACATGGCAATTATTTGTCTACTTGGATTATTATTCGGCACTTTTCCAATCGGCTGTCGTTAATTCGTTTGAATCGAATTTACCTGCTAACTTGAATGTGATAATGTTCAATTATTTGCATATAGTTGTCTAGTATATGCAGTACTAAGGCTGTGGTCAGAGTGGCTTGGTTTGCCGGTCGAAAAACAAAACTGTGTTGTTGTACGGAAGTGGTCAGAGTAGCACCATGGTACACAGCCATCTCTACCGAAGATCGGACGTGTACTGGACTAAAACAAATAAATTTGTTTTCTTCGACAAATTTTATAATTTATATTATAGGTATATTCGCGTCCTCTAATTACCAACTATTTTTATATTTTTGGTTTAAAGTTTGCTATATTTTAAAAGTTCTCTAATCCCATTCTAAAATATTCACAATAAAATTTGCCAGCTCATCACTTGAATAAAAATTCCTTCGGTCAAAATGAATTCCGATTCGCAAATTTATTTTTATTGTGAACACTTTTATATGAGGTAGTGTACCCTAACCTAAAACTCTTGCTATACATTTACTGTAGTTTATAAAAAAAAATACAAACTTGCAAATATAAGTGAATATCATGGTTTGTTGAACTTTTTACATTAACGCCAAAAAATTATTTTTTAAACACATTGTTGTATGCGAAAGTAATAACAAATTCTTAAAATAAACAAACTATTTAAAAAAAAATTAATTTAGTTAAAACCTCAAAGAAGTAGAAAACTGCGTATGAAACACTAAAACAACACGTAGGTTTGCGGCACATTTTACAAAAATAAAATGTTTTGCCAAGTGTTACATGTGTTTCGTTTTTCTAGCTTCTCCTTTAAAAATCCAATCTTCGTTGGAGTCAGGAAGAGATAGAATTCTACGAATTGTAGCTGGGAGTTCACGCTTCAGCCTAACATCTTGTGCACGTATATAAATATTGAGCCTTACGAACTCATCGGAAAATATTTTAAGATTGTAGAAATACACGACGAGCCACTGCAGCCCACCAGTACGTGGTTCAGCTTAGTGTCCTTCGAACGACACTGTTTCAAAATTCTTTCATCTGGAGAACGTCATCACTCTGGAACGACCTCCCTGAGATCGTGTTCCCCAACGACTAGTCGATCTTCAAAGATTCAAGACCAACGTGAATCGTTTCCTGCGCAGACGCACCGCTCCCAGAGCGCCATAAAGGATTTATCCTGCAGTGCTGTGCCTTATCATAAAAAAAAAAGAAAAAAAAAATCTACCTTTTCTATTCTTGAGGTATCCTTTAAAGACCGATATGGGCATTGACCCCACTAATATCAATAAACCGGAAATAAATTATCATTGGCAATCTTTGAGTACGACGACCAGTTGAATTGTTCACGCGTTTTTCATCAAGTGCGTCAACTCCTCCCTTTATTGAATTATAAAAGGAATTAATTTCTGGTTTGCCTACATCACCATTAAAATACTGAGAATGATGCATCAAGGATGTTGGTATAACTACCCTGTCTTTTTTAGCACATGATACATCATGACTATAGCATTTGTGAGCCCATACAAAGTCGAACCAGGTTCTCTATTTTTTTGTGGCAAAAATGACGGAGGCACCTCTGGCTTATTTTTTTTTAATGTTCCAACGTACGCTATTCCATTCTCTAGTAACGCTAACTTCGAAGATAAGAACCAATTGTTGTCAGCAGCTATATTGCGGTTCGAATACCGTATCGGTTGTAATAGCTTCATAATTTAATGCGTCGGTGTGGAAAGCTTTCCCCTTCAGGAAGGCCGATACCGTCCGTATACTTCTCACAATATAGATAATATAGATATCCATTTTAAAAATAATGTTTCCTAGCATCCGTTAAACACATTATCTTCAAACCATATTTGCACGGCTCATTAGGCATTCATATTTTATATTCACATCTACCCCTAATCGATATAAGCATTTCATCAATAGTCATACTGGCACCAGGTGATAAGACACATCGAAAAACTTCAAACCCTGTTCTGTCGGTAGAGAATATTCTTTCAATTTTTTCATGGTTAGAATACATAAAATAATAATACATAAAAATAAAACAATAATCCGATAAAAGCGCTTAATTTAATTATATCTAAATCTTGTAGTTCAGATCTCTAAGTATTTTTATACTTCGCTCTAATACTTTGTAATTTTACATTTGACCACTGCAGTGCAACTTGTAGTAGGTTATCTGTAAACAAGAGATTACAGCAAGTAGCTGCATCAGTTTTATTTTCCAATAAGGTTGTTGGACGCAACCCCGGAAGTTAAATTATGATATTATACTTCTGGGTTCTCGTACGAGAAACAAAACTCTGAGACGACCACTTGTAACGAGTTTTCGCATAAAAAAAATTTATTTAATAAAAATGTTATTCGGAAAAACTCGTCCCCCTTTCACTCGCTTAGTCACTGATTTCCTCTGCTTTTTCGCGATCACTAACTTCAATCTTCGAGTCTGTGCCATGTTCACCTTCTTCATGGTAGTTTCCATAAACCGTTCCTTGGTCACTAACGTCTTCACTATCACCCATCTTTTCTTCCTACTACAGTAAACTACTTTCAAAGTCTGGAGCACCAAACCGAACTCGTTTGGATGTGGTAGGATGCTGACTCATAGTTAAACGTCAATGGAAATACAAATAAGTCAGAAAATCGCAAAAGTAACCATGTAAAGAGCACAACCCAATTAGTAACACAGACACCGCAGGGCGGTCCCTTTGACCGCTGCGTAATTTTACCCTTATTTTTGTTGCACGCAAATGCAAGTGCCACCGCCAAATTTCTGCAACAAACTGACAACAATTCGTTATATTAAAGTGAAAATAAGATATATGGTAATGAAAATCCGCTGCAGTCACGGTGACCAAGCTACGGTGGTTAAGGGTTAAAATATTAATGTTCAAAATAAAAAAATATTTCTGGATTAATCCCATCTACGAAGAAAGAGCACTTTATAGGAAGCAAATGTACTTAAAATAAAAATTACAAAATTGGACTGACGCACACTGCCGAAAATAGCAAATTTATTTGTTTTCGTCCGATACACGTCCGATCTTCCGTAGAGATGGCAGTGTACCAGGTGCTACTCTGACCACTTCCGTACAACAATTTCGAGCGGCTACGGCCATGTACAGCAGGGTGAAAAATTCTGCCGATGCCGGAGCCAATCTGATCGCAGCCTAACACGAGCCGTCTGAGCCCGGCTTTAACAAAAAAATATTGGTGACAGAAGTGAAGACCACTTTAGGTTTTTTTAAATTTATAGTGAAGACCTTTGTGAAGTCAATCCTAGGAAACCGAACTTTATTATTAGTATAACAGCCCGTTCACAAGTGCCGTTTTTTCTGTATCTGTAATTTTTCAGTATTTGTGCTAAACGAATGCAATGTTCATGTCGCTAAAATTTTACATGTTACTTGTTTTTCTTGAATAGTAATTTTTCCTGAACCGGTTTACTGCATCTCGAGAACGTACAGATTTTAAAAGTGTTTTCTTTTTTCTTGGGTATTAGGTCCCTTGATAAATCAATCAAGAATTAAAATGAAACCATGTCTCGAAAGTTCTTTAATTCTAATTAAAATAACGTTTCGGCCGTAGCGTGGGCCTTCATCAGATTTTGAACATCTGTAACAATAGAAACCTGTATGTTTTAATTTTAGGTTGTCATATGTGAAACAATTTTCTCATTTTGGATGAAATTGAGACAAAAAGCTAATTACTTAGTGTATAAATAGGCGTTCAATAGGTTATAGACAAGAGTTATTACCTTGATATGAAAGATTGTCGTCTTCTCACAACACAAGTTGGACAATTACATGTACGTCACAACATTTAGTTTAAAATTACGGAAGTTAAAACTTTATACACTTAAGCGTGGCCATGCTGTTATCAACTGAAGAAATTCTTTTAACTTTGGAATTTTTTTTTATTATTATTAATTTAATTTAACAAATGGTGGTAAGTGTTACCATCTTATGGGCATGTACGAAAGTAGGTGAAAAGACCAACAGTTTAGGTCAAGAAGAAAACAATTTTTTAGTGTTGATATCAAGAGATCTGTAATAATATCTGGTTCTGTGTTAAAAGAAATCCATCTATATGAAGATATAATATGATTTTGTATGTTAGTTTTGATTAAGGAGGCAAGGTGGTAAAACAGAGAGTATAATTTTTTAAGTTTTTGTTATTATTTTAATTTTAAAAAAGAAAATAGGACAGTTAGTTAATGAGGTTGAAATATATTTTGCTTAAATTTTTTGTGTCGGTCTTTAGGTTTACACAGTTTTTGTTTTTTTGTATATATATCATCTCCAAGAATTCCCTTTTTTGGTGTTTTTTTCGGTTTTTAGAATTGTTGTGTTTTCGAAATCAAAGTTGTGTTGTTTGTCCTGTGCGTGGTTAGTAAGGGCTGTCTTGTTCTTTTTATCGTATTTGTGGCCGTAGGTATTGGCTTGTTTGGCCTATGTAAACATTATTGCAGTCTTTGCACGGGATCTCGTATTTTGGATTTTAATCTGCTAAAATTGGTGTTAAGGAGTTTATGACCTTTATGGGCGACGGTGATGTTTTGCTTTTTACATAGTTTCTGAATATTTTCAGATAAATTGGGAATATATGGTTATGTCATGTATCTGTCTTTTTTGTTTGTTTTTTGGTTTGCGTCTTTTTTGTTGGTTGAGTTGTAGAACTTGTATATTATTTTTTAAAAATTGGGTCAATTAGTTTTTTTGGTTAATTATTTAAAAGAAGTGCATCTTTAGCTTTTTGTATAGCGCGATGTCTATATGCAGGACTGCTTAGTGTAATTGCTCTATCTGCGAGACCTATAATAACAAATTTTTTTTGGGACAATGGATGTTGAGAATAATAATTTAAATATCTTGATGACCATGTTGGTTTTGTATACCATTCTGTCGTAATGGTTTCATTCATGTTATATAATGTTAGGTCTAAAAAGTTTATTTTGTTATTTTGTTCGATTTCCATAGTGAACTGAAGATTTTTATGGTACTTATTGAAACAGTCCTGAATATAATTTATTTGATTATTAGGTATTGCTGTTATGCAATCATCGACATATCGATAAAAGAATGGTAGTTTAAAATTTAGTTTTTTTATAACTGTTTCTTCTAAGTCTTCTATTGCCAGTTGTGCAATGACACTAGATATGGAAGAGCCCATGGCACACCCATCAATTTGTTGGTAAAAGGCACCATTATATAGGAAATATGTTGAATTTAATGTCATTTCGATAGCTTCTAAGAATTCATTCATGGGTATATCTGTATACTGATTAATTTGATTCCATTTCTTCATGATTATATCTTTGGCCAAAGTAATTGGGATGCTTGTATACAATGAAATGACGTCCAATGAGATAAGTTTATAATTCTTTGGTAATTGGATGTCTTTAATTTTATTTTTGAACTGCCATGAATCCTTGATATAGAATTCATTCTGGTTAACAATATTGTTTAGTATGTTTTTTAGAAATTTAGATAGTTTTTCAAAAGGGGATTGTGTGCAAGCAACCAGTGGCGTATTTAGGGGGGGTCCGGGGGGTCTGGACCCCCCCCCCCGTGGACTCAGTAGTAAAGAAAACTGAAATTCACATTCATTTATTTGCAATAAATAACATGAAACATTATTTCAAATTTTCCAGATGTTTGGGGATTTCCACAGTCTTTTAGTTTAATAATTGTTGAATTTTATTTTTTGTTCCGTGTTTTCTAATTCAGGTAAGTAAAATAGTATACCGTTATACATACTTTCAAAAAACTAATATTTCAAATGCATATTATATTGGCGTTTATATTTAAAAATTGCTTTATTTCTACGTTTTTTTTGAGCCGGGCTATCAAAACGTAAAATTTGTAAGTTTAGACAGTCCAAAAAAGGGCGTGGCACCTAAAAAAATTTTACCTGCGGCGCATTTCTTTACGCAAAGTGAGTGGACCCCCCCCCCCCGGTCTCACAATCCTAAATACGCCACTGCAAGCAACTATGGGTCTTAATGGTATTTCAGGTTTATGTAGTTTTGGTAATCCATAGATCCTAGGAGGAAGAGAATTATTTATTTTAAGATTTTTAGCTGTTAGTGGAAATATGTAATCCTTATGTTCCCATTTAGATATCATTTCATTGTTTGTTTTTTTTTGTATACATTTGTTGGGTCATTCTGAATTTTTTTATATGTGGTGTTGTCGTTAAGTAAGTCATTCATTTTTTTGTCATAGTCAGTAGATTCAATTATGACTGTTTTATTCGATTTATCAGGCTTTAGGATTTTTAGATTAGGGTGATTTTTAATAAAAGTTTTGGTTTTTTTAACAGAACGTACAGATTTGAATGCGTGCGCCTCGGTAAAATAACCAATGCGGAAAAATTACGGATACGAAGAAAACCCTAACGTGTGAACGGACTGTTAAAATAAATGTCTTATTATGCCTAACATTAATTTCTCTGTCATATTTCAAAATGAGTTTAAAAAATTCTACATTATGCGCTCACAATTTATTTATTCTGTATTAAGTTACACACTTTTATATTGTTTTATTTTGCCTACTTCTTTTGAATATGAAGAAACAATAAGACAAATTAAAACCATAAAAGCAAGTATTTAGTTACCGGGCCTGAAATATTGTGTTTCAAATAAAATATTGACAGGTATACCCATCAAAGATTGCTTCGTCATTTAATTGTATACGTATTGGTGTTCGTTAAATTCATAAGGTATGTGCCTATTGTTATTTAATATATCATATATACATACAGGGTGTCAATTTAGAAACGAACATCATGTAATATTACTACGGCTGATGACACTGTGAATATTCGGTGAAACGCGTTTATTAAGATCTGAAGGGGCACAACTTAAGAGGTAATTGTTGTTGTATTAATTTCTACCCCCTTACCCCCAGGGCACCTAATTTTAGATCTTCTGTTTCTGTCTTTTTTTTTATAAAACAATTGAGTACCTAACCGCACATTTTTTACGAAACGCTCAAAAACGGAAATGTAATGAATTTACGGTACGCAAAACAGCGCCAAAAAAGTTTGTATTTAGAAGCGACAAAATGTAAAAAACTAAAGAATTTTGAAATATCATATTATTATCTAACCTACTTAACTGTTGCACTCAATATGTGAAGATAAGTAGTTGTGTTTACTTATTAGATGCAACCCTCTTTAAAGTTACCTTATTTCAATTCTGATTTTACTACATTTCGGCTTCTGAGCGTTTCATCGAAATGTGCGGTTAGGTACCTACTTAATTATTATTAAGCATATTATTTCGGAGGTATGTGAAGGTGAGAGTAGGCAGGTCTCTCTCCGGATTTTCTGAATATTTCTATAGTTTATGATCATAAAAATAACCAAGTTTTTGTATAGTATAGCAATGTTGAATAATACAGTGAACGTTCGCGAGGTGGATACAAGTGAATGATATGTTTTAATTACTATTAGTTAAAGTAAATCACCTAAATAATACCAAATTTAACAGGCTCATCCTAAATAAAAAAGTGAGTCGCATTCCAATAGTCGCGATAAGAAATAGTACCATATTGGTATTGTGATCAATCAGCAGTGACGTCTTTCGAAACCTACTACACCGCAACACAACCCGGAAATACTGTTGTATTCACTATGAGCGAAGAATCTGATTCCACAGAAGGAGACACTACCTGTAAAGAATGTGGAAAATAGGTAACTGAAAACTTAGCAGGAACTTTCTGCGAAGGACAGTGCCAATCTTGGTATCATGAAATATGTGTTTGCGTGACAACCCAACAATATAGAAAGATTACTAATGAAATTGTTGATATAATGCTTTGGATGTGTAAAACGTGCAGACGTCGTCTAAAAAAGATTATGGTAGAAACCAAAATAAATCCATTTGACTAGAAAGTTCTTCAAAAGATAGAGGTGGTAGAAAGTAAATTAAACAGTTTTATAGCCCAATTTGAAAATCCAAGGATTGAGGGAAGTTATGCCACTCATGCAAAATCTAAACGACTCACCCCTGGCCTTTTATCAAATATACCAAAAATTATGATTAAATCCAAAATTCAACAAGACCAAGAAGTAACAAAAAATGAAGGGGAAAAAAATAAACCCCGCTAAAATGGGTATAAGAATGGACACAACAAAAGAGCTATCAACCGGAAGAATTATGATGAAACTATCATCACTACAAGATTTTAAGAAACTAAACAGATTAGGACACTTTTCAAGTTACATACATCAAATCATTTAAACACATAGACTATTTATGCAGAATGTTCACCCAAAGCCCTTGAAATTTCTATGAGTGTTAAGGCAATCTACATTGGATGGTAACGGTACCCCGTTTACGAGAACTAATGGACTAAAATGTTTTATTGAAGGCGATCAAACCACTGAATGCCTTACACAGAATCTAAGAAACATAATAGAAAACTCTAAATACGAACATCATATTAATAATAAATATGAAAAAATTAAACCATGCATTACAAATGGGATAATGAAATCTATATAAACGTGACAAACTTAAAAAGAAACTGAAGTGGAACACCTCGGCACAAGAACTAACAGAATACAAGGAATATAGAAATATACTCAACTTAATCAAAGGCATTTGACACATTATCCCATTTCATACTGCTTGATATCCTTGAATGTAGTGGAATTAGGGGCATCGCCTGAAGAGTTCTGGAGAGCTACTTAAGCGCACGTGTCCAGCACGTTAGGATTGGGGATGTGCTTAGTTCCCCCAGGACTGCGAGGCATGGGGTACCACTAGGAACTGTGATGGGAGCAATCTTGTTATACATTAATTAAATCTGCAGTCTTTGCGTCGGTGGTGGCGTATGCGGATGATACAGTTGTTATTTTCAGTGATGAGAATTGGAATTTATTGCAAGAAAGATAGAAAGGGTTTCCTAAAAATAAAAAGTTTTTTGGATAGCCGCAAAGTGACTTTAAATATCAAAAAGTCACATTCTCTTCCCTTCTCTCTAAATTCTGTAAATCGGCCTTATTTTAATCAAATTGCGATTCTTGATATTAAGGAACCAGTATCACATTGAATATTTAGGAATAGCCGTTGACAAGCACCTTAAATGGGACCAACACGTTTTACATTTGTATTAAAAAGTTAGAAGTTTAATACACAAATTTTACACTCTGAGAGAAATTCTCAACAAAAGCTCACCATTATGGTTTCTAAGGTGATTGTCGAACCTCTACTACAATATGGTATTCTGGTCTGGTGAGGAATGCATCAGAGTAATCTAGAACAACTAAGAAACCAAAAGTTTTTCCTACAAATCAATTTTATCCCAGATAACTTTGTAATATTAGAACATTGTACATTATTAAGGTATGTAATTTCTTTCACTGAGTTTAAATTTCAAAAAATTAAAAATTTCACATGATCATCAGACCACAGGAAATGTAATTGAACTACATTTATAGAACTAGAACAACAATGATGCAACATTTAGTAACGTACTATGGTCTAAAATTTTATAACTTAATACCTCAAAAGATCAGAAAATTAACAAACAAAAGATATTTTAAAAACAATTCTGTGACTACCTCTTTAAGATTATTGCTCGATATCTTCTAAAGATGATCCCTATAGGCTTATCCTTAAAATGTAAGCTAAACAAACATATACAGGTGTTCCACACCTAGGTGTATAATTAGGAGTATATTATATTAAACTAAATGTTATTGAACTTTTATATGCCACATTGCATTGTGAAAATGTATTTATGCCAAATTAAATTGAATTAAACTAATAAATAAATAAATTGTTTGACAAAATAAAAACATAATTCTTGTCTCAAATGACATCAGGAATTCAACAATGCCCGAATAAGATAAGGTTGCCATTTAAGATTTTGGGAGTCGTAGGGTTGAATTTTGAATATAAAAAGTTCTCCCCCTTCATGTCCAAGTTGACGTGTTTCGCCAAATTTTCAGTGGCATCAGCCGAAGAAATATTACCTACTGTTTATTTTCAAATTGACACTCTATACATTTGTGACCAAATCGAGATCTAGATAAATACTAGACAACCCGCAATTCGCCTTAAAACTTACTGCTTTTAAAGAATATATTCTAAAAATAGCTTGGACATCGTCACTAGTAGTTTTCTCACGCTTCTTATCTCTAATCAGGTAATGTGAGGTAGGTAGGTACATTGATAATATTTGCACAAGTTGAGATTCTCTACCTGTGCAAAGTTATAACCTACGTTATATATCACATGTTGACATTCTACGAGAAATCTCTCTAAAGTTGCGAAATCGTATTACATTTTTTATCATAGTGGTTATTTTCAAAGTTTGCGATTGTGTGATGAACATTGGTTAAAGTAATACGACCAGAGGGAGGAGTGAAGTTAAATTCAAAATGTTTGTATTATTTTACCCAACATTTTTTAAACATGTATACAGGGTATGTATACAGGCTGTCCCGAAATACTTGAAGAGCTTAATCTACGTGCCAAAATGCCTCCTAAGGGAGCTAGAGCCCCCCAAATTTGGTACCCTGAAGATGAGTTTCTTCAATTTATCGACCAAACTGTTCAAGGCAGAAACTTGAAATTTATGTTATATTATACTAAGCTTTATGTGCTTAATGTAATTCTAAGGTCAAAAATGTTAAAATTTAGTCAGATACCAGCTACCATACCTAACGTTATCCTGAAGGAATAATTATTGAATTAGTGATACGATGCAGTGAAATCTATTTAAACTGTATGCATATATCACGAACATGTTAAACGGAATTTAAAAAAAATTAATTATTTAGGATGCTGTCACTCTTTCTTTAAAATTTGATACTCTTAGGTACTCTTACCGATGCTAGGCAAGGGACCAAAAATACATTTACAGACCAGAACAACCTTATTTAATGTATGTTCGTTCAGCTCTAATTACAAACTCATCCCTCATTCATAATAATATAGATTTCATTAGTTTATTGGAGTTTTCGCACTTGTATCCTCCAGCTTTTCTTTTCCGATAAGGTTCATACTAAGATTTACTAATACTAATTCGCTCGCGTAAATTTATGGTTGATCGGAGCATAGGATATTTGCTACATAATGATGAACTTGCATATCAGATGAGAACGATGTTAAAATTGTTTAGATGTTTTCTTCACTTTTTTCTTTACACATCAATTTCTTTAAGAAGCATAGGTTTCTTCATATAAATGCCAAAATTTGGAGGGTAACTATGCATCTTTTGCAGTACTTGCAATGGCTATGGAAATCCTGGAAAATTTATTCGTCCGTGGTGTCTAAAATTTTCATTTTATTTGGTGATTCTTTGACAAGAAACAAGCGACAAACAAATGACAACCAAATTGACAACATATTATTAATGAAATTTTCGTTGTTGGTGTTTTTTAAAAAAATAATAATATATGTTATGTACAGGGTGTCCATTTCTCGATGTAATTGCAGGGTATCTCAGTAACTAGTAAAGGAGAAGACTTCCGGTTTTTCCATTACTAAGCTACTTTTTCGTGAAACAGAATATGAAGCAAACAGAATTGTCATAGCTTTCTTAGTTTTTAAGCTACAGGGTGTTTTCGAAAATGTTTGCTTTTTGATCACCCCCTGTTTTTCGGTTATCCTTAAACTTATCAAAAAATTGAAATGTTTCTAATAGTCTTTAGGCAGAATTCAGTGGCGTGCTTATTTTTTCCTTGGAGTATTGCTTTTGAGATTCAAAGCAAACGTATGATTTTTTTAATTGGGACACCCTGTATATTTTCCCCTTATTTGATTAAGCTATTTTTAAGCCTTTTAAAATATATAATAGTGGATAGTTACTATTAACAATAAACGTACAAATAGACCATAGAACCGCTGAAACAAACAAAAGAATATCTATTCCATCTGTCATGACTATTTGTCAAAATATATAGGCTAAACTCTATTATGTAAAGTTTGTGTACCATTTACGTACTAGGAATGCTGTGCAACGACTTATTTTTTGCAACTGTATTTAAGTCGAATACGAATCATCACGAAGTTTGCTACAAAATTAATATGATCTAACGAATCTTATTTTATGGAATCCTCACAGGCATTATCAATCGCCATAATACAAGATATGTGTCCCCAGTTGTGAATGTATGCTCCATTCCACAATTATTCGTTGATTTCTCGATCGCAATAAAATTTAAATGACAACCCTCAGTCGTAATCCCAACCATAAATAACTTGCCTGACATATATCTATTGTGTAGGCACTGGACCTTTTGAAAGGGTACAGGTCCTGATCACCTACTAATTTCAATAGTTTAGGTTAGCTATTTTAACAAAACAACAAATATAAAATAATAGATAAGTATCTTTATTTTAATCATGTAATTAAATAGCTATTAATATTTACACAAAGTATACTAATCTACATTATTATTATAATACAATATTTATCTTAACCTATTCTATATTTAGCTCTGTTTCACTATCACTATCGTCTTCATCTATGCCTAAACTAATTATTAAGGGCCTTACGTTACTATTAATTATTGAATGGATGGGGTTGGTACATTATATCTTTTACTGTCGTTAATGCAACTTTGGTCAAAATACTCGTTTCACTAAAACTTGCACTCCGGTCATACCCTTTTTCTAAAAGGGTGCAGTAAACATTCTTTATGATGTTTTTGGCATCAAGTGATAAACGTTTTTTCTTCGTTACACAATAACATCCGGAAGCAATATTATCTAAAGTTTCACACAGATCTGACATATTTTGGATGCTCGATAACACACACCAAAATACCTTTAACGCACAGCTTGACAAACACCAAACGACTGATGAACTAACATAAAAATACTTTGCTTTATATTGAACACTTGCAATTTGCCACTAACCTACCTATTATACCAATATAATAACCTAATTAATAGTAACGTAAGGCCATTAATAATTAGTTTAGGTGTAGATGATATTATAATATTGTAGATTAGTATTTTTGTATAAATATTAATAGCTATTTAATTACATGATTAAAATAAAGATACTTACCTATTATTTGATATTTGTTGTTTTGTTAAAAATAGCTAACCTAAACTACTGAAATTAGTAGGTAATCAAGACCTGTACCCTTTCAAAAGGCACTTATTTATGGCTGGGTTTAAATTTTATTGCGGTCGGGAAATCAACGAATTATTGTGGAATGGAGCATAATATTAGTGTATTTTTACATAATATTTATAGATAGGCAGGTTTTAAAGTTTTAACTCGACTTCTTAATTATTAGTGCAAAACGCAGTAACAAATAACCACCCATTAGGGTTTCATCAAAATTTGATTATTACTGTTAAGTTTTTCGCTCGGTTATTTTTATATAATATTCACTCTAGCATTAATGACATATTCTTTTGCTTGTTTCAAATGGTTTCATAGTACTACCATACTACTACATACTACCCAGTTTGATAATACTACCCTCATTTTCAATATTTTTCTATTTGTGCGTTTAACTATTAACTATTAGGTATATATTTCTGAAAAGCTTAAAGTAGCCTAATCAAATAAAAGACAAATATACGGGACATCCCATTAAAAAAATCATATATTTGTTTTAAATCTCGAGAAGTAAGACTCCCAGAAGAAGTAAGCACGCCACTAATAAAAAACTCTCTTAAAAATAGTTTTTAATTTTTTGATAAGTTAAAGGATAACCGAAATTTAAAACGCAAACATTATCGAAAAGAACCTGTAGCACAAAAACTAGCAAAGCTATGACCATTCTATTCGGGACATCTTTTGTGTCACGAAAAAGTAGTGCAGTAATGGAAAAACCCTCTTCTATATTAGTTACCGAGATACCCTTCAATTACATCGCAAAATGGACACCCCGTACATAGTGTATCTATATAAGTTGAAACTATTACGAAGATTCTTCTTATTTTTAGTTTTACAAATTAAAGTTATTCCTTATAAAATTCCTCCTTTATAAGAATTTGCGATATTGTCAAGAATAGAGGGACTTTGGGCAAAATTCATATCTTCTGTCAAACCTCGTATATGACTGAACAACTTTGATATCCACTAATGGTTGCACCTTAGGATTTAGACCATGTAAAACGTTTTATAAAGAAAAACTTTTTTTCATTATTGAAATAAGAAACAATTTCTTGTAAAATTAATAATAAGAAGTTTCCCAGATGATTCCAACTTCAGTGGACACGCGGCATATTATTAAATTTCGCGAGAAAACAATTTTATAATAAAATTGTAGATAAAATCGTTTATGTCACTTGTACCTAATAATAGATAAGGTCTTATTTGACTCGTCCTGTTTGTAGCCTTGCTTACAAGCTCGGTCAGTCACAAACAGGTTTTAGTTCATTAAAGCCATACACTATGTACTTTTAACATGAATAATTAACCCCAATCAATGGATTAGTATTATAATAATATATTCGCCAAGTAGTTCAGATTTAATTTATTTTAATTAATTTCAATAGTAGTAAAATGCCAAAAAAATTGTAACATCCAACATCCAACAGCCGACAACAATCATAATATAAAAAAGGTACAAACGAAATCCAGTCAAAATTTTAACAGCGATCTGTATACTGTAGAAATAGTACCTGTAAAGGTCAAAAAACTCGATATACACACTGAGAAAAACGAAATCCGAAAATGAATCTTTCCGAAACGATTTCACCTTGGTATATAATATACCGGGTGCTTCTCAATATTGAAATGAAATTTTGGGATTATGTTTGTATAAGGCGTTAATCTGCACTTATTGGTATCATTTTCGACTTTTTAGCACTTCCTGTTTGACCGGAAGTGACCTTTACTTCGGTATTTTAAATGGGACATCCTGTATATTTTTACATATTTGGATTAATCATGACATTTTGAGTAAAATAGCACATCACTTGTCATTATTTGACGTAATTTTTTTATTTGGAATCAAGGGTGCCATGAATGCCAATGAAGGCAGATTCATACCTTATGACGTGTTAGGCCATAAACTACTTTAAAAAATCCTGTATAAAAAGGATCCTCTAAATTAAAAATAAGAGTGATTCAAGCTAAACGAAAAAAATCACTATTTTACAATCATCATTATGCAAGACATTGCCGATCAGTAGAAATATCATAAGTTATTACTGTATGGCCGGACACGCATAAAACGACCAACCACCATAAATTTGTCGGTGGGTCAGTTAATGCAAAATTAAAAACACCACAATTTAGACGTTTGGAATAAAAATCAGGTGGTTTTTGTTTGCCGGTGTTGTGTTTCTCTAAATATGATAGTGGTATTCTAACTGCAAAACTGATGAAAAGAGCTGCTTTATTCGTAAAACGGGCTTGCGAGATAATTTTAGAGGTAAGTTTCGAAGTTGTTTTCTGTTTACATAATTATTAACATACTGTATGGAAAAAGTTTTAATTAGTAGGCTGGAAAGTTGTTAAAAAACTGCTGAGATAGAACTTGGGAATACCATGTTAGGTGCACCACTCGCTATTCCTGTCATAGAGGGTACTACCCATAATGCAACCAGTCTTGCTATAGTTTAAGCCATTCAGTTGGTACAGGCTGAAGTGTTGAAAGAGGTACCTAATGAAAATTTTTTATATATAAAATATAGTTCCCCCAGAAGTCAGCTTTGTGGCGAGCTATTTTTAAAATGATAAGAAAATGCGCATTTTATTATTTTTCTTTCTGGGAGTGCAGCTATACTTTATGTTCAAATTTCAGTCAGCTCCGGATTGTGCGACGTCAGAGGAATTAATTCCAGTGGCGCAGGTATTTCAAAAAATAATTAATGATGAAAATAAAAAATGTTCATATAGTTCTTTATAAATTAATTTTATTTTATTAACCCTTAAAACCTGATTCTACAGGGTTATTTTTCATTTAAAGAGATAGACCTATAAATAGTTTCTGAAGCAATGTTTTAGGAATTACTCCAACTGACAAAAATATGTGTAAAATTAACGAGTTATTGCCAGATTGACCGCTATTTATAAAAAAAACTATTTTCTTAAATGGCAGCACCGCATTTTTGTAACTAGGACGAGGTTCGTCGGGTTGTTTAACATGGAATTCAGTTCATGCTTTTCTTAAACTTAATCCACCAGCAGAAAAATTAATTCAAATTCCTCTTGAGGTATAATACGATCAATTTATTGTTATCTTATGACAGCAGGGACAAACAATACAATTATTCGTAGCCTACGTTTTCCAATGGACCATTTTTTACATTATTTGCTATCGTTTAAGAAAATAAGTTTCTTTGAAATAGCGCCCAATCTGGCAACAAGCGTTTTTTTTCACATATTTTTCTTAGTCGGACTAATATAAAACCTTTTCCACTGAGATTTCTTAGTCCTTACGAAAATCCATCCATAAATGCATGCCTTGAAATTTTAATATTTAGATCTTGCCATACCTTCTTAATTGTGTGCTCTTCATTGAGCTATCTTTTGTCGGTGTAATACAATTTTTTCCCTTTTCCCGAAACTCCCGTATTTTTTCAAAATACTTTCGACACCATATAATAATTTAATTTTTTTTAATTAGTAGGCTTTTTCTATTTCGTTTAAGTTAAAGTGCCACATAATATTTCTGCAGTATCCAATGTGGTTAGTTCAGGATTTCGTTCCCGAATTCCATGGTGTACGTTTTTAACTATTATTCGTTCTTTTAATGTTAATTGAGAATTTTTTGTAGGTGTAAAACTAGTTTAAGGTTCTTTAATATCCATAGTTTACTCATTTGAAATATTATTATGCAGTTTTTTTTTTATTAAAATTTTTATTTACTAATATATCACAGGTACAATTTACATAGGCTTATAAGTAAACAATGGGTAGTTTTCTTAGGCTATGTAATAAATTCAAAAACAAAATATTTTGTTGCTTAGTTTAATACCATTTTTCAACATTTTGAATCTATTGGCTATCAGTATTTCTTTAAATTCGTCCAGGCTGTCGACTCGATATTCTAAGTTGTAACAAATAATACAAACCAGAAACCATTTCGCAAGATCCCTATCCATTTTATTTTGTATTTTAATATTCAGTAGATCGTATATTGAGTTGCACGAGCTTGGGTTAATTTTAAATTTTTTTAAGAATATGTTTTGTATAAAGAAGCATTAATCCTTCACTTTAATACAACTTTTTATTCTGTGAATTAATGTATCTATATCCGAATTATACCTTTTACAGAGAGGATTATCAGTAAATTTATGACTATGTAATTTTTCTCCTGTAGTATACACGTTATTTATTGCTTTAAAAACAGCTGATTTCCACTTTGTAGGTATAATTCGGATTGCAAAAAGGCTCCATACGTCCTCTCAGTTAACATTAACAAGTTTTTTTTCGATATTTGGTTTTACAATAGTGGGTTCTAGCAATTTAGAGCATATATCTTTGGTTATGATTTGGTCAGTTTTTGATATTTTTAAATACTTAATGGTATCGAACATTTTATAAAATATACTGGTAACATCTTCTTTATTGTTTGTTATAAATATGGTGTTATTAGCAGACTCATAGGAAAACTTTTCATCTTTATACCAAGATTTAAATTGAGTTTTAATTAACAGAGCTTTTGCTTTTATTTCTATGTTTTGTAAGCTTAGCCCACCCATACCAACTGCCAAGTAAAGCTGTTGTCTACTTACCCTAAATAGTTGAGCGGTCCACAGGAACTTACCTATAACCTAAGCAATCTGTTGACTATATTGTTCTGGTATAGGGAGAACCTGCGCCGTATACCATACTTTGGACAGTAGGTACATATTAACATAGTATACCTTCCTAATTAAATCTAAATTTTTAGTTAGGTCTTTAAAAATCATTATTTTAATTAATATTAATTAGTTTTTCCCAATGTCCCAGATATAACATAGATGTTTTTTGTTGATTAGTAATCGACCCAGAGCCCTTTTCATAGATTTCCAGTAACTTAATAAATTTTACCATGTCGTTTTTATCGTTAAGATAGACTACAACATCATCCGCGTAAGCCGAAACTTTATGTTGTTTGTTATTGATTTTTATCCCACATATTGTGTTACTTATTAATCTTAAAAATGGCTCTATGGCTATTGCAAAAAGTGTCATAGAAAGGGGACAGCCCTGTCTTACAGATGCATGTATTTTAAATTCGTTGGATATGTGACCATTGATTAGTATTTTGGATGATGCACTTTCATACATTCTTTTTACCGCATTGATAAACTTTTCAGGAAACTTCATTTTTGTTAGAACCTGCCATAAATAGCTATGGGAGATTTTATCAAATGACTGCTTAAAATCTAAGCTTAAGATTGCTCCCATAAACTTTTTATGTTTTTCAAAATTTATTATTATGTCTCTATTTAATAGGATACCATTAAATATTGACATGTTATTTCCACAGTTTTGTTCACTTCCTATTACCTTTACACTTATATTTTTAAGCCGGTTGGTTAGTATTTTTGTTAAAATTTTATAATCCGTATTAAGTAGTGTTATGGGACGAAATTGATCTAATTTCTTTGGATTCTTGCCTTTAGGGATTAATATTATAACACCCTCTGTAAAATTTTTGGGAAAGAGGTTGGGTTCGTTTAACGCTAAATTTAAAATGGTTGTTAATTCATTACCGATTTCTTCCCATAGTTTTAGATATGCTTCATACGGGATGCCATCACTAGCTGGGTTTTTTTTCTTTTGGCATTCTTTTAGAGTGTTATGGACCTCCTCTTTAGATAATATATCACTAATTAAGCGATTACCGCCTACTTCTTTTACTTTATTTTTTACTTGCGCTAATAGGCAACGCGATTCATTGTCCTTGGTTTCTTTTAATTTAAATTTTTCCGTAAAATACTTATTTGCATAATTTAATATATTCTTATTACCTGTTTACCTGTTGTTTCTAAATTTTCTTTATTAAAAATTTTTTCTATTGTCATATTTTTATTGTTTTTGCGCTGTTTCATTATATCATATAGTGAGTACTTACCCGATATATCGTTGCTTTTGTCTTCATGATCTTCTTCTAAATATTGTTCTTTTAATTGCAAAATTTTAAGTTTAATTTCTTTTATCATATGAATATCATCCGCTGATCTTTCCTTTCTGTATAATTGGAATAATACTTCATTATAATAGTTTATTGTATTTTTCCTTTGTATAGCTCTGTCAATTTCTTTTTGTCTATAAAATTGTTTATAAGTTGTTTTAAATGTGTTAAACCACCAGTGAACTAAATTATTTTGATAGTTGAGACTTCTTTTTTTACTTTTGAGCGTTTCTAAAAACTTGTTATTGATATTTAAATCACTTAATATTGATTGCTTTACCTTCCAATAGCCCCAACCGTGCGAGTTTACCTGAAGTCTGTTTGTTTTTAATGTCATCACTATGGCGTTATGATCAGAAAATGCTACCGGTATATTTTGAAAATTATTTAGTAAACTAGTATGTTCTTGTGCGATATATGCTCTATCGATTCTTGATTCACAATTTTGTCTTACAAAGGTGAATCCATCTGCATTTTTATGAATATGTTCCCACGAATCCTTCAACTTAAGATTTTGTACTAAATTTTTTAAACTATCGCAGATCCTTGTGTTATTTTTCGAGTCTTTTTTTTAATAATGCAGTTAAAGTCACCTAGCAAAATTAGTGGAATACAAAAGTTAAAATGATTCGTTAGATCATTCTGAAAAAAATCATTCCTCTCCTTATAATGTTGAGAGCCTGATGTTTACAAATCGATAGTTATTTATTGTTGCAGATATTACTCTGCCATCATTATTGCATAACGTGTCTGTGAGGTTAAATTTTTTTCTATAAATGATTGATGTACCTCTATTGTTACTTCCCACGTTAGTAATGTAGTTATAGTTTGATTCACAATAAAAAAATTCCAAGTTAACCTCTTGTAAGAAACATAATATATCTATATCATATTTTCTAATAAATTCATATAACAAACTAATTTTATTTTTTTTCTTTAGACGGTTAACGTTAATACTGGCCACTGTCCATAAATTGTTAGCCATTTAAATATTGACGATAGAAAGTTCTCATAACTTAATATTTTACTTTCTATTTGTCAGTCTGAATTACTATCCTCGATACCTTGACTATTACCCTTTTTATTTGCCACATCTTGTTCCATGCACTCTAAGAGATTTCTTTGCAGGTTGGCTGCCTCTCCGTCTCTGTTTTTAAATTTAATTGTCAATTTGGGTACCTTTTTCTCTTCTTCACTTGAGCTTTGACCAGTTTTCGTACGATTTCTCTTTTTCGGGGACTTTGTTAGCATTTCTAGGTATTCAATTTTATTATCTTTACTTGGTATTGGTGTAGCCTCAATAATGTCTGGGCTGTCATTTTCGCTACTATTTTCGTTCCTGGGTTGGTGTAGCATTTATTATGTCTAGTATACTGTTTCTGTACCTAGAACACTATCAGTTACCATTTCTTGCCTATTTCTGAGATCCTTACCTATCGCTGTTGTAATATTTTCGGCTACCAGCGAATATTTTTTTTTCTGTTGTAACCTCTTCCCTTGAAGCGATTGGTACTCTGGGTCGTCGAATTTCAGTGATCCTATTGCCAGAACGCTTGTGACAGTCCCGACGTTCATGTCCAGGCTCGCTACATATCATGCAGGTCCTTATCTGATCCTTATAGACGACCAGTGACGTTTAGCCGTCTATCGTTATATAAGACGGAATTCTTGTTTTCATAAGTATAATCGCTGTTCGAATGCCGTTTTCAACTGGGTAGAAACCCTTTCCCGACCACTTTTCGTTGCGTATGTTTTTTATGGTTCCATACTGACTCAGAGCAGACTGGATTTTCATATTGCTTAGCTCCAATGGTAAATCATAAATACGTACATATGTAACTCAGAGTTGTGGATATGTAAGTAAGCACATTTTAGGTATTTAAAAAATAATTTATAATAATATTATTTAGTTACCTCAAGTTAGTCTTCAACTACACAAATTTCACTTGCTATGATATAAAATGTTGTACTCATTAATTTGAGACAACTATTGGATCCAATTTTACACTCGATATAGGTAAGTCTCTTATGGTGCCTGTTATTGTCTTTATATTCTCACATATTCCTTTTAGTTCCCCTGAAGATGACTGTATATATAGTCGAAACATGTAGGGACAATCGTTAAAATTTTTCAAAAATATATATTATTTGTGGAGGAAGACAGAAGTGTCGTTTTAATTTCTTACAAATTTATTACCAGTACATATTATTAATGTTAACCGAGTTGACAGTTATAATTTAGAAAATAGAAATTTGGTATAGGCTCAGAGGACCACAGAGCAGCCTATTCAATTAGAATTATAAAACAAAAACAATTTTGAGGAAGAACCAAGTCCAAAAGGAAAAGCTCACTATCAACAACAGAAGATGAAAAAGAAGAGCCTCAAGGTCGACCAATAAAAGACAGCAAAAGAAAGTTCCCTTCAATCGGCAAACGACATTCAGTACCAAACTCATTTTACTGAATCGAGAGAAGTTAAGCTGAAAACAGAGTTTAGAATATTTTTATGTGGGTGTGATTGTATAATATCTAAGATTGGCCTAGAAGAAGCAAAAGAAGAATATGAAAAATATAAAAAAATAGAGTTTCAATGTGGATAAGATATTGACAGGTTTAATGGTGAACTGGATTTTGAAATAAAAGATGAATAGTTAAAGATTTATAAAAAAAATATGTTTATGTTAAATAATAATATTTTTCTACTACTCTATAAATAAATTAACCTTCGGGCCCTAGCAACACGAAAGATCACGAAAGTAAACATTAGAGTTACCTGAATATTATACGTTGCTAGCTGCGAAAGTAGTATGTTTCTAGCTACGAAAGTATTGCTTTCGGTGCCGGGACAAATAAACAGGAATACTTTTTTTTCGTTTCATATATATGCAATGAGTTTCTTAAAGTGCTTTGTTTTTTTTTGTTCACATAAATAGTCAATTTGAGCATGGAATATTGTGGCCATAGATACGGAGGTGATAAGGCTTCAGATTTCTCTAAGAAGTACGCTAACATCACATTTTCGTCAATTTGAGAAACGTTTTTATCCACGAACCGTTTCAGAGACAGATTGTACGTTTGATATTATCTATCTTTCGACTTCTCAGGTAACAGTGAGGCACATGCCAACTCGGCCGCCTTCTGAATAGCAACGTTTTGGTCTTGGGAAAAAAGATCTTGAAAAACCGCCTCACACCAAAAAATTTACTTTCGCATCTAGTAATATAAATAACTATTTATGTAACAAGAGCATAAAGTAGTACTTTTTTTCACGATTGGGTCGAAGGCGAGTGTCCCAACTCCCAGGAGTGAAAGAAAGACGCTCTATGCACGAGTTTCATACAATATTTTATCTACGATCGTAAACAAATAACTACATTGGGTGTTTGAAATTAATTTAATGGGCCTATTTTAAATATCAGAAACTATTTATAGCGAGAGCCGCGGTGTCCAAAAATACGTAGGTACTTAAAATATTAAAAAAAGATGTACTTTATGCATTTAGAACGGTGAAAAAAAAGTCGAGTTTTTATAACGAGCGTAGAAAATACTATTTTATGCAACAAGAGCATAAAGTAGAACTTTTTTCCAGGAGTAAAAAAAGGACGCTTTATGCACCAGTTTCATACAATAATTTTTCTACGATCGTAAACAAATAACTCATAATAATAATAAATAATAATAAATATTTATTTATTTATATTTTTTTTACATTCAAGAGTTACTTACAAAAAAAAATAATCAGTAAGAATAGATAAATAAATAAATAATCCTAGGCGTTAGATCTTATAGACCTGTACGCAAAGGAATATAACCTATTTATAAGTAAGTAGTAGGTATGCAATATGTAATAGAAATATATTATGTGCGCTTTTGCAGCAAAATAACACAAAATTAAAGGATTACTTGGGTTTAGATGCAAAAAACGGATTAGCTATCCCGCTTATTTTAGTCGCGTAATATGAGTTGTTTTAACATAATAACAAGTGAGTCAGTAGGGTTTCTTGAGCGATGTTGTCCTTCTTGTGCATTAAAAAAGGATATGAGGAAATTTACTAAGGGGATGTTATTTATAGCTGTAACAATTAACAATACAGAAAAAATAAATAAAATGCTTAGAAGGAAAGGAAAACATTTTTTCGCCTGGCATACATTTTGGCGTATTATAAGAAAGTAATCAATAAATCTATACATGCATAAGCAGTATTTCAATTAAATGGAAACAAGCATAAACATAAACAACTATAAAATACATTGTAAATTATATCATGTTGTAACAAAGGAAGATACTGATGATGTTCGTAGGAAGATAACCAAAACGAGAAAATAAGAAATTTTCAGTTAATTCACATTCAGAGAAATATTGTATTTTGCTGATGCAGAAGAAAAGGCGAAGCTGAGCATATTCGTATGCAGCAATACAGAGAAGAATAATAATTTAGCAAGAGTATATAATCATCCTTTGGTATTTGGTTTAAGTTAATGTTGGTGGTTATTTCTTTTAAATATCAAAGGAACCAGTTTAGTTAGAAGTTACAATTATTTTTTAAATCTATCAAGCTATATATTTCTAAACATGCTCGACCATTGATCCAAGTCCTTACTTTTTTTTAAAACAGATTTTTTAAATGTATATTTTTGTATTCGTGCGGTAGAGAATTATAGAGTTTCGGGCCCAGAAAATAATAACTCCTCTGGGCAATCATTTCGAGTTTGGTAAATATGACCTTAGCTAGCAATTTCCCTCATATTAAAGTATTGTCTGGTTAATGTCCCAAAACAAAAAAGTCGCCTTATATCCAAGATTGATGTTTCGTTAAATAAGGTGTCCGTTGGGTAAAGAATACTTTTATTATACAGGGTCGTTGGTATGCATGGAAACGGTCAATTATTTCTTAAAGTAAAACAGTCAGTAAAAAATATTTTAGATACAAGTTTTACGGTTTTTTAAGGTGTATTAGAATTTTGAAAAAATTAGTATACAGGTTGAGTCAGAAAACCGTAGAGGAACAAAGTTACTTTTTTTAAATAGAACACCCTATATCTTAGAATAATTTTGGATTTTACATAAAATAACAATTATTTTTCAATATGTGCATTACAAGTCTAAACTTAATAGTTTCCGAGATATCGACTTTTGAAAAATGACATTTTTGAACTTTGACAGCTTCTAGCTTTCTAACGGTACGTCTTAGAGTAAAACGGTTTACATGTCCCTATCTTAGTTTCTTATTATCTTCCTAAAAGTCTCAACTTCCGGTTAAACCGGATGTAATTCAAAAGATGGAAACACAGTACGTCCGGTTAAACCGGAAGTTGATGTTTTTGGGAAGATAATAAAAAAGTAAGATAGGGGCATGTAAGCCGTTTTACTCTAAAACGTACCGTTAGAAAGCTGGAAGCTGTCAAAGTTCAAAAATGTCATTTTTCAAAAGTCGATATCTCGGAAACTATTAGGTTTAGACTTAAAATGCACTTATTAAAAAATAATTGTTATTTTATGTTAAATCCAAAAATATTCGAAGATACAGGGTGTTCCATTTAAAAAAAGGCAACTTTGCTTCCCTACGATTTTCTGACTCATCCTGTATACTTATTTTTTTAAAAATTCTAATACACCAAAAAACCCTAAAACTTTTATCTAATATATTTTTTGCTAACTGTTATACTTTGGTTACTCACTTCTGTATTTTTTCTAAGGGAGTATAATTTTTAAGGGCTCCTCCCAACGTAACAATTCCATAACTTAGATGTGTTTCAACTAACGCATGATACAGCATGCGCAGCTGCTTTGTTTGAAATATTTGCTTAATATACTTAAATTTGTAAAGTAGTAATTTTTTTGATAAGATATGTGATATGTGCATCCTATCGAAGGTGTGAGTCTATAATTATTCCTAAATATTTAATGCTACTCACCCCTTCGATTCTTATATTTCCACAATCACAGGGAGTTTGTATTTGAATATCAATAAAAGTTAGTAGATTTATACGTAGAGATGTGAATGGCACGTACTTGGTTTTATCGAAATTCATGGTGAGAGGCTTACACTTGAAAAAATGCACAATTTTATTCCTTTCCGTGTTTATTGTACCCTTTAATAAGTCCCAATTTTTTTCTTTAAAAAAAACGACCATGTCATCAGCAAAACTTATGATTTCTCCTTTTATATCCAAACTAAAGAGATCATTTAGATAAATATAGAATAATAAAGGACCGAGTACGGTTCCTTGTGGAACACCACATTCTATGTCTTTAAAATTGCTGAAGGCAGTTTTCAGTTTTACTCTTTGTGGTCTTTTAGATAGGTAGCTTTGCATTAACGAGAAGGCAGTACCCCAAAAACCAATCGACCCAAGAGTTTCGATAAGCTTCACATGAGAGACTGTGTCAAAGGCCATTTCTAGATCAACGAAGAGTGCAATGGATGGTGTTCTGCTATCCAAGGCCTTATATATATTAGTTATAAGATACACCATTGCATTGTGAGCCGATTGACCCTCTCTGAAACCAAACTGTTTTGGCGACAAAACATCATGTTTTTCAAGAAAATTTGCAATGCGGATTTTAAATATTTTCGCACATTTCTTAGCAAGATTCGACAACAAAGATATGAGTCTATAATTTGACCCATCCTGTCTCTCACCTCCTCTATGAATAGGTGTAATTTCTGCTATTTTTAAAGATCTTGGAAATACACCGGTTTCCAATTACCTATTCATAATATACACTAGTGGCTTCACAGTAGACTTCAAAATTGATTTAAACATATCTGGCGTGAGACCATCAGTCCCTGGAGATGTGCCATTTTTTAAACTAATTATCTGTTAACCTACCTCATCTTCATGACTGCTTGACGTTTCCAAATATTTACAAATAACGCCGCTGCGCAATGTTGTCATAAAAACCCGACTTTGTTCAATTTTCCTTAGGTTAGATTTATCTCGTTCAGCGCCCACACCGCATTAGGAGAGAGCGAAAAAAAGTTTCATAACTGTTCATTTTTTCACTCTGATCTACTTCTTTTAATATGTTAACAAAATATGTGCTTTATCATTTACAATGGCGAAAAAAGGTTTAACTAAGAATACCTATTTTACTTGTCTAGAAAATATAGTATGTATATGATGTTAAAACTACCACCAACAGGTTTACTTGTTACATATATTTTTTTTTCCAGAATGGCTTTTTCTTATTCTTGTTGCATAAATAACTATTTGTTACCATGACACAAAAATCAGCAAATAAAATAACAGTTTTGCATAAACTGAGCAAGTTCCCATTTTGACGCATAGTCACGTTAAGCAAAACTAAAATGTGACTAATTGATGTAAAGCAATGCTTAACCAAGCGGGTTTTTTTGTAATAGAAACTACTCTTTTGTTATTTTGATTTAGTGTTAGATGTTGACTAGTTTCTATGAGTATATTTAATATACATGCAAAGAAATAGTTCTAAATAACAAATATAGATTTTATAAAAACATACAAAGTCAAATGCGCTTTTTAAGAAAAGGTAATTTGGCGTTTGTTCAAGTTATACATACCGCGGTCCATATAATCCTACAATTTCATTCTAATATACAGGTTGTTTCGGGAGGAAAGGGAAATATTTTAATGAGGTATTCTAGAGGTCAATATAAGAAAAAAAGGTCATATAAATGTGGGTCTGGAAATGCTTTCTTTTCAAGATACAGTGTGCCAAAAAAAAAGTAATATTATACATTTTCCTTCAATACCTCGAAAATGATTTAAGGTGTTACACTGATCATGGGTGTGCGCTATACTGGCATGAAAATACGTTTTCTCGATTTAAAAACTTTTTACGCGACAGCAAAAAATAAAATTGTTTTGGCGAAAAAAATTGTACGCCTCTGGTATTTTTCAATCAGGGGTCTATCTCTTAATCTACAGTCATTTCTTAAAAGAAAAAGTATTTTGAGTTTTTTTGGTAGAACAAACCATTTTCAAGTAATAGTTAGAATGCTGTTTTATTACGTTACTGATATTTCGACTTCACGACATTTATTTTGTAAAATAATCGGTTCTGAAATTTACAATAAAGTTTATTTTAACAACAAATAACTAAATCTAAATACTAAACCATAAAAAAATCTTAACGAATGTTTTCAAAAATACCACCGCCTGCTTCGATACATTTATTCGCTCGTTTATTAATTGCTCTTGTGGCACGGCGAATTGAGAGACGGTTATTACGGATAATAGCTGCAGCATTGTTAATGCGATCAAGCAACGCTTCCCTTGTTTCTACTCTTGTTGCATAAACCGATGATTTCATCCACCCCCACAAGCAATAATCCAAGGGATTAAGGTTAACACTAGCCAAATAACTTGTACTGCAGTTGCCCATTATTTCTGCCGAGTCAGTCTTATTTTCGCAGCTTTGTGTCGATTGTGCATCTTCTCCTTCTCTTTCTTTTTGCACTTCTTGTGTTTGTGCATTAGTACTTGTACTTTTTGGTATTTTTATAACAAATCTAAAAAGTAATAATTTGTTTATTATTGGATTCAAATTAGGTACCTACATAATATTAATTATATCTATATCCAAAGGAGCAGAATAAGATATAAAGTAGGTACATTACGAAAACAATCATAATACTTTATCATAGAATCATTTTAAAAAATCCATACCTGTCCATCGTTTTCAGATTTTAAATTTTTAAATCTAAAGAAGTTTAGGTTAGGTTAGGTTCGTCAATGAAATCACTCTTCTCATCATCATCATGCCACCATCCAGCCAAACAACACCGATGTTGTTGCCCAGCCACCCAACACAGCCACAGAGTAGAAAGAGGTTAGAGGAATATTTTCCCTGTTGGCCACATGGCACGGCACCAGCTACGCTACGCTCAGTGGCGTTTCGGCGTAAAGCGATGAAGACACAAGAAAATTAGGAATTGCTTATTTTTCTGGAAGGTATAGGTCTCGGTGTAGGTATAAATAGGTTAAATGTAATAGATTTGTTTAAAATGTAATAGTGTAATAAATGTTGTTTAAATGTAATAGATTTAGTACAATAATTGTAATAAACTGGCAACACTGTTAGAGACCTCAAAGTGCTTTTAACACAGAAATGCAATTAAACAAACGAGAGTTGCAGCACTTGGCTACATCTCGTGACAACCAAATGCAGCAACCCAACCAGGACACCGAGAATCCATATAGGTTCAAACGCTGGCAAGGCGGCCCATCGCGGGCAAACTACGTTGGGTGGCGCTGGAAACCAATGTGTCGGTTTAGCAACCGAAAGCTAAATATTAAAAACCAACGAACTTAAAATAAGTTCTGGTACGAAGTTGTCTCTTATCTTTTCGTAAAATTCAATCCTTGGACGCGTTTCGCCATCTACGCCTCCTCGGCAAAGGTCCGGGTCTGACGAAGAAAAGGTCAGAGACCTCAAAGTGCTTTTAACACAGAAATGAAATTAGGCAGACGAGAGTTGCAGCACGTGGCTATATCTCGTGACAACTACAGCTATATGGATTATCTCTGTCCTGGTTAAGTTGATGCGTGTGGTTGTCACGAGATGCAGCCACATGATGCAACGCTCGTCTGTTTAATAATCATCGTGTTGTATCGCGTATACTTTTTATTGAACATGTATCTATGTATGTATGGACCCACCTGTTAAACGACCGCAGGCACTCATCATCCGAATTTTTATTAATAATAATGCTAAAAACACCCTTCATTAAGGACAGTAATACTCTACCCGACAATTATGAAGAAATAAAGGTGCATACACTAATTATTTTATTGCAGGCGGATCCATTAAATTTTCTTTAAAGGATGATAAAATTAGTTTAGTTTTGAACAATTTTTGCGTGTTTTGGGACTAACGTAAATATTTGAAGATAGAAGAAAGCGAAAAAATTGAAATAATCGAGGAAAGTGAAAAAGCTGTTTCATGTACAAGGAAATTGGCTGAAAAATTTAAAGCCGGTAAGACCCAAGTGACTACGTTGCTTCAAAATAAAGCAAAAGTTAGAAACTTGTTTCAAGAAAGTGGCAAGCGTGAACAAAATAGAATATTTCCCAAAACTGAAGGACTGGCAGTTGACCAAGTTGCTTTTAACCGGTTTTGTAAGGCGCGAAACAAGCACTTACCAATATCCGAGTCCAAAATTCAAGCAAAAGCCCTCGAATTCAATGTCTTGGACTAGATAACTTCAAGGGATCAAATGGATGGTCAGAAAAATTCCGTCGTCGGCACGATATTACCTTCAAATAGGTGGCGAATCAGCCGATATCAATATCGAAGACTTAACTGATTGGAAAGCAAGGCTATTGGCCATTTAAAAGGATTATGCCCCAAGGGACGTATTTATTGCAGATGACACAGGTCTTTACTGTCATGCTTTGCCAACAAGAACATATGCCTTGAAAGATGACAATTGTATTGGAAAAAAAAAACAGCAAAACAAGGGTATACAATTCTGTTCTGTGCAAATATGGAAAGTGAGATGGAAGAACCACTTATAGTAGGCAAAAGCAAAAGTCCTAGATGTTTTAAGCTCGCACATATCGATAAGTTACCTCTCGAATGGGTCTCTAACAAAAAGCGTTGACGATACTAGACATCATGACAACATGGCTTTACAGATTTGATACCAAGATGCAGAAGTAGAATAGAATAGTGGTATTGTTTCTGGATAATGCAACGTCTCATCCTAAAATTACACAGATAATGTCAAATTTATTTTTTGCCCAGCCAATACTACCTAACATTGCCAACTTTTGGACCAAGGCATTATTCAGAATTTTAAAATGCTCTACAGAAGCTACCTTATTAAAAGGCAGTGGTTGTCCTCTTTAAGAAATCGGAAATAATATTACCATAATTAGTGCCTTGATATGGGTTTCGGTGAGCTGGCGCAATTTGACCCAGTAAGAATAAAGAATGCTTTATGAAAGCCGGATTTATGTAAAATTCAGATAATATTGACGACTTTGAAGAAGAAGATAATATTCCGCTCGCACGTCGCACGACTGTTAACGATTTGCCAACAGAAAGTGCAGAATTGACTGTCATCGAGTGTATTGAAGAGATCCAAGGAACAAATGAAACTACTTCCAACTCTGAGACAGAGGAAGAGGAACTTGAGCTTGCTACTGTGTCGAAAATATCAAGCCTATCTGAAGCCTGCGCAAGTTTGAGAGACTTAGAAAACTTTTTAAATAATGTTAACAATTTTGACAAGTCTACACATATTTCACAATTGCTATTAAAATGTAAATCTGAATTTTATAAAAATAAAATAAAAAATATGAAGCAATCATTAATTTCTGATTATTTTAAAAAATAAGAATTTCAAAACAAACATACAGTACCCCGTATACTATATCTAATAGTATGCACGTGCATTATTTACATATTGGTAAATTGACTGCATTTCATTTAATTTTAAATCTGATAAATTTAAACAAAAATATTTGAAAATATTTACATATATGTAGATACTTATTAATAAACACTGTGAAATGCAGAACAGTTGTTTCAATTTGTCTCCATTAACCGACCCCCCTGTTAACCGACCGACATCTGAATCCTCGAGGGTGGTCGCTATTGAGAGATTGTACTGTATAAGAAATACCAATACTAAGAAAGAAAGACAAGAAGC
Source organism: Polydrusus tereticollis (assembly GCA_963920685.1). Taxonomy (NCBI): domain Eukaryota; kingdom Metazoa; phylum Arthropoda; class Insecta; order Coleoptera; family Curculionidae; genus Polydrusus; species Polydrusus tereticollis. Next base: position 83,388,085 of record OY987333.1, read on the forward strand.
AATTAGAAGAGCAACCGTAGACCAAGCAGAAAATGTTTACAGGTCAAAGACGGTATTTTTGAACATTTATTTAAAGAACGCTATGATTACGCAAATATTAATATATGAAACTTTGTTTGTTTGTCATTACGCTGTAACTTGAGAACAAATGAAAATGGGATAAAAACATATAGGTATGGAATTTTTTACATTGTTTTCGCGTGTATAATACACTCCTGGACTTCGGTCCGTTCCTCTCGACTAACCCTGTATATGAATATACTCAAACGTCGCCCTCAATATAATAATTTTAATTGTAACATTTCAAAAAAAAATTTCAATATAAAAAAAAATAAATATCTCCATTTCTTCTGACAGCACTGAGAAAATTATCCAATACCTGATATAAAATCAGTTATTAGAATTGCGCATACGTATTTGGACAGCGAGAGAGTTGGCTACTGTAACTAATCTCGCTTTGCTAAAATGTGGTTATAGTGGTAATAATTTACTTCTTATATTAGTTATACCCTAGAATAGTTGTTCTTAGTAATTAGATTATTATTAGCGATTATCTGTTTTATACCCAATATTTTAATAACAGCTAGTGAATATGTTTTAAGTATTATGATAATGTTACTAGTGACCAATATATATTTGTATAGCGTTTATAAGAATTGCTAATATCAGTGAAAATCTAGATAATATCGAATATCATACTGTTTTTTCCACTTAAAAGATAGTTTCTACCAAATATAAGAAAGGTTCTAATACTTATTATAAGAAGGTTCTGATACTATGTATTAGAATATCTGATATACTATTTGAGTCACTTACGAAAGCATATTTTCCATAAGATATGATTCGCCAGATGTTCCTGATTTTGATATGGCTCTATCCTAGTTGATTTTTTTTTAGCAGAAACAACCTTATACAAATGAGAACTATCCAAAATAATATAATAAATAATATATTATATGGCGTTAATGAAATTAACTTATGATTGTTTTTACTAGTATTTGTTCGACAATATAAGGCATTTTATATTATTCTATATACAATTCGGTATAACAAAAAATAACTACCTGTATTTATATAGTACGAACATATCTTTATTAAAATGAAAATAAAAAGAAACACGTAATTATTGGTTATAATACTTGATAAAACATATTTGGTTAAGGTTTCATTTTATATTATTATATATTTCCATGCCATTTCAATATCAACATTAATAGATTAAGAGGAGATTTTGAATAATTTTGAAAGTATAATCAAATAATTTTAGTTTTTAAATATATTATTATTTATTTTCAAACAATACATTAAAATTCATGGTTTCTTTACTAACGTAACGAATGTAGCGCACAAAAAAATAAAGGTTAGGTAAGGTTAGTTCTTGTATAACGATGGAAAATTAAAGAATCTAACCTTATTACTAAAACAAATGTTGATCATAGTCTTTCTTTTAAATAAGATGGGCTTGCTTACCTCCACTCGCGGTTTCCACAATGAAAAACAATTTACTAGGTTTCCGAAAAATTTATAATTATTTTATATAATGATCTACACACTTATCCACCATTCAATCTATATAATTATTAAAGCAATCAAAAACCTGCCAGAAAACGCAGTAATGGACATTGTAGATATAACCCAAGCCATTATAGAAAAGGGCTGCTTCCCAGACACTTGGAAACGGGCCAAAGTGGTGCTAATCCCTAAGACGGGCAAAGATCTGACGTTGGCGGACAGTTATAGACCAATAAGTCTATTATCTTGTCTTGGCAAAGTCATTGAAAAACTAATACTAAATCGGGTAACCGATTTTGTATTTAACAATGACGTTTTACCACCAGAGCAGTTCGGTTTTAGAGCTGCTCATTGCACGGTGCGCCAAACGACAAGACTGGCGACCAATATACTCAGAGGGTTTAACCACCACCAGTCAACAGGGGCAGTCTTTTTCGACGTCTCTAAGGCGTTTGATAAGGTCTGGCACGACGGACTTGTCTTAAAATTAATTAGATTAGGCATGCAAGACGCTCTAATCAGAGTTGTTATATCGTACCTTGAGGACAGAAAATTCGCGGTGTCAACAGACAATACACTATCACAAACCAGGGTTGCACGAGCTGGGGTCCCGCAAGGGTCACCACTCGCTGCAATCCTATACAACATATACACAGCGGATATCCCGCACAATCAATTTACACAACTATACCTGTTCGCTGATGACACCGCGATTACTGCCACCTCAGGAGTGCCCTGGAGAGTAGTTTTACGCTTGCAGCGCCATATCCTGCTTCTGCAGAATTGGCTGGATATATGGAAGATGCGACTTAATGAGGGGAAGACACAGGCCATATTTTTCTCAAAGGCGAGACTAAGACTGCCAGAAACAAGGGTCAAAGTAAATAAAAAAGCCATAGAGTGGAGCCCTAAAGCGAGCTATCTTGGTCTCGTCTTTGACAAAAAGTTGTCCTGGAACGACAATGTCGAGACTAGACTTAAAAAAGCACACAGACAAATGGGTGCAGTGTATCCCCTACTCTGCGCCAAAAGCAAACTTAATTTAAAGACAAAGACAACAGTTTACAAGACCATAATTAGACCTGTACTGACATACGGTGTACCAACATGGTGCACCGTAAACAAAACAAGATACCAAAAACTACAGATACTACAAAACAAAATAATGAGGATTATGACTAACGCACAAAGACACGTACCGACAGCTGTATTACACAGAGACCTAAAAATGGAAACAATTGCGGAACACAATACAAAATTAATAACTAAATACTTTGAAAGGACAGACTTATCGACAAATCCAATGATACAAAACTCACACATACGATCGACATTACACAACAACTTTAAATATCCGAAAGATTGGCTCCCACCCTAAAAACAAAAACAAGGATTAACAAAAACAATAGAGGAACAAAAAAAAAAAGTCATGAAAAGTACCAAAATAAAAAACTGATACAACACCAAAAAAAAAAAAAAAAAAAAAAAAAAACAACACGGAACAAAATAGCGAAAATAAGCAAGCAAATCAATGAAGAAAACAGAACAATGCAAGAAGATCATCGCAACAAAGAAATTCCAGTATAGTAGAAGAATAAGCACCAACAAATTTAAAAGAAGTAAAAGCTCAAGGGAGCTGACTTAAGAGAAATACCAATACCATAATATATATAATTATTTGTTTTTAACTTATTTTCTATCCTAAAGAACGTCGGGCGCAGTGAGCATGTCGTGTCTTCTGCCGTTCGCACGCGTGAAGAACAAGCCCTCTAAATGCGTTAATAATGAAACAAATAAGGACGCTGCACTGCTGGCCGAGATGTTAGAGTCCGAAGCACGAGGCTTGCCCTATGAAAACAATGCGACTAAAAAAAGTGCAATTAATGTGATTTGGCTACCACACATTTCAATAAAGAACATATAAATATTTATTTATATTAAACTATGTATATAATAATTACTATTAGACGATATAAGAATATTATATATATATATATATACATGCATTTTGACTTATACACCACCAAAACATATACTCTGTGGACGCAGACGCCTCCAAAATCGGAGGCGCTTGCGAAAAACCGGAGGCGAAAACGAATCCCTATGTATAACCTTTCCAAACAATCATCAAGGTCAAGAAACGTCTGTTGGCAAAATTTTTGGTGGAGGCATATCGGTACGGTATACAAGCACAGTTACACAAATGAGTTCAGCGTAATTCCACCACGTGGCGCTGCTGTTTTATACTGTATACCGCCGACTAACGGGCAATGCTTCGATTCATCCGACCATCGCTCGGTCTATTATACCTCCAGAAAATCGACAACACTGTTAGGAGGCGCATACATGCGACGAGAATATTTAATAAAACATTTAAATTATCATATTTTAAAAATAAAATACAAATGATTTGCTTTTCGATTTGTACTTGGAGGCGACGTCAAATTTATACAGATCTGGTGTTTCTTGAAGGGAAATGACCAAAATATAGTTCTGTTCCAATTTTGACAACTTATTTTGTGTTTGTTATTCACTTTATCTATTCCATTGATAAATGAAATTAATTTTACCGGTTAGTTTTGATATTTTTCAATCATTTTCTTATATTCGACATGCCGTAGGATGTCCAGGGTGTCCCACCAGGAAACCCATCGATCGATTATGGAGAAACTATAATTAGGAAAAATGTGAAAGTTTGGTAGCTTACTAATGTCGATGGGGGCTATTCGCCTAAAATATTTTCAAGAATCTGACATTTCCGGTTATACAGGAAGTAGGCGTCAATTTGCTTATTTTAAATAAGATGGGTGTCTCAGAATATGTGGGCAATCTCCCTGATTTAGATAGAAGACATAAAAATAATTTGACAAGTTCCTATATATTTTTTGCCAAAGGCTTACGGAGATACGGGCCCATAACGGATACCCCTGGAAATCGTTTGTTTTTAAATAACTTTTGAAATAGGTACTAGGTGTAATTTAATAATTTTTTAATATGATGGTTACTAGGCAAGTCTCCTTAAATTGAGCCCTTTTAATCATATTCGGCTTATTTAGTTTGCCAGGGACGGACTAGCTGTAACAAAGTAATGCTATTTTTAACTAACTATAATATCTTTGGACAACTTAACCCTTAAACCAAAAAAAAAAAGGTGGTACTATTTTGATTGACATCGATAAATGAACTGTTTACGGCAAAAAAAAAATATTTTTGTTCAATATGGTTTTTTATTTAAAACTAATCTATGTTAGTCCAATAGACAATCGAGAAAACTTATTGGAAATTATTAATTGTCATTGTGGCGAAATATTGACCAATGTTAGGGCATTGTGAAGGGTCCAACAATCTTCAATTCTTAGAGATAGGCTAGGAATGCATAAGAATAGAAGGAGCTCATATTGAACAGACATCGACATACCAAATGATTCAATGAAAATCATGAAAAAAATTATTTTTTTTTGTTCTAATCAGTTCATTTTATCGATGCCAATCAAGAGTATCTTTTTCTAGTTTAAGATTTAAGCTGTCCAAAAATATTATTGTTGTTCCTTTATCGTATGGGGTGTAAAAAATAGCATTACTGTGTTAAGAGCTAGTCCGTCCCTGGCAAACTAATAAATAAGCCGAAGGTGAATAAAAGGGCCCATTTTAAGAAAACTTATCTATAACCATCATATCAAAAAATAATTATATTACACCTAGTGCACTTTATTGGCTTCTAAGAAAAGAACATATTTTTTTCTACGAGCGTGCGGAAAGTGACAACTTTCAGCACTGATGACAGTGCTGAAAAAAAATTGTTTAGTAGGCCTAAGAATTTTTTCAATACTGACGTGTGGAATACGCTAATTTTTTGATTGTCAGTAAAGACGTTCAAATGAAATTACAAATGTTACTCGATATGTACCTATCTAATTTTTGGGTATAGGAACTGGAAAATTAATTTATTGAATGCAAGTTACTCTTCTTTAATACCGTTTGTTAATAAAAAATAAAAATAAGTTTGAGTTTTGAATTTTATTTTCACTTTGATAATAGCAAATTTAGATCATTTTCCGCATGCTCTCGTGGAAAAAATATTGTATGTACATAGCACGTGCCAAAAGTGTCTTTTCCGCACTGTTGACCGAACTCCGTCTCGCGTCGGTCGTTCAACTGCAGTCTCTTGCAGAAGTATCACTTTTAGCTCTCGTTATGTAAATAGCTATTTCATGTAGCTGGTGACTTTCACCTCATACTGACGGGGAGGGAGCTAGTAATTATGCATAGCTTCATTTTAAAATTGCTACTCAATAGTCTTACCTATATTTACTGTAAAACAATTTAGTATAGAAGTACTTGTGTCCTATGATACTATTTCTTAAACAGGTAGATAGTTTTTTTTTGTCTTCTAGGGGTCCGTCCAAGTGCCGGATGCATTTTGGCCAGGTTTGGCCCATTGTGCTCACCCTAGTTTATTCTTACACCCACTCATTGATTCCAGTTCCATGCACCAGTTTGTGTAAGTCAACTGGGGAGAGTGTCGGAATTTCCTCCGGTTCTAGTCTTGGTTGCTCGAGTACTTGTTACCTTTTCCGATCCAATGACTCGCAGTGGCAAATAATATGCTGTACCGTTTCACTTTCTCGCCCACATAACCTGCAGCTTAGGTCTCCGTTGTACAGTTGCATACGGTGCAGGTGCTTCTTATTTGACGACCATGTGTCCTGTCAGAATTTCTATGGTAATTCTCAGCTGATTTCTGCTCATCAGAAGTAGCTGTTTGTTAGGTTCTGGTCTGGGTTCCCAATGAAAGATTTGCTATGGTTTAATCCCTGTCTATTGTTCCAGTACATTTTGTGTTGACTCCTTGTCCATCGTTTTATGACATCTCGTACTAGACCAATGAATGTTTTCTCTGACCCCCTTTTTGCAAGTTCATTGGCCCTTTCGTTTCCTATAATACCTTTATGTCCTGGTACCCATTGTAGTATTACTTTGTTGGCTTTTGCCAAGGCCACTAGTTCCTCTTGGCATTCCCATAACAGACTAGATGTCACTTTATTGCATGTTAGCGCTCTAAGGGCTGCTTGGCTGTCGGAGTATTTGTGGATCCACTTATTTAGATAAGTCTTCCTATTGTTTTCATATGCACACTGTAGGATGGCGTAGATTTCCGCTTGGAACACCGTGGAAGACTTACCCGGGGAGAAATAGGCATCTCTCTTCGGTTTTACTCCGTGTATCCCTGCTCCGGTACCGTTTTTGAGCCGTCGGTGTACCAGATTATTGTACCAGGAGTATCTGGTGTTTTATTGTTCCACACATCCCGGTCGTCGATTACGGTCTTGAATGGTATGTCATAGCGATATGTAGGGTTTGTGTGGTCTGATCTCACTTCTAACTCAGGCCCCCTTATAGGCTTCCTAGCTTTGATATTGTGATTTTCTGCTGTGTCTTTGGCCATCAGACCAGTGCTGCATACGTAATTGCTGGTGTACTGTACAGCCAGTGCACCAGCTTGGGTAAGAGTCCCCATGTTTTTCCATACATCCGTCTAGTAACTACCAGGGTTACTTTCGACTTCCGGATTGTTTTTTCCACGTGTTTATTCCCGGTGAGTTTGTGTTCTAAAGTTATTCCCAAATATTTGACCTCTTCCGACAGTGGAATGTTTACTCCCTGCAGGGTTAGGAGTCCTAAGCCCTCCTTTTTCCTGCGTTATGTAAAGGGGATAATGACAGTCTTTTGGGGACAGATGTTAAGTCCTTCCTGCCCTACCCATCTTTCCACGATATTGAAATCCCTTTGCACTCTATCTCTTACTGTCGTGTTGTATTTGCCTTGGGTCATTATAGCTATATATACCGGGTGATGCATCGTCGAGCGGGACATAGGAAATCCCATGTAATTTTAAATGGGGTCAATTATTGGCTTCCGTAATTATTTTAGAGAAAAAATCTATTTAGGTTTATTAAAGAGCACTAAAACCCACATTCAAAAGAATAACTTTAGATATTTTTGATGAGCCCGTTTACGGGTTATCGCCGATTTCTTTTTAACTATTTCTCCTTTTTATGGCCCCGTATTTGCGGGCACCAGTCAAGGTAAAAGATGACTGTCAAATAAAGTTGTCATTTTGAAATGTGTGCTTTATTGTTATAAAAACTCGTACATCGAAAATATTAAAGGTGTATTTATGAGTACAAATTAATCTGAATAAAACTAAAATAAAGTATCTAATTACAAGGTTAATTATGACATTTTACATGTTATAATATTTTACTAATTAATAGGTAGGTACTATTAAATTGTTAGAACTTTAGGATTTAAGAAGATGTTCAAATATTCCTCAAAATGACAACTTTATTTGACAGTCATCTTTTACCTTGACTGGTGCCCGCAAATACGGGGCCATAAAAAGGAGAAATAGTTAAAAAGTAATCGGCGATAACCCGTAAACGGGCTCATCAAAAATATCTAAAGTTATTCTTTTGAATGTGGGTTTTAGTGCTATTTAATAAACCTAAATAGAATTTTTCTCTAAAATAATTAGGGAAGCCAATAATTGACCCCATTTAAAATTACATGGGATTTCCTATGTCCCGCTCGACGATGCAACACCCGGTATGGTATCCTTCTCTGCTAAGTAAGCGTAGCAGCCCATCCATGACAAGGTTCCAGAATGCAGTGGAGAGTACCCCCCCCCCCCTGCGGGCTCCCCCTGTCAACCGTGCTGACAAAGTCTCGCCAAGCAGATCCGTATATACAATTCTGCCCTGAAGCATACCTTCTATCCACCTGCAGCAGGTTTCCTCCAGTCCGATAGCCCTGGTTGCACTAGTGACTGATGCGAAGGATGTGTTGTCGAATGCTCCTTCTATGTCCAGAAAAGCTCCCAGTAAGACTTCACTGTTTTCTAAAGCCCTCTCCACCCTGCTGATCACTTGGTGGAGGGCAGATTCCGTTGATTTTCCTGTTCTGTAGGCATGTTGGTCTTGATAAAATGGTCTGTGTTCCAAGACGTCATCCCTTATGCCTATCAACCAGCTTTTCAAGTGTTTTAAGTACGAACGACATAAGACTGATGGGTCTGAATGCCCTTGCCACCGAATAATCTGGTCATCCCAGTTTAGGTATGAATACCGTCTTTGTCAGTTTCCAAGATTTCGGAATGTGTCCTGTGGCCAAACTGGATCTTAGTATGAGGCAAAGCTTCGATCGATCGATTAGCAGGACCGTTCCCTGCTGAAGCATTGCTGGGTATACCCCGTCTGGTCCCGGTGACTTGAATGGTTCAAATGAATTTATTGTCCATCTGATCTTTTCCTTTGTCACCATTAATTTGGCAATCTGCCAATTTTCCCTGCGAGCTCTGTTAGGAGTCCTATTTTCCTCCCTTAGCTTCCAGGTCTGCAATGATTCGTCTAAAATTCTTGAATTAGGAAAGTGTACTTGAAAAAGTTCGGTCATTGTTTCTTTCTCGGATTTAGTGTACTCCCCATTTTAGGGAATTGATGGAGTTTTGTGGATCCTTAGAGGGTATTATCCTGAGTCTGGCACATTCTGAAGTGATTTCGATAGTCTCACAGTGCTTCCTTCAGGATGTTCTCTTAGTTCTTTCTTAGCTTCCTTTTGTATTCAGTCAGGGATGCCTTGTATGCATCCCAATAACCTGAAATTTTCGCTACATTAAAGTTTTTTCTTACTTGTCCTCTTCTCACTTCCAAATCTTTGCTCCATCAGGGCACGTTCCTGGTAGAATCTGTTATGGTTGGAGGGCAGTTTGCTATAAAAGCCGGTTGCAGCGCGTCTTCTATTTGATCTGTGATTAACTCGACTTGTAGTGTATTGTTTACCGTATCTTTGATCCCTGCAAGCTTCGCATCAAGGTCTAATTTATAGTTTTCCCAGTTCGTCTTGCGAGGATTTCGGTAAATATTGGTAGTTCGCTTTACGCATGTTATTTCATTCAGGTAGATAGTTTAGAGAGGACAATAAAAAATGTAGCTAACAAATGCTTGCCAACGTTTCGCTTTATTGGTTTAAAGCTTCTTCAGTGTTTTGCATTTAAAAAAGAGGGGTGAGCCAATTCGACACTAAGAATAAAAAAAAAACTTGTTTAGGATGAGAAGACATTAACTTGAGTGTGATTTTCCAAAACAAGAATTTAAACTTTCACAAACTTTTAAAACTTTTGTAAAAAACCTCAAAAACAATTACAAAACAAATAGACTCGACGCATCGAATTGGCTCACCACTCTTTTTTGAATGCAAGCCCTGGAGAAGCTTTAAACTAATAAAGGGAAACGTTGGCAAGAAAATCAATTTAGTGCACCATATTAAATTATTTTCTTTAAAAGGGCTGGTGAAAAAAAGCTACCAACTGCATATCAGTATTTCTCTGCATAACAAGGTATCTATTTATATTTTTAAAAGCTCACTAAAATATTAAATTTCTACCAAACCCCAACATATATTGGCCTATTATTCGTCTTATGCTAAAAATAGACCAAGGCCAAATTTAGGCGGAGTGTAATGGTTTACAATTGGCAACATCGCTGGTGGCATGTGCGATCGATTGATCTGTATTGATATACAGCGGGGAAGGGATATGGCCATGTTGTATTTGGAGGTCCATTACGTTTAAGAATGTAGCAAAAATTTAGATATAAATTTTTTGTTTTTTGCTTACCCCTCTCATGGTGGCCATATTTGTGCTTAATTATGGAGTCCAAAAGTGAAAAATACACATGCATAAACATGTCCGTTCTGGTGGAGGCTTGGGCGCCTGTCCCGTATGCGGAGGTAAAAGAGATACGCATGCACGTATATATATATATATATATAACAAATTGGAAGGGTAGTCTTTTTGACTGACTAGTTGGAAAACAAAGTTTTTTAAAGTATTGGGGTATCAGTCATTGGAGGGCCATATAAGTAAAACCTCTTTTTTACTACGCCGAGCTTTCGAAAATCTTTATTTTCTTTTTCAAGGCTACAAAACAGAGAAGCAATAATTACTATAACATGAAAAGTGACAATTTTTTTATAAATAAATCTATTACCTTGGGTGCAAATTGGGTATTAATTGCAAAGTTAGGCATTATTACAACAGGAAAATATAGAAAAGCATCGGAAAATCACTTAGAAACAGTCAATCATAGTTTTACATCACTGTACATGTGTTTGACTGATTGTTCGAGAATTTTTACTTTTTTTGTACAATTTTTTTAAAATAATTCGGTTACTCCTGACATACGTTGCTGAAGGTAGGCAACCCAAGAACCAAGGAAAGGAAACATCTGTCACATGCTCCCCCACAAACGGTTACTCGGATCACCGTCCAACAGGTGGCGACTGCAGAAAATCCCGATATCTGTTGTTAAAGGTAGGTAACACCAAAGAACCACGGAAGGGAAACACCTGTCACCTGCGTCCCCAATATGGTCACTTGGATCACCGTTCAATAGGTGACGACTCTAGAAAATCGAGGTGAAGGTTTGATAAACGCCCGCGAGAGGTCACTGTCACTGACCCCCGAAACGAGTTTCATATTTACAGATATCGTGCATTGCAGGAAACGAAACTCACCTTGCCAGTTAGTAGGTCACGTTTGCCACAACCCACAACTCTGTTGTTAGATGGCTGTGTCGAGATTTTCTGCGTTTTGATAGTGAAAACATCTATTATTACATTATTATTCCAAAAGTAGGTTACATTAAGAGAGCTATTCGGTGAGAATGAGTCACTAGAGTAAAGGTAGGTAACACCAAAGAACCACTGAAAGGAAACATCTGCCACATGCGTCCCCAATGTGGCCCTTTGGATCACCGTCCAATAGGTGGCGAGTCCAGAAAATCGAGGTGAAAGTTTGATGAATGCCCGCGAGCGGTCACTGTCACTGACCCCCGAAACGAGTTTCATATTTACAGATATCGCGCATTGTAGAAAACGAAATCCACCCTGCCACCTAGTAGATCACGCTTGCCACACAACACCACTCTGTTATTAGATGGAAGTGTAGAGATCCATTTCACACCCATGTCACTGTGGGGGCGAAATTGATCTCCCTTATCAATTTTCTTTGAAACATTTTTTTAAAAATAATTGTAATATATTTATATAGCATTTAGTCGTCAGGTGGTGATTTACAATCAATGTGCCTACATTAAGAAATTATTTAGTTAAAAATCTAGCGGTAAAACGAAAAAGCTGACATACATGTATATAATTTTGAAGATGTTTCTTTTGTCTCTCAATAGCAAAACACAGTTTGCAGATAGTATTGGTGATGCCGATTATTAGAAAGTGATATTATTCATTTGAAAGTGATTTGTTGGGAAGGAAGCAGTTATATAAAATGTAACTATGTCATCATAATTTTTAAGTATAAGGTCCTATTTATAATTAATATGAGATAACGTTGATTTTCTGTGCTTTGATAGTGAAAACATCTATTGTTGCATTATCATCTTAACACTAGGTTTCATTAAGAGAGCTATTCTGTGAGAAGGAGTCACTAGAGTTTATAGTAATTAAATGAGCATATATTGCGCTTAGATCTGAGATGTCTCTTTTTTTATTTAAACAATTCGGTGCTAAATGGGTTTCTGCCATCTCTAAGAATAGCCTTTTTGTTAAGTTGTTCTCTGTGTGTAATGTTGATACCGCCGAATAGTCAGGTTCATGTCCCGTATCTTGGACATGTTCCGATAGTGCGCATGATCGTTTTTTTAATCTGCAGTCACTTTTATGTGATGTTAAACGATCTTTTAAAACACGTGACGTTTGTCCTATGTACACTTGGTTACAGGAAGAGCAAGGAATACTATATACCACTCCTGACATTTGTATAGTATTTATTTTGTCTTTTAGTTTGGTAAACAGGTTGCCTACTTTTTTTGGATATTTTTGTGTGATTTTAATTGTAGGGATGGATTTGAACACTTTGATTATTTTGGTAGTGACAGTAGTGATAGCCGGAAGGGCATAGTAATATAAAATTCTATTTTGAGAAGCAAAAGCTGATATATCCGGAGAAACACCCCTCACACTCTCTACCCGTGGTGCAATGATCGAGCCTGTATTATAAATTAATTTTTTTAAAAGTTTTTTTGGATATGAATTTTCTAACAATGTGTTATATAGTCTGTCCAAATTCCTTTGTTTGAAAGAGTGATGACAAATTTTGGTTATCCTAGACTTAAGTGCCAACACTAAGTTTATTTTCATTTTTTCTGTATGATACGAATGGTAATTCATATACCTGCCTGAATTGGTAGGTTTTATGTACCAATCTAAAATGACTTGGTTGGTTTCAGTCCGGATTAATTTAGTGTCAAGAAAAGGTACGCTCATGTTTTGTTCTTCTTCAATTGTGAATTGTATGTAACTATTGTAGCTGTTGAAAACAGTTAAAATTTCATCTTTTTTATCCAAAGGTATGGCGCAGACTATATCATCCACATATTTCTTTATAAAAGGTAAATGAAAGGATAGTTGTGAAATGCATGTATCCAGGAGATCGTCCATTACAAACTGGGCGAGTATAGGGGATAGTGTTGCTCCCATTGGAGTACCTAAAATTTGTTTGAAAAAGTTGTTATTAAATTGAAAATATGTTGATTGAAAAATGAATTCTATAATTTCGAAAAATTGATTTTTAGGTATTGTTGTGAGTTGGGATATTACCTGCCATCTAGCTTCAATACTTTTTTTCACTAAACCAAGAGGTATATTACTATACAAAGAAATTACATCCAGACTAATTAGTACATAGTTGTCTGGAATCTGTTTTTCGTTCATAAATTCTGAAAATTGAAAGGAGTCATATGTATAGTAGTCGTTGTCCTTGTTGTACGATTGTGTCAAAATATTAGCAACAAAAGATGATAGTTTGCTGTTAGGAGCATTAATTGATGATATAATAGGTCTTAATGAAAGAGTGGGTTTGTGGATTTTTGGCAAACCATAAAATTTTGGTGATGTTTGATTATAAATTGTAAGAGCCTTGGATTGTTGTTCATCAACAAAACCTCTCTTTTTCAAATTAGATGCTATTTTGTTGGCTTTCTGCTGAAGGGTAGATGTAGGGTCACGTGCTAATGGTTGATAGTATTTTCTATCTTGTAAGATTTCTTGTGATTTTGAAATGTAAGTATCCTTTAGCATTATGACCGTTACGTTACCCTTATCTGCCCTAGTTACAGAAAGTTCTTCATTTTCCTTTAGGAATTTTTTAGTTTTATTGAAAAGAATATCAAGATATGTGTTGTTATATGGCCTTCTAAAGTGATTAGTTAAAATGTTGGTGATTTTAGCCCTGTATATGTTTTTGTCAGTTTCTGGAGAATGATAGATGATGTGCTCAATATCTGCTAGTATTTTTTTAATTGAAATATCACTTGAGGTGGGGGAGAGAGCAAATTTATACCCCAATGCTAAAAAATTTTTGATATCATTTGGTATATTTATGTTAGTCAGATTCTTGATCCAGTTGTCTTTTGTTTGAATCTGCGTGTTTTCTATTTCACGTTTTAATTTATTTATTTTTTTTAAATTGGTTGTTTTTATTTTTTTGAATTTAGAGTTGTATGTGAGCTTTTGTTTGTTTTTAAATTGATCAAAAATATGTCTAGGAATAAGAGAAGTGATTTCTTTCGCGATCTGGGTCAAGTTTCTTTCTAAGTTAGTTATTGTTTTTAATGTGGTAGAAATTTCAAAGTTAAGAATTTTGTTTTCCAACCTGAGATTGAATTGCTTGATGCGATGTCCCGATGCGCCATCCTCTACCAGTAAGGTGCTATGTATGTTTTTTGTGCTGTTCTTGATATGAGCAGGTGTTAGTGCTTGTTTTCTGCATGTAAGGAGAAAAATTCTTCTGTTATTCATAGATGCCAACTTGGTGTTCGTGTTTGCCCATTTTTTTAACATGTTAACCGCTTGTGCTTCGTATTGTTGTGCGATTTCATGGTAAAACCCCATTCCTATAATAACAAATTGGAAGGGTAGTCTTTTTGACTGACTAGTTGGAAAACAAAGTTTTTTAAAGTATTGGGGTATCAGTCATTGGAGGGCCATATAAGTAAAACCTCTTTTTTACTACGCCGAGCTTTCGAAAATCTTTATTTTCTTTTTCAAGGCTACAAAACAGAGAAGCAATAATTACTATAACATGAAAAGTGACAATTTTTTTATAAATAAATCTATTACCTTGGGTGCAAATTGGGTATTAATTGCAAAGTTAGGCATTATTACAACAGGAAAATATAGAAAAGCATCGGAAAATCACTTAGAAACAGTCAATCATAGTTTTACATCACTGTACATGTGTTTGACTGATTGTTCGAGAATTTTTACTTTTTTTGTACAATTTTTTTAAAATAATTCGGTTACTCCTGACATACGTTGCTGAAGGTAGGCAACCCAAGAACCAAGGAAAGGAAACATCTGTCACATGCTCCCCCACAAACGGTTACTCGGATCACCGTCCAACAGGTGGCGACTGCAGAAAATCTCGATATCTGTTGTTAAAGGTAGGTAACACCAAAGAACCACGGAAGGGAAACACCTGTCACCTGCGTCCCCAATATGGTCACTTGGATCACCGTTCAATAGGTGACGACTCTAGAAAATCGAGGTGAAGGTTTGATAAACGCCCGCGAGAGGTCACTGTCACTGACCCCCGAAACGAGTTTCATATTTACAGATATCGTGCATTGCAGGAAACGAAACTCACCTTGCCAGTTAGTAGGTCACGTTTGCCACAACCCACAACTCTGTTGTTAGATGGCTGTGTCGAGATTTTCTGCGTTTTGATAGTGAAAACATCTATTATTACATTATTATTCCAAAAGTAGGTTACATTAAGAGAGCTATTCGGTGAGAATGAGTCACTAGAGTAAAGGTAGGTAACACCAAAGAACCACTGAAAGGAAACAACTGCCACATGCGTCCCCAATGTGGCCCTTTGGATCACCGTCCAATAGGTGGCGAGTCCAGAAAATCGAGGTGAAAGTTTGATGAATGCCCGCGAGCGGTCACTGTCACTGACCCCCGAAACGAGTTTCATATTTACAGATATCGCGCATTGTAGAAAACGAAATCCACCCTGCCACCTAGTAGATCACGCTTGCCACACAACACCACTCTGTTATTAGATGGAAGTGTAGAGATCCATTTCACACCCATGTCACTGTGGGGGCGAAATTGATCTCCCTTATCAATTTTCTTTGAAACATTTTTTTAAAAATAATTGTAATATATTTATATAGCATTTAGTCGTCAGGTGGTGATTTACAATCAATGTGCCTACATTAAGAAATTATTTAGTTAAAAATCTAGCGGTAAAACGAAAAAGCTGACATACATGTATATAATTTTGAAGATGTTTCTTTTGTCTCTCAATAGCAAAACACAGTTTGCAGATAGTATTGGTGATGCCGATTATTAGAAAGTGATATTATTCATTTGAAAGTGATTTGTTGGGAAGGAAGCAGTTATATAAAATGTAACTATGTCATCATAATTTAAGTATAAGGTCCTATTTATAATTAATATGAGATAACGTTGATTTTCTGTGCTTTGATAGTGAAAACATCTATTGTTGCATTATCATCTTAACACTAGGTTTCATTAAGAGAGCTATTCTGTGAGAAGGAGTCACTAGAGTTTATAGTAATTAAATGAGCATATATTGCGCTTAGATCTGAGATGTCCCTTTTTTTATTTAAACAATTCGGTGCTAAATGGGTTTCTGCCATCTCTAAGAATAGCCTTTTTGTTAAGTTGTTCTCTGTGTGTAATGTTGATACCGCCGAATAGTCAGGTTCATGTCCCGTATCTTGGACATGTTCCGATAGTGCGCATGATCGTTTTTTTAATCTGCAGTCACTTTTATGTGATGTTAAACGATCTTTTAAAACACGTGACGTTTGTCCTATGTACACTTGGTTACAGGAAGAGCAAGGAATACTATATACCACTCCTGACATTTGTATAGTATTTATTTTGTCTTTTAGTTTGGTAAACAGGTTGCCTACTTTTTTTGGATATTTTTGTGTGATTTTAATTGTAGGGATGGATTTGAACACTTTGATTATTTTGGTAGTGACAGTAGTGATAGCCGGAAGGGCATAGTAATATAAAATTCTATTTTGAGAAGCAAAAGCTGATATATCCGGAGAAACACCCCTCACACTCTCTACCCGTGGTGCAATGATCGAGCCTGTATTATAAATTAATTTTTTTAAAAGTTTTTTTGGATATGAATTTTCTAACAATGTGTTATATAGTCTATCCAAATTCCTTTGTTTGAAAGAGTGATGACAAATTTTGGTTATCCTAGACTTAAGTGCCAACACTAAGTTTATTTTCATTTTTTCTGTATGATACGAATGGTAATTCATATACCTGCCTGAATTGGTAGGTTTTATGTACCAATCTAAAATGACTTGGTTGGTTTCAGTCCGGATTAATTTAGTGTCAAGAAAAGGTACGCTCATGTTTTGTTCTTCTTCAATTGTGAATTGTATGTAACTATTGTAGCTGTTGAAAACAGTTAAAATTTCATCTTTTTTATCCAAAGGTATGGCGCAGACTATATCATCCACATATTTCTTTATAAAAGGTAAATGAAAGGATAGTTGTGAAATGCATGTATCCAGGAGATCGTCCATTACAAACTGGGCAAGTATAGGGGATAGTGTTGCTCCCATTGGAGTACCTAAAATTTGTTTGAAAAAGTTGTTATTAAATTGAAAATATGTTGATTGAAAAATGAATTCTATAATTTCGAAAAATTGATTTTTAGGTATTGTTGTGAGTTGGGATATTACCTGCCATCTAGCTTCAATACTTTTTTTCACTAAACCAAGAGGTATATTACTATACAAAGAAATTACATCCAGACTAATTAGTACATAGTTGTCTGGAATCTGTTTTTCGTTCATAAATTCTGAAAATTGAAAGGAGTCATATGTATAGTAGTCGTTGTCCTTGTTGTACGATTGTGTCAAAATATTAGCAACAAAAGATGATAGTTTGCTGTTAGGAGCATTAATTGATGATATAATAGGTCTTAATGAAAGAGTGGGTTTGTGGATTTTTGGCAAACCATAAAATTTTGGTGATGTTTGATTATAAATTGTAAGAGCCTTGGATTGTTGTTCATCAACAAAACCTCTCTTTTTCAAATTAGATGCTATTTTGTTGGCTTTCTGCTGAAGGGTAGATGTAGGGTCACGTGCTAATGGTTGATAGTATTTTCTATCTTGTAAGATTTCTTGTGATTTTGAAATGTAAGTATCCTTTAGCATTATGACCGTTACGTTACCCTTATCTGCCCTAGTTACATAAAGTTCTTCATTTTCCTTTAGGAATTTTTTAGTTTTATTGAAAAGAATATCAAGATATGTGTTGTTATATGGCCTTCTAAAGTGATTAGTTAAAATGTTGGTGATTTTAGCCCTGTATATGTTTTTGTCAGTTTCTGGAGAATGATAGATGATGTGCTCAATATCTGCTAGTATTTTTTTAATTGAAATATCACTTGAGGTGGGGGAGAGAGCAAATTTATACCCCAATGCTAAAACATTTTTGATATCATTTGGTATATTTATGTTAGTCAGATTCTTGATCCAGTTGTCTTTTGTTTGAATCTGCGTGTTTTCTATTTCACGTTTTAATTTATTTATTTTTTTTAAATTGGTTGTTTTTATTTTTTTGAATTTAGAGTTGTATGAGAGCTTTTGTTTGTTTTTAAATTGATCAAAAATATGTCTAGGAATAAGAGAAGTGATTTCTTTCGCGATCTGGGTCAAGTTTCTTTCTAAGTTAGTTATTGTTTTTAATGTGGTAGAAATTTCAAAGTTAAGAATTTTGTTTTCCAACCTGAGATTGAATTGCTTGATGCGATGTCCCGATGCGCCATCCTCTACCAGTAAGGTGCTATGTATGTTTTTTGTGCTGTTCTTGATCATCATGGTGTTTCTCCGGATATATCAGCTTTTGCTTCTCAAAATAGAATTTTATATTACTATGCCCTTCCGGCTATCACTACTGTCACTACCAAAATAATCAAAGTGTTCAAATCCATCCCTACAATTAAAATCACACAAAAATATCCAAAAAAAGTAGGCAACCTGTTTACCAAACTAAAAGACAAAATAAATACTATACAAATGTCAGGAGTGGTATATAGTATTCCTTGCTCTTCCTGTAACCAAGTGTACATAGGACAAACGTCACGTGTTTTAAAAGATCGTTTAACATCACATAAAAGTGACTGCAGATTAAAAAAACGATCATGCGCACTATCGGAACATGTCCAAGATACGGGACATGAACCTGACTATTCGGCGGTATCAACATTACACACAGAGAACAACTTAACAAAAAGGCTATTCTTAGAGATGGCAGAAACCCATTTAGCACCGAATTGTTTAAATAAAAAAAGAGACATCTCAGATCTAAGCGCAATATATGCTCATTTAATTACTATAAACTCTAGTGACTCCTTCTCACAGAATAGCTCTCTTAATGAAACCTAGTGTTAAGATGATAATGCAACAATAGATGTTTTCACTATCAAAGCACAGAAAATCAACGTTATCTCATATTAATTATAAATAGGACCTTATACTTAAATTATGATGACATAGTTACATTTTATATAACTGCTTCCTTCCCAACAAATCACTTTCAAATGAATAATATCACTTTCTAATAATCGGCATCACCAATACTATCTGCAAACTGTGTTTTGCTATTGAGAGACAAAAGAAACATCTTCAAAATTATATACATGTATGTCAGCTTTTTCGTTTTACCGCTAGATTTTTAACTAAATAATTTCTTAATGTAGGCACATTGATTGTAAATCACCACCTGACGACTAAATGCTATATAAATATATTACAATTATTTTTAAAAAAATGTTTCAAAGAAAATTGATAAGGGAGATCAATTTCGCCCCCACAGTGACATGGGTGTGAAATGGATCTCTACACTTCCATCTAATAACAGAGTGGTGTTGTGTGGCAAGCGTGATCTACTAGGTGGCAGGGTGGATTTCGTTTTCTACAATGCGCGATATCTGTAAATATGAAACTCGTTTCGGGGGTCAGTGACAGTGACCGCTCGCGGGCATTCATCAAACTTTCACCTCGATTTTCTGGACTCGCCACCTATTGGACGGTGATCCAAAGGGCCACATTGGGGACGCATGTGGCAGATGTTTCCTTTCAGTGGTTCTTTGGTGTTACCTACCTTTACTCTAGTGACTCATTCTCACCGAATAGCTCTCTTAATGTAACCTACTTTTGGAATAATAATGTAATAATAGATGTTTTCACTATCAAAACGCAGAAAATCTCGACACAGCCATCTAACAACAGAGTTGTGGGTTGTGGCAAACGTGACCTACTAACTGGCAAGGTGAGTTTCGTTTCCTGCAATGCACGATATCTGTAAATATGAAACTCGTTTCGGGGGTCAGTGACAGTGACCTCTCGCGGGCGTTTATCAAACCTTCACCTCGATTTTCTAGAGTCGTCACCTATTGAACGGTGATCCAAGTGACCATATTGGGGACGCAGGTGACAGGTGTTTCCCTTCCGTGGTTCTTTGGTGTTACCTACCTTTAACAACAGATATCGGGATTTTCTGCAGTCGCCACCTGTTGGACGGTGATCCGAGTAACCGTTTGTGGGGGAGCATGTGACAGATGTTTCCTTTCCTTGGTTCTTGGGTTGCCTACCTTCAGCAACGTATGTCAGGAGTAACCGAATTATTTTAAAAAAATTGTACAAAAAAAGTAAAAATTCTCGAACAATCAGTCAAACACATGTACAGTGATGTAAAACTATGATTGACTGTTTCTAAGTGATTTTCCGATGCTTTTCTATATTTTCCTGTTGTAATAATGCCTAACTTTGCAATTAATACCCAATTTGCACCCAAGGTAATAGATTTATTTATAAAAAAATTGTCACTTTTCATGTTATAGTAATTATTGCTTCTCTGTTTTGTAGCCTTGAAAAAGAAAATAAAGATTTTCGAAAGCTCGGCGTAGTAAAAAAGAGGTTTTACTTATATGGCCCTCCAATGACTGATACCCCAATACTTTAAAAAACTTTATATATATACAGGGTGTTATGGAAATGACTTATTATATTTTAAGGGGCCACTCCTGGGGTGGCCTAGAGTTACACTTGATAGTTTTTTTTTCTAAAATCGGAAGTATTTTGAATTTTGTAAAATACCTTAAAACCGGACCATCTGTGCCTCTATGAAAGTTCATTACCCCTAAACACGTGTTTTTGACATGACAAATTGGCGGAATTTCTACAGACAGCTGATTACCTTGCGACGTTGCCAAGTATTCGGGAAAATCTTTTTTTTAGGTTTTTTAAAAAAGATTAAATCAAAAACTATACTGCGATTTCAATTAAACAAGCCTTATTCAATAGGTATAGTTTTTACTCACCCCATGAAGTTGTATTGCTATCATAATACTTCGCTGAGTAAAAATCGTAGATACCAACAAGCCCTATGTCTGGAAATTTACACAGATAAACTATCACATCACAAAACATTCCCATCACATGTGTATTATTATATAAAGTGGGCTTTAATTAATAACAACGAAATTCATATTTAGTCTTTAATCTTGTAAAACTTTTGTGCAAATGATTATAAACAAATCTACTACTTTCTTGATGATAACAATACCTTCGCCATGTCTAGAATAACTCTCATAACATAAATTCAGAGGGCGCCACGTATATCAACCACAGAATAACAAGAACAAGCAATATATCTATCATGTATCACATTATTCAACAACTATACACTCCAGCAGCAAAACGCAAACAAATTTTATGCCGTTGCAAGTAAATGAATAATAAGAAATGATATTAAAAACAAATTTATGAAGCCATTGACTTTGAACTGCTCAGTACCTAATCACAGAACAGCAACAAATCACATTTCCCGCCCCCTGGACTATCGTGTTTAAATGTTGTGTGTCCAGTTAAGAGGACTGGATTGGATACCGTAATTATTATTCTTAATTGCAATGGCCACCTGTCTTGACGACAATCAACCAGCTATTATCATTACCAAGAAGAACAGAAGTCACAGAAGAAGAGAAAGAACATAACCGTAACGTTATTTGTTGAATTTAAATTGTTCTTTCCGTGAGTTTTTTTACTGTAGAACACGATCTCGGAAGAAGGAACGAAATGCTTCTATTACACTCCATTTTAAATGCAATGCAATTTTATAAAGGTAGGTATGCAACAATTTTTAAATTTTATTTTTCCAGTTCACAGAAAACCATACCGCAAATAATTCACCTTACGTCGTATAACATAAAAATACAGTTTTAAATTGTGAATAAATCTTTATTTTATCGGTTAATGATAGTTATATAATTGGAGATCTGCCCCATGTATACGATTTTCAATATCTGAAACTAGTTTTTGACCTCCGTGTAATGGTAAATTAAAAAAAATGAAAGATACAATATACTTTCAGCTTTAGCAGGAACTAGCTATGTCAAGGACAATAATTGATCTCGTAGATGTCTTCAATCAACCAAAGGCAGAATATGACATAGAAAATTGTGATTTAATTGAAAGTAAGAAGTGAGGTAAGTACAGGACAGTCAGTCACACACCCAAGTTAAAAATATGCAATATTTTAGCCCCACCTAAGTTTAAAATACAACTCCATATTTTTATCACACTTTAAATCAAAAAATTATAGAAGGGAGATTACATGGTGGTGAAGTTTATGTCCTCTTGGAATTATTTTTCTTGACATCTGCCCTCCATCATAGCTCAGGGTCTAAGGTGACATCTAAGTACATAGATGTGTTTAAATTGAGTATTAAGTTATTGTTTATGCTGAATAACTTTAAGGTCAAAAATATTATGTACTAATTGGGTCCCATTTAATTTTGTCCCATCATTAATCTGGTTGCAACTGCTAAAATAACAGTAGCATCAGCAAAGTAGCTATAGAATCGGTTCCTAGTGTAGGTATGTCACAATTGTATAATAGGTACAGTACCGGGCCTAGTACGTACACCTACAGTACACTAGTACACAGACTTGATATACCTACTGTCCGGGCTATATGCCTCTCGAGGAGCACTGAATTATAGAGAAAAATTTGCCGTATTTTATTCTAACACAGTTAGATAGTAAAATACTAGATTCAAATTGTAAGAAGCTACCAAAAAAAGAAGGAATTATTTCTTTAGTTTAGAATAAATTAGAGAGTCGTATAAAAATGTAGCAGTACCATTTTAATACGGAAGATGCTGGAAATGTGCCCCATTTGCCGCCAAACAAGCATGTGTTCTTCTTAACATGTTATCGCGAACTCTCCAAAAAATGTTATTCATATTTCTTATTTCTGCGGCTGCCATTTCTATGCGAATCTGTAATTCTTCTGTATTATCAATTTCCTCTTCGTATACTAATTCCTTCATTGTTCCCCACAAAAAAAGTCGCAAGGATTTAGATCTGGAGATCGTGGGGGCCAGAGCACAGGAGCGCGTCGTCCAATCCATCTGTTTTGAAAGTTTTCATTTAAATATTCATTAACGATTCCCGCATTGTGACATGGAGCTCCATCATGTAAAAGCCACATATTTTCCCTTACTGCAAGAGGAACATCTTCCAACAAACCTGGTAAATGGTTACGTAAAAAGTCCAAGTACCCTTCACCGTTTAATCGTACCGGCAAGATGTAGGGCCCTATTAGGTGATTTTCGACTATCCCTGCCCAAACATTTAAACTGAACTGCCGTTGATGGTGCATTTCACGGTACGCGTGAGGATTTTCCCTGCTCCATACATGAGTATTGTGCTGATTGAAAATTCCGTTTCGAGTAAAGCCAGCTTCGTCTGTGAACAGCACATTTCGGAACCAATCGGGCTCGTCTTCACTTTTCTGCGCGAACCACCTGCAGTATTCCCGACGGGAAGCATAGTCCTGTGGAAGCAGAGCTTGTACTTTTTGTACATGGTAAGGGTGGAGTTGTTCTTCATTAAGAGTACGCCAAGTAACATAATTCGACGCTCGCCCGACTTGCGTTGTTATACGCCGGGTACTTAAACTGGGATTATTTTCCACTGCGTTTAAGATTGCCTCTTCTGCAGCCAACGTATTTGCTGCTCGGGGTCGTCCTCTGTCGCGTGCAGCACCAAAGCCGTGAAAGGTTCCGTGGTCCCTTAGTTGCTGAGTCACAGATACAAATGTTCTTTCACTAGGCGGATCGCGACCCGGAAAGCGTTCAATATATAAAATACGCGCTTGGCGAGCATTTTCGTTCGCTGCACCGTAGCATAAAACAATATCGGTTAATTCTAAAGATGTTCTAGGCATTTTAAAATTTCAAAAACCAAAATTGACAAGTAATTATTAAAATTTATTAGAACTGGGGAACAAACAATTGAAAGTGGCGCGTCAGTAAATTCAGCAGAGCGTCTTCGTATTGGTTCATATTCCAGGGCCGCCTTCGTGAAAATAAAAGTCGAAAGTAGTCTATAACCACTACCACCGATATAACTCGGTGGTAGTGCTATAACAACCTCTTATTTGTTTTGTGTCTATAACCTAACATTTTAGTTTTGACTCTGTTTTAATGTTAATAAGGTTTTAATTTCTAAGTTAAAATTATATTTTAATTAAAATGGGAAATCCATACCATAATAAAAACTTTTGAAGATATTTCATTATCCGTTTTTTGGTTATAAAACAGGAGAAAAAGTATAATATTTCGAATTTGAATTACCTAATAACGACCTTGAGTACGTGTATCTTCAGGTTTGTAAAATATTTGGAATGCCCGACTTATTGAGAAACATAATTATTCTATTATACTTACTGCCATGTTAAAAAAAAACACAACTATATTTTTTTCAAAATCGAGGTATGTATCTGTACCTAACTACCTATGGGTAAAGCAAAGATCTTGCCCTACGTTAAAAATAACAACCAAATATAATTTTTACCTTAAGTACACTACCTACAAATCGTAATATAAATCGAACACCATTTTCTGAACGTCCTTGTTGAATCGATTTATTTTTTGTTTGATGTATGGTTTTGGGTTTGCCTGATATTGCCTCAGCATTCTCCCTTTTCCTTTTATCATTTTTAAAACAATTAGGTGGTAGAGGATATGTGTAATATTGTTTTTTCGTCGTAGGTGTGTTCTGTAGTGCCACTTCCATAAATTTGAAGTTGAACTGGTTAATTTTTCTGTTGTGATTGTGTTTAGCTCATTTGCTTTTATGTATTGGATGATCTCCTCATTAACCTTGTGAATTTGGCATTTATTGAAGCTGTATTTAGGAGGTGCTAAAATAGGTCCAGGACGAGTATGTATTAGTGTCAATCACCATTTTCATGGCAAGATGGTTTGAGCATGTAATAAGTCGATGGTTTTTATATTTTGTTTAAGGTTGTTTGTATAAAGAAACAAGTCTGGTGTAGAGTTGAACAATAAACATGTAGGAGGAGTATTTTTTTTAATTGCTCTTCTGCAAGAAACCATTAATTTGTTTTTTATTTTCTTTGTTTACATTAAAATCACCAATAATTATGGAATATTTATACAGTAATGCTTTTCCAATTATAGTTTTCTCAATTCGAGAGGTTGGATGCATGTAAACCAAAAATATGTGTAATTGATCATTTTGGAAAGGGATGGGAACATGCACGCATTCGTTTAAAAAATTGTTCATTTGGGGTGTTTTAGCTTTCTTCATTTTTAGTGAAGGGTGCACTTGTGCCATATTTCCAAACCCGAGTATTAGTTATCACATGTCTTTGCAGTTGGTGGATTCTGTGGTTTTTGTCTCTACCAATAAAATGCAGTTTATTTTTTCCCTTTCTACAGTATTGTACAGAACACTTTTTTGTCTCTATAGCTATTTACGTTGTTGTCAATAATGTAAAGATGATTATTCATCAAACTGAATACTATTTTCTCCGTGTAATGGTTCTGTTGGGTCGTCATCATCTTCTTCCTTTAAGCCGTCTTTACTTTTATTTATTTTGTTACAATCTTTAGCAATTTTTTTTTTACGTCGAAGTTCGAACCTTTGAGTACTGCCAATACAATAATAAAAATGTAATATTTTACATTTCTTAACTTTTAATAATTGGTTCAACTAACTTTTAGGAATGTATATTGTTACTTCTAGTATAACCTAGGGTTTATCCAAATCATTTTGAATTTTAAAGTTGCATTATACTTCTAAGTGCTAGTTTTAAATACAACTCCATATTTTTATCACACTTTAAATCAAAAAATTAAAGAAGGGAGATTATACATGATCTTCTTTATCACGAAAATGTCAAAAAGAAAAATTAATATTCATTAGCCGAAATGCTAGCCAAGACATTAATATCACAGGAGTAATGACCATTGAGAAGCTTCTGTCTCGATCAGATCGCCACGTTTTCTTTTGACTTCCATAATAATAGCCCAAAATCCTTAAGTGTTTCTCATAAGAAACATGACTAAGCGCAATACTAATGAGCGATTATTGAACTTAATCTACGAAAGTCTAAATTTTATTCTAGTTTTTACCAAACGGTGTCGCTTAGTGTTCTAACGGTTAAAATTCTACACACTTTATTATGTACAAACTTCGCTTTTGGTAGGTACTACTATGCTAAAACTAGCTCGAAGGGTTTTCTACTCTTTAGCATTATTTTTAACCCAGTGTTGTTAAGGAAATGGATTGGCTTAACATTCACATGGTGGTGAGGTTTATGTCCTCTTGGAATTATTTTTCTTGACATCTGCCCTCCATCATAGCTCAGAGTCTAAGGTGACATCTAAGTACATAGATGTGTTTAAATTGAGTATTAAGTTATTATTTATGCTGGATAACTTTAAGGTCAATAATATTATGTACTAATTGGGTCCCATTTAATTTTGTCCCATCATTAATCTGGTTGCAACTGCTAAAATAACAGTAACATCAGCAAAGTAGCTATAGAATCGTTTCCTAGTGTAGGTATGTCACAATTGTATAATAGGTACAGTACCGGGCCTAGTACGTACACCTACAGTACACTAGTACACACACTTGATATACCTGCTATGAAGTCTGAATGGGATTCTTGTTGTATTCTGAAGTATCTTTCTGGGATGTAGAATCCAAGAACTTGCTAGTGTTGTTTGGGAAGAAATAATCTGAGATTCTATAATAATTCAGACTTTTCAATTATTGGCTTTAATATAAATGATGTAAGGTGAAACTTCGTGTAGTGGTTTTTCTGGCTCTGGGATCAAATTTGTTTAGAATATAAACATAAATGGATGAGAATATTCTCAAACCACCGCAAAATGCGTTATACAATAAGGATTAAACAAATATTGCCAGAAACAGGTACTGTCCGGGCTATATGCCTCTCGAGGAGCACTGAGTTATATAGAAAAATTTGCTGTATTTTATTCTAACACAGTTAGATAGTAAAATACTAGATTCTAATTGTAAGAAGCTACCAAAAAAAGGAGGAATTATTTCTCTAGTTTACAATAAATTAGATAGTCGTATACAGTGGCGTAACTAAGGGTATGTGCGCTCCCCCGCAAAATTTTGAAAGCGCCCTGCTATTTGGCACCTGTCTGAATCCTTCACACTTACACCATAGTAAAAAATATTGTCATTTGTAAGCGTTGTTTAATATAGAAAGATATAAAGTATTGTAGAAAACAATTTTTTGTTGTAAAAATAATGAAATTTTAAAATAATGTAGGTACTGTTATTGGGGTATAATAATAAATTATTGAAATTGTTAATTATCATTTACTACGTTACCCTTATTTTATATCTACTCACATATTACATTATTTCTCATTCATTATTGTTTATTTTTAATTTTAATATTGTGACAATGATGAAACAAGGGATTTGAGGGCGCCTCTGGCTTTGCTGCGCCCCCCCCCCGCCTGCGGGGGCGGTTTTTCCGCCACTGGTCGTATAAAAATGTAGCAGTACTATCTGTTTTGAAACTTTTCATTCAAATATTGATTAACGATTCCCGCATTGTGACATGGAGCTCCATCATGTAAAAGCCACATATTTTCCCTTACTGCAAGAGGAACATCTTCCAACAAACCTGGTAAATGGTTACGTAAAAAGTCCAAGTATCCTTCATCGTTTAATCGTGCCGACAAGATGTAGGGCCCTATAAGGTGATTTTCGACTATCCCTGCCCAAACATTTAAAGTGAACTGCCGTTGATGGTGCGTTTCACGGTACGCGTGAGGATTTTCCCTGCTCCATACGAGTATTGTGCTGATTGAAAATTCCGTTTCGAGTAAAGCCAGCTTCGTCTGTGAACAGCACATTTCGGAACCAATCGAGCTTGTCCTAACTTTTCTGCGCGAACCACCTGCAGTATTTCCGACGGGAAGCATAGTCCTGCGGAAGCAGAGCTTGTACTTTTTGTAAATGGTAAGGGTGGAGTTGTTCTTCATTAAGAGTACACCAAGTAATATAATTCGACGCTCGCCCGACTTGCGTTGTTATACGCCGGGTACTTAAACTGGGATTATTTTCCACTGCGTTTAAGATTGTAGTGTAACGTATTTGCAGCTCGGGGTCGTCCTCTGTCGCATGCAGCACCAAAGCCGTGAAAGGTTCCATGGTCCCTAAGTTGCTGAGTCACAGATACCAATGTTCGTTCACTAGGCGGATCGCGATCCGGAAAGCGTTCAATATAATTAACCTGCGACTTGCTCCAAAATTAAATCCTAATCAATATCATCTGAATGGAATTTCAAAAATAAACAATAATTTAACAAGTAGGGGCATAAACAGATGGCTGGTACTTATTTTTTGTTTTAGGGTCTTCACTTCTACGTTTCTCAGTATCAATCCTAGAGATATTGGATGCAGCAAGATGATATCAGAAATATTAAATTATCCTGAGAGTGTATTCTTGGAAGGTATTTTAATTTTATTATTTTATTAATGATTAAATCTTAATATTAATATACTATAACCTACACTCGGGATGAATGTGCTTTATGTTAAATATGCTTTATTACCAAAAGGGGTACTTTTCTGATTGACAAAGTAAAGTACAATAAATAAAATTTAAAAAACAATATTTTTAAATTTTATAAAGGAAAACAAGACACATCCATATGTAAAAAAAAAACAAAAAAATAGATAGGTAGGTACTTATCGCCCCAAGACAAATCAGTAAACTCTCACATTCTTTCTTTGGTCTAAATTTATACTATGAAAAATAAATAAATAAAATTTGTAAATCGCGCGGACAGTAAACTAAAAAGTTTTGATTTTCCCGGGGGTAAGTCAGAACATTTGTACTGGACGTACAGCAGACATGAAGAGATCCATTCCTACCTATTGCAGAACATTTGTGTTGTTTCTTCAAGTCCTGCGTAGAAATACTATTGTTAACTAAATAACAGTCTACTCATACTGATACTTTAAAGAAAATACTACAAAAATGTATTTATTTTTTGATAATTAGTATTTTTTACTTGTAGGTACAGATTATGATGAGACTTAATAAGAGAAGGGTTCTAAAGGTCCTTCCAATCTGGAGGATTCCCATTTCAAAGCAAGAGTAAATACCACAATCGCTTATGGCTGTCAAAATGTCTCCCGTATTGTAAAAGTCAGAAAATGGGTAATGTTAATATAATTCATTACAACTAGGAGACTATTCTTTAATGTGCGATAAGTGAAATGATATGTTTCTTACAACCTTTTAACGTTTTGTTTTAGGACAATCAACAGGTTTAAGGCCTTACAAGTAACGACAAGACATGAAGAGGTTATACAGAAAAAGCTTGATACAACAATTTTTCATTTAAAACAAAGAAAGCGTTCCTACCCTAAAAGAAGAACATGAAAAAACTAAAGAAACGCAATACATAAACTGCAAGGGTGTAAAACATACCTTAACAAGTAACGAGCAATCCACGACTAAAATAAAAAGAGAAATGAGGCTCCAGTAGGTGTAGGTCAAAGGTCACCTAACTTATAACACAGAAAAGAATAGAAGTGAAGATGAAAATATAGACAGATAGCCCTGACCTTCCGGTTGTTGTAAACGAAAAATTAAATAAGATAATTAAAGACTAAATGGGACTTGAATGTAAACACATCGTTCATACAAGTAAGAATGGGGCTCTCCATGGCTCGTCCTATTTCTAGCTTCTCCAGTTAGTCAAGTTTTTTGCCCCTATTGTTTTTTGAACTTTTCCAGGTGTTTTGCAATCAAGTTTAACTGTAATGGTGCGTCTTCACGCTCGGTGCAACTTGCGCAAGTAGACTTGTCATGCCAATTTGCGCAAATGAACTGAGTCATTGAATCCTATTGAATCCTATTGAATTCTGTTGAATTCTGGCTGGTGCAAGTTAACGATTTTGGTTTTCACACAACAATTTACTTGTGCAAATTTGCAGGTACAAACCTATTTGCGCAAATTGCATGAACGTGAAAACGCACCATAAGAAAATGGTTGGCAAAATCAGAAGTACTGACTGAACTGACAATCCGGGCGTAAAATTTTCACTAGAGTTCAGGAATAACTTGGTTTAGGACCATTTTTTATTGCTTGTTTTCCTTAACAGTTTGTGAATCATAAAATAAAGAACTATTGTTAATTCGCTTATTATTTTTAAACATTTCCCACATCTCGGGTTGAAGCATTCACTGCCAAAATTAGACCTTGAGGGCTTGTTATCTGTGATTTGCCTTGAGGTCCTTTTTTTGAAAACAAAAAATTGAGCTGTTCAATCAATTACTTTCTAAAAATTATTAGCAAAAAGGGCTTACAAGTGCTTCGAGGTTCCTGAAGGGTTTCAGGCTATTTTAAACTAAAGTGGTCCCTACTACCCATCTGAAAAATCTACGTGGATACACATACCAAAGGAAAGGTGTAAAATTTTAGTTAGATAGTCTAAACCGTTAATTTTAAATAAACTAATACTTTATCCATACCTGCACTAAACACGATTCGGTGGCCCTACTTAAAAGGCAATTACATTATAAAAATATTGGATAACTTAGATACCAAGCCCTTGATATTTACAATACATTTAAATACTTTTATTTGAGTGGGTAGGTATACAACTCTGCATTCTACTTATACATTTTTTTAGAGCAAATAGTGCCAATATAAAACTTCTTTTGAATAGTTTGTGGTCAGTAAATATTAGTTACGACTAGTAATGCACAAGCCTTCTTAAACAATGCGAGTGCAACAAAGTGGGTCAACATTTTTTCCCGAGGGCCCTCTCAAAAATGGTCGTTTTATTTTTTTATGGATATTGCCTTTCTAAAGTATTAAAACTCAAGACTCATCTGTAACATTAAATATGTATGCTGCTATCCTATTCTAACACCTAGAAATTCCTAAATTGATATCATTTTATAACATTTTTTAAATTAACTCATTTAAATCGCGCGCCAATTGAAAATGACGACCAATCGGCTTAGCGAGCGTTTGACCGCATCTGATTGGCTGATTTACATAACCGTATCAAACGTGTGTCTGGCCAAAACGCGTTGTTTTCAATCCGGATTTTGTTATAAAGTATTGAGTCTATAACTAGTAATTTCTTGTATTAATAACACAGAATTAAAGAGCTAATAACTTGATAATGTCCCGAACAGTTAATGTGTTGTTAAAGTGAATAAATGTCCCGCTAGAATCATTTGAAATGGTAACGGTATAACGTGGATTTCTTGCCGATATGTTTTTTATTTCAAGGTATGTACAAATAAAACTAGAGCAATACGTAGACAATTTTTCGTGTAATAGGGTAGAAACTAAAGCATATTAAAGTTAAGTAGAAAAAATTAAATATTCAAAAAAGGTTATCTGATGAAACTGATGTAGTAAATGTGGCAACACTGCTCAAAACACATGTTTTGGGCTGACGATATCTAAAGACAATATCTGACAGTAACTGTCAGATTTTTGTCAACAATATTTTTTTTGACAAGTAGTACGAATCAGCTGTTTGATCATTGGCGCGTAGGTGTTTTGAGCTAAATTTTTGAAGGCATTTTTCTCGAATTTCTAGCTTCGAGCGCCATTTAACGCAATTTTTCCCCAATTCGGCTCGACCTATAGATTTACGGGTTAAAAAATAATAAGTCATTTCCATAACACCCTGTATATATATATATATGTATAGGTATATTCATTGGTGCCAATTCCATGGATGCACTGGGTGGGCAAGCACCCAAACTAAATTTGTAATGGGAGCGGAGCACCCATACAAATATTTATTTAAGCACATACCAGAAGGCGTAGGCTCGTCCGCAAACAAATTTGCGAATTATCGTTTACTTTTTGTCTATTTATACAGAGTTTTCTATTTGCTAATTATTTAGATTTTATTATATTGCATTTATATTATGTTTTGTTTTCATTATCTAAGTTTTTATTAGAATAGTTTATGATTTTTGATGTTTGGGTATTGAACTAATTAATAAATTAAACTGCAACATTTTTTATCACATTTTTTTATATGTGAAAGTTGGGTAAGAATGTGGTCTTAGAATTAGAAAATGCTTGCTGCGGCGCTTGATCTGTTTCCTTCAAACCACCACCCCTTGCATAATTATTTTAATATAATTATTAGATATCTATGTCCTTGGCTAGAGGACCCATACATAATTTCAAAAATCGGCGCTTATGGGTATATTACACAATTATTTAAAGTTTATTTAATCAGGTCAATCTATTATTTAATGAAAAATAACTATTATTTCTATCGTGAAAATCTTTGTAATTTATAATTTAATCTAGTTATCCAAATCTGGCAACAGGTCAACGCGACGAGTGTAAGGTAGTAGACCATACAAATAATTTAATTGACACAGGTTCCAAACAACCAAATTTAAAGACTTCTCACATGGGTTGTTGCGTTAAGTTTATTTTATTTTCATGTAATTTTAATATCCCCTTAAGTTATAATAAAAAGTCGTATTCAGAAAAGTTGTAGGCACGTCTATGACACGGTGCTTAAAACTTCATATTTATGACCTTTATTCTATTCTATACTGAATAATGAATAATTGAATATTAAAGATTAAGAGACAGTGAAATATAATCACTAAGAGTTTATAATAAAAAATAAAATATATTTCGGAGCTGTGAGCCGCCACTGCCAGTCTTATCTGAGCAAATTAGAAAGTGAGGTAAAAAGATAATATCTATTTGTTCCAGATCCAAGAGGGGCGTGTCTGATCTCTTTAGGGTGCCTGGAACAAAATGGTGTGGAAAAGGTTACTCTGCCGACAAATACACCCGACTAGGAGGATTTTCAAGAACTGACAGGTAATTATTATGAATGTAATTTTCAATTTCATGATGGTGTTTAATGAGAATCGAATAAATGGATGGGCATTCAAAAATATAACATTCAATAAAATAAGTATAAAAATAATATGATGGTTTTACTCTTTTATTTAAATTTCTTAAAAAATCTATAAATATTGTATGTTGCCCTGTAAAACAGAAGATCTCAGACATTTCCAAAAAATGCAAAAAAACACTCACATGATTCCATTTATATTGGGTATCCTGTCCTTATGTATTTGCATAAATAGGATATTTTATATGGGATACATTTTTTTTTTAATTCCAAATGTGTTTAAAATCACTATTGTACTCCGTACACTTTTTAGATATTATAATAAATTTATAATAATATGCAAAGCAACAAATCAGAAATATGATAAATTTGGGTTTAAAAATTTTAGGTTAGTTATAATGTAGCACGAAAGTTGTCGTCGACGTCGTCTGGCACGAAAATGAGAAAAAATGACAGACGGCGTGGTTAGAGCACATATATAAACAATATATAGCCAATATATGGCTAACACCGTATTACAGAAATGTCCCTTGATTTTGCGTCTGCGCAGTTTGCGTTATCTTCGGCTTTACTCTGATTTAACATTATTTGTTTGAATAGCTATTGATTCATAAAAAATGGCAATTATAGTAAATTTTGGTATAATATGAAATATAAAAAGACGTAGGACATTAATTTTCTCGAAGAAGCAATACAACGCAAAAATTATGAAAATTTCGGGACTTGCGTATATTGTGGTCTAGATATGGAAATTAAAATTTCGTTTTACAGTTTAGTTTTCCGTATAGTTTCGTAAGTAATTATGGTTGTTCCTAACAGATGCCCTTTGTTGTCTAGTATCCTTCTATTATTTTCTATACAACATACGACGAAAGTTGCACAAAAGTACTGTTTTTGTTTTAAACAGATTACAAGCAAGTCAGAACGGAGGTTTTGAATGTTTACAGTAGGCGTGAGAAACATGTGCATTTATATGTTTTGGTACGTTGTTTGAAAAAAAAATGAATTTGTTAGAAAGGATATAATAATTGTGGAATACCTCAATGCAGCACATTATAAATACTGTAAAACAGTAAGAAAAACATTTATGATATATGAGATATTAATTTATATCATAAATCTACAGTTAAGGTGTAAGTAGTCAGGAAAAATGTCAATGTGCAGCACACTGCAGAAATATTTATATGTCATAATATGAAATATATAATATTGATTCATAAGTGGATATACTGTGAATTATTACTTTGTTTGGGTGGCAGGAAGAGAAAAGCATTTTTAAAATATTTCACTATTATATATTCATTAACCAATGTACGCCGTGAAAAGATGGTGTCAACAAATTGGCACTGAAAAGTAAAAAGGTTACCATGACTTTACTACCCAGTAAAAAGTAAAAATATATTAATAAGTATTGAAAAAATTAATCCCAACTAAACTTAATTGGATTGCACTGAAGTTAGTTTAAATATATCGGTAACAAACATTTTAAAAATTATTTTAAGTAGGTAGGCACAATAAAGAACTGAAAACTACGCGTGCAAATGTCACAAACACGTCAAACACTAAAGGATAAATAGACGAACGGTTTTGGACAAGATAAACGTCAATTTTAGGGAAATATTAAAAAATCGCAGAACGTACTGCGCATGAGTAAAGCTTCCACGAAAGGAATTGTCAAGGTGCATACCGTAGACATTTTTTGATTTGTCGGCCATTAGCTTTGTTTTCCACTGGTGGAAGTTCAGTGCGTTAGAGCAATTGTAAATTCTTGGGCGCTAGTTGCTTGTCATAACTTCTGTCTCAGGACATTGCAAGTAGTGAACCTGGCTCCAAACATGGTGTGCTACACCAGA
The DNA here is from genome assembly GCA_963920685.1 of Polydrusus tereticollis. Lineage (NCBI taxonomy): Eukaryota > Metazoa > Arthropoda > Insecta > Coleoptera > Curculionidae > Polydrusus > Polydrusus tereticollis. The sequence goes on from OY987333.1 coordinate 83,422,838, forward strand.
CTTGTTTGTTTCTTGTCTCAGTGTGTGGTTTCGATGTTCTAAGGAGTCGTAGGATTTCACCAACATTTTCTACACTCGCAAGGTATTCCATATACACAATTCTTCAGTGTTGGTCTGATCTATGTTAGGTGGTGGTCAAATGTTGCCAAAATATGTTAGAACTTGATTTAATATAAATAATAGTATATAAATTCATGTCAGTAATTTTTATTTTCTATGCATTATGCATAAAATATAATATGTTTTTAAACGTGCGCATCTTTTTTAAATGTAATACCTAGTTAATTATATTTTATTTTTATAGGTGTTGTAGAAAACACGATTTATCATGTCCTTTCTGGATTGGTGGCTTTGAAACAAAATATGGGTTATTCAACTGGAGACTTAATACGCTGATGCATTGCAGTTGTGATGAAAGGTAGGTTGATAATTAATCCAGGTTCAAATTATGTTTTTTTTCTTAAATGACACCTTTAGCCGAGAGACGAAATTGGCAACATATGTATGTATAAAAGGAGCTTTCGCACGAGATTTACTAAAGAGTTTTCAAATTGAGTTTTTAAATGTCATGCAAGGTAACCACCTATGCTTTGCTTAATTCTTTCTTAGTCGCTCTGATTTTTTTTCGCTTTACAAAAAGATCTTTGTACAGAGACTTTGTAAGAAAATGTTATATTGTTCTATCATTAAGACTATTATGTATATGATTACTGCATACTAAATATATTTGTAAGGAAATACATAGAGCCACGTTTACTAACAGTACAAAAAAATATATTCAATGTATTTATACTCCACGGAAAAATACAAACACAAAGTTTGCTTTCTTTTAAATCCTTTTTTCAATGTTAAACTTTGTTAAGTAAACAACTTTGCCCTTTTTAAAGACTCCATTAAAATCAAGTGGTAGATACTTTAAACGAAAAGGTCAAGAAATACATGTGCTATGCAAATCACTTGAATGTTTATCCAGATTCATAACACGTATTATACATATTCATCACTTATATTAGTAGGAGCGCCGACGGTATGGAAGTCATAAAATATGTCATCCCAAATTGAATTTTGGTTATGCTAGATTAGTTCCTGAGATACCTAGTTTCGAAATTATCCGAGTGACGTAAAATAAATTAGGTAGGTACTATTTTTTGACAGCCGGACAGAAAGGTGGAGCTACTATTGTTAGACATTTGGTGGAGTCAATGCGTACTTTGTAACTAAAATTACTTAACTACGTATTTGCAAGTTGATTAGAGCCGGTAAAGATAGATATTCCTAATCAAAAATTTACTACCTTTACATTAATACCTTACTCGACCAGATCAACCATGAGAGTCGTTTTTGTTGATTGAATAACTATACCTTCGGGTGCGACAAAGTGAGGTACTACGGCAACGCTTACGCCACTTTTAGTCCCTGATCACAAAATATGTTTTATTCAGAGGTCATTTGGTATCTGTTAACCAAAAACAATGCATAAACAATTGCTTACAATTTCCTATGACCAAAATTCGATTTGAGAAATTTTTCACCTAATCACGGTGAAATAAAATATAATATTATGATCTACTTGCTGTTGGCTCCTACACTATAATAATAATTACGAAATTAGCAAAAAAATTAGAAATTATAACTATTTGTTTTCCATTAGATTGATAATATAGTGTCTTTAAAAATAAAATTTTTGGTAGCAAACGACTTATATGTAGGCATATTGCCTTTTCAATCAAAGTACAATATTACATTATTTTCTTCTTGAGGTGACTATTTGTGATGCAGATCTTTCTAACCGCCTCGGCCAACTGGTTGCATTTTCAGTTCCTGTCAAAACGATAACTCTGGGGAAATAAAGACCGCTTATCGACCCATTACGCAACAAGGTAAAAATGTCTCTTGTCAGGGGGTTAGAATGGGAGTTTTTGAAGGTTGCCGAGATGATCGCCGATGTGAAATTTGTCTCCTTTCATATTGTGTTAACATAGACATTGTTACATGCTTTAACTGAAAACTTTTATAATAAATGGAAATATCAAAATCGCCTGATAAATTGGTCTGATGACGACTTGAGCTCCACGAGAGAGAGTACCATATAATTATTTTCCGACAATAGCTTAGAAAAATCTTATAAAAAATTAACATGGAAGTTACCTTAAAAATAATGACGAATTGAAGATGTCATCAAATGAGTTCAATGCCTTTTTTGGTAACATGGCTTTTGACCTACAGAAACAAATAAGACCATCTCTTTTGAATCCTTAAGATTTCGTTCCCCTGGCGCCTGGGAACTTTTTAACTTTCGAGAGGTCACTCTTAATGAAATGCGGGATATTTTGACTGAAGTAGTCAACAAGGGAAGTAAAGATCTGTTTGAGTTCACTGTAGATATTATTAAAAGCATTACAAATCTCATTGTTAGACCCGTGATCCAACTTTTAATCACTCTCTTCATGACTGTGTCTTTTCTGATATTCACAAGCGGTTCTGATCATTATAAAGGGGGATCCTGACGTCCCCTCTAAGTGTAGACCGATATCACTCCTTCCTCTACTAACAAATGTATTTGGGAAGTATTTGGCCTTTAGAATTGTGAAATACTTTGAATCTATTGGTCTCCTTATAGACAGATAGATTGGCTTTCTTAGATTTGGTCTCTAGGTCCATGACGCTTTTGAAGGTCACCTTCTGCGACCTGAGTAAAGCCTGCGATTGCGGCTAGCGTGAGATATTTCTTTAGAAATTCCGAAACTATGGATTTAGGGGCAGCAGTATAGCAATTATTTCTAGCTAGCTTTCTAATAGGACTCGGAGGGTGCTAGTGAGTGGGACGGAATCAGCGGAGAGGGAGGAGATGAGTGGGTGTACCACAAGGGTCAATACTAGGCCCCCTCTTATTACTAATCTATGTCAATGATCTTCCTTAAATTGATCCAACTAGCTCCTACACCCTCTTTGGTAATGATACTACTATCACCTGCGATGATCGGGATCTCACTGGAGAAACGAAGGCATCGCACGAGGCGCAGAGGAGGGCTAAATGATAGTTTACAGCTAATGAGCTGTTTTTAAATATCGAAAAAACCCAAAAAATAGTCTTCTTGACGAGACCACTTCCTCCTGGTGAGAGAAATAATAGCATAAAGTTCCTGCGAGTCTATCTGGATACAGGACTACACGAGACTATCCATACGACTGCCCTTAAAAACAAATGGGGATCTGACACCTCTCTCTTCCGATGACTTTCTGAATGTGTCTCGCAGTCCACCTTGAGGCCGGCATATTTTGCACTCTTCCACTCACTTTAGCTATTTTGGCCTGAGGCCACAGAACTGGCTGTCTCTTTCAATTCTGACCTTACCTTTTTATTTTATCAAACAACATCTCAACCAACACCGGAGACATGAAGATTTATAAAGCTATAGCGCCCGCAACAAGCGGAACCTAGTGCCTTCATATAGGCGGCTCCAGAGAAGTCGAGATTGCCCGAACTCTCCTGGCATAACTTTTTTAAATAAACCTACCTTAATTCGAAACATTAACTATATTTAAGAAAAGAGTTACCTATCGGAATTTTTTATAATATTCATGAGATTTTGAACTATGTTGTTGAACTTTGAATTTTTGAACTTTAACGTGTTAGACTTTATATTTTATCATTTTTTGAGTGAACTTTACGAATATTTTAAGTTTTTGACTAATGCTAATACTGCTTGACTTGTTTAAATAGATCATGTATATGACACCAATAAATGATTTGAATTTAAGTTATCATTTTTAGAATACCTTTTTAAATTGGAAATACTTATTACGTTTAACTTTTACTTCACAATATTAATCAGATTTGAATATTTACCAACATTAGCAATCACACGGCTAGTAGACGAACCTGAACTAATACATTAAAAAAAAAACTGAGACAAATAATATTTAAAGTGATTCTTTTTGTGATGAGTCTTGAATTAGGGGGGTTAGATTCAGGAAGGTCGTCTCAAACTCGTTCTCCAAATAAAAGCATTCTGTATCGTTCGAGAGACACTAAGATAAACCAAGTACAGGCGTTGCTGCAGTGGCTCACCAGACTGCAGTGGCTGAAGTTAATTCTATTTCTGCCAAATTACTGCTGGGTAGAATCAAGTGGATATTCAGTTCTATGATTCAATACATACGCTTCTAGCTAGCGTACCGTTTCCATGACAACAAAAGCTGTCTCTTAAAAATAAGTCGATGCTACTGTCAGAAAACTTAACCTTAGATTTTAGTGATTGGTATATTTTGACAGGGGGATTGCCTTTAATAGTTATTTATGATATAAGTGTTAAAAATAGTTTTAAGACAAAAATATCATACAATATTTTTTCTACAGACGGCAATAAAAAGCATACCGTCGGTGGCACTGCAATATATGCTATGTGTAATTTTGGCAATTTTTAGTTATTTGTGTTTTCTAAATAAATGCTCTGTGCTTCACAGTTTAAAATATATGCTATGTGTTTATGTTTCATAGTATACTAGTTAAATGTGTCTGTAATATCTGCTAAGTGTTTCGTGACATGGAAATAACTGCTATGTGTAAAAGTAACACATAGCACATATTACACCAACACCAACAGTTAGTTGAAATATTTGTGCATGTAATTGCACATAGCAGGTATTTTCTAACCTCAATGAAAATGTTTTTGTTGAGTTTGTTTAGCTGTGTGGAAGGGTTGGTGTTTGTTTTGTTAGATTCTGTAGTGAAAATAAATATTTGTTTAAACCATTATGTCTTCAAGATCGGCATTAATTTTGCAATTAGCCATGAATGCCCACAGGGTTGCAACGGACAGTAATCCGAATAACAATGGACGTAACATTATACCTCGCATTATACAAAACAAAGGTATTTATATAAATGCATTTTCGTATTCTAATATTTTTTTAATATTCTACAAATTTTAGTCAATTCAGACCTTATATTTGCCCAACAAGATTCAAGCGACTTACATACAATGTGTAACACTTCCATTTCAGTAACGCCTCAATATTGTAATGACAATGACACTGTAAGGGATTCTACTGTGTTTTAGATGATGAACATACAACTACCCACTCGGGAAAAAATATTCGATTATTTCTGGAACTTGCCGAGCTGGAGTGTTAGAGCAGCTTATTTGAGAGGTTTAGTAATAACAAATGAGCCTAAACGAAGAAGAAAACAGACACAAAATTTACAGATGCGCAGGAAACAGTCACACGATTGTTTTTTTCCCACTGAAAATGGCGAAAAGGTAATGGTGTGCAGAACAATGCTTCTCAATTCATTAGACCTCGGAAGAAATACATTTGAACGATGGACGAGTTTGGGCATACAGAGTCGGACAAACCACTCAGAACAAGAAGATTATAATAATACCACCAGCAAACAGAAGGGAACATCTGGTTCCTCAGCTAAAAGTAAACAAAATAAAGCGAAGACTCAGGAACTTCAACAATGGCTCCGAGATTTACCTAAGGTTCCCAGCCATTATTGTCGCAGTTCTTCAAAAAAACTTTATATAGAATCAGTATTTAGATCGACTATACATATTTACAAGGTGTACAAAAAATTTTGTAAAGAGAATAAGACCCAATTTGTCTCACGCACATTATTTAGAAAAGTACTGAAAGCAGAAAATATTGCAATTCATAAACCGAGGAAAGATCAGTGTGATCTCTGTTGTGCATGGAAAGTCAGAAACGTATCAGAAGAAAAATACAAAGAACACTTATTAAAAAAAAATGCGGCTGAAGAAGCTAAGAAGAAAGCAAAATAATCATCAAGTCAGGAGAAGTTTGTCATAACCATGGATCTACAGTGTGTTTTACTTGCACCTAAGTTAGAAGCATCTGCCATTTATTATAAACAGAAACTGCAAATTCACAATTTTACAGTTTTCGAACTTAATAATAAAACTGTAGACTTGTACGTTTGGCATGAAAGCAATGGTGGTGTAACCGCAAATGAGTTTACAAGTTGTATCGTCGATTACATAAGAAAAACCCAAAAAGAAAACAGATATAAGCACATTATTTTGATATCTGATGGGTGTGGGTATCAAAACCGAAACAAGATTCTTTCAAGTGCACTCCTACAACTTGCTCAGAATTTAGAGATACCAATTGAACAGCTAATACTGGAACGTGGCCATACAATGATGGAGGCTGATTCTGTTCATTCCTCCTTAGAGTCCCATTTTAAACCTCCACTTTATGCTCCAAGTGACTATATAACTAGAATGAGACAAGCAAGGGATCATCACCCCTATAATATTCACAACATGGATTTTACTTTTTTTTTAAATTATGAAAACATGCCAAATAATTTGACAAGTATTAAGCCAGGTATTACTGCAAAAGTGACAGATATACGTGGCCTTTTGTATTTGCCAACAGGAGAATTAAAATATAAATTAAATCATAACGATACATGGGAAGATTTAAAATTAATTAGAATGAATACTCGAAATAGGAAAAATATCTCGAACGAAATAACACCAGGACAGTTATATTCGCGGCAAATTCCATTAAGTAAAAGCAAATTTGAGCATTTACAAGTGTTAAAAAAAGTTATGGAAAGGGACTATCATCCATTTTATGACTCACTTCCTCATAAATAGTTCACTTTATTTCCACGTGTTTTTCACTTAGGTCATGAAATGATGACTGCGTTAGTTTAGTTTCAATTGATTATGTAAGTTATACTTTGAGAAAAATAAAAAACTTTCAAAATAATTTTACAAGTGATTTATTACATTTTTCTAGTACCTATCGTATAATTATGGGTGTAATATCTGACATGTGTCCAAAAATGCCAAACAATATATGCTATGTGCAACTGTAACAATATAATAATGTTTTACAAAGTAATTAGTTAAAAGAATTCACGAATCACAAAAGCAAAGCATTTTATGGATAAAGAAAACCACAGTTATCTTAAAAACCTTTGGATTATACCTAATGACTCATAATAAACCACATTGTTTAATTTCCTGAAATTTTTGATATTTTCACATAGCATAATATATTGCAGTGCCACCGACGATACAATAATTAAAAATTAAATTTTTAGAATCTCTTACATCCAGGTAGTTTCTAATAGCATCGTATATTTATATTAAATTAGTTCACATTTGTCAATAAAAATTAGAGACCATCATTGTTCGCTGATTTGTTTACAGAAAAATTAAAAATTTGATAGGTCCTGTCATTTTTATTAAAACGCTAGCGCTGGCTGTTGTGATTTGCCAAAGATGCAAGAAATACAAGAAATCGATCCACTTAAAGACATAGAAGAACCTGCTAACAGAGCTACCTTGGATTTACTGCCACGAAAATCAAGAATTCAATATGAGATTGCTCATAATAAATATAAAAAATGGTGTGAAATCAAAGGCGTTTCTGGAAAGTATTCCGAAAACATATTCCTGGCCTATTTTGAGGAAAAGGCAAAGGTATGTAAGTCATCTTCTCTTTGGTACCATTATTCAATGATCTGATCAAAGCTATGCTACGTGTAAATAACGACGTAGATATCAGCAAACATTTTAAATTTATTGCCTACTTGAAGCGTCAAGGAGAGGGTTACCAGGCCAAAAAATCAAAAATTTTTACTAAAGACCAAATTGAAAAGTTTCTGAAGTGCGCACTGGATGATGAGTACCTTCTGATGAAAGTAGCTACGGTTGTAGGGGTATTTGGTGCCTGCCGCAGGAGGAGCTTTGTCGACTCTTGACAACGTGGAAGATATGGAGACTTCATTAATAAAATATCAGATACCAAAACCAAGGTACCACGAAATTTCAATATCGTTGAAAAATTTTATTTGGATTTTTATCGAAAATATACTGATCTTCGTCCAGCAGATGTCGTTCATCGGCGGCTCTTCTTAAAATATGTAAAAGGTAAATGTACCAGAAATCCGGTCGGAATTAATACGTTCGGAAAATTTCCTGCTGCTATAGCAAGATTTCTGCAACTTCCAAATTCAACACTCTATACGGGGCATTGCTTTCGCCGTTCCTCTGCGAGCTTACTTGCCGATGCTGGAGCAAATTTGACGATAATTAATTACTTTTAACACTAGTGCCTACTAGTGCCTTAAAGTAAATAATTTAAGGCACTAGTGCCTTAAAGTAACGTTTTTAAGGCTAGTAGACAGTGTTAAAAGTTCCATTTTTAACACGTTTGTAGAAAAACGTCTTTAAATGAGTTTATATGAGGAAAATGATAAGAACATATTTTGGTAATTATGCAGTATACCGTTACCTGTCAAGTTTGTGAATTTTAAAAAACTGCTTATGTAAATATGTTGGTAATGTGATGCGGATTGAGAATTCAGAGGCGAAAATTAGAAAAATTAAACGGCACTAAGCATGTTCTAATTCACCTTTCAGATGAGTTCACGTGGTAAAATTGAAATATGGTTAGGCCTTTTTAATTAGATAATCAATTTCTAATTTTCAATTTTTACTTACACTTTTTTTATGAAAAGCAGAAATAAAAATCAACATGTCTAAATTGTTTTTTTTAATTTGCCGGTGATTTGGTGTTAATACATAGCGTCCTAGCGAGCTAGTAAAAAAAGTTTTTAAAAATTTACAATATTGACAAAAAAGAGTATACTGCATAAATACCTATACTTTTGATGACCGAGGTAAGGAAATAACTAGATTATTGTGGGGACATTTTTTTAAGAATCTCACCCGATTATCGATTTTCCTGCTGACTATAATAAAAAATAAATTACACTTTCCCCAATGATTTTCTGCAAAGAAGCCAAATTTCATGGTAAAAAATCTATAGGTTCTAAAATTTGACAGATACGACGTCATCTTCAATTTTTATTAAATGGCAACCCTCATTAATATTCACACAACTGAATTGCCTTTCGCAATCCACTTTGAAAGACAAATAGTTGTTGATCTTTATTGTTAAAGATACACAATCATACCGCCATATATCTCTAGCAATGGTAAATTAGCATATTCCTCTAGTTGCATAATGTTCCTAGGGGTAACCCCAACAAACAATTATAGTCCAAAAGAGGTAATTTTTACCTAAGGTTATAACTAAAAAGCCACACAGACCGCTTTACATAGTCAGAAATAAGTGATATAGACCACTAAATCACCTAAGTGGGGACAAAAACCAAGGTAATAAACTGGTAAAAAGCACCTGTCATTAGGAGAACTGGGCTTCATAGACAAGGCCGCGCAGCCTTGTTCGGGGTATAAAAGAAGTGTTTTTTACCTATATTTAACCTTTGTGGGCCTAATATGGACCTGTTATGGACCATAAAGTTCATTTAAATCATAACCACAATTTTAGAAAAAGATATGTTGTTTTTATTATAATAACAAAGCCCAGGAGTTTTCTTAAATCGCCATGTCATGTCAAGTTGTTTATTTTAAAGATGGAGTAATTATTTAGATATTAAATTGGTAGTATGGCTACTTCTAAATCGTTATTGGAAGCAAGGTGGGATGAAAAATTAGGTGCGCGTGAAAATTTTTCGTGTAGATTTCAATTTTGCCTTGAAAAACAAAGCGCGCCCCCGAAAAAAATGCATTTAATTATAAAAAAAACAGGGATAATTAAGATTGTCAACACAAAAAATTTAAAATATAGCTTATATTTTGGGCTCGGACGAATACGCACTTCATTTATTTGCTAAGTTTGTGTAATATATTTGTTTTTCTTTTATTGTTACGAGTAATTTTACAAAATTATTTTAAGATAAAAAAGTATTATTTAAAAAATATGGCGTCAGTGAAATATTTATCCTAAAAGTCATAATTTGTTCTAGTTTCGACTTTAAAATAAATTGGACCTGTAAGTCAGTCCGTAGTGGTCCGTATTAGGTTACGCTAGGAGAAAATTTCCTATTTAGGACTTTTTTTCTTGATAGTCAGGTCTAAATTAAGAGAAATATTTGTCTATATGGCCTAAATTTACAACAAGGGTATACAAAGTCTAAATTAGGTATTTAAGGGGTTTGCAGGGCCTATGTAGGGTCGTTGCTCGATAAAACTGTTTCTATCCGAGTCGGTTATTTGGCTCCCGACGGATTACTAGCCACTACCATTCTAATCTGTATAACCTAACTTCTTGGCAGATTTTAGCAGCAGTGCCGGCAGTTGGCGGCTTTCGTTATTCCTGCCACAGTGCACTTCCTTAGTTTATGGTTTCTACATTTTCCTTTCCGTGGTTTATTGTTAGCGGTTGCCCTCTTTTATTTAGCAAAATGGAAACCGATTGTTTTAAAATAGTGGCAGTTTTAAAAAGGAGAGGGTCAAGTTCCTCTTTGGACTACTCATATGTACCTCACAAGTGGGAAAATTTTATGTGTTAAAGCCCATAACCTTAAATCTTCTATAAGAGGCAATTTGCCTATTATAAACTTGTCATCCAAATCCGATTCCTCACTGGAACTGCTGAGAACCTCGTCTTCTATATTCGTATTTAAATTTGTCGTAAAAGCTGCAGCTGAAGTAGATGCTGTTACCCTAAGCGATTCCTGTCCCCCATTTTGATTATGATCCCTGTTTCTAGCTAACTCACTAGGGTTATTTTGTTGTAACTTCCTCAGATTAGGATAGTATTTACTTGAAAACCGAAATAATTTATTTTTCTTCATCGTGGTGTAACTGAGGGTGTAATGTGTAATTATGAAGTGATATCCTAAATTATTGCCCAGAATTCACCGCAGCACAACGACGTTATAATCAACATTACTTTTTACGGATTTTGATGCCAGAATCTCTTTAAAGAACTTTTTTTTGGAATATGCGGCCTAATGTCCGGATAAAATTACTTTGAGGTCAAAACCAGAGGACTATTTGGCTATAAAGAAATTCAGTAAGCCATACTGTAATCTATTTTATACCTTAAAGTCTTCTGGGATTTGAGGACAAAATATTAGAGTAATATGGGGTAAATCTCACCTAAGGAAATCTTCACATTGTTACCTGACCATAAAAATACATTAAAGACAAAACCAAGTGATTTAGCCTTCATTTATGGGCCTAAAAGATTTTTAAGCTTTAAGGCCCAATCTAAGGTAAAAAATAACCTGTTTTATCTTTGATCATTGACTTTATTTAGACCTGACTATCAAGTCGGTTTACAAAGTAAATATCTCCTATTTTGGACCATTTCTTGGGCCTCTTATATTTTCAGGCTTTGAAGCAGTAATACTAAGTTTGAATTACTTTCTTTTGACCAAACGGTTCGTCTTTTTAACCATGTTGTCTGAGAAGCCGATTTTGAAGTCAAAAATAGACTATTTTTTACTTCAATAGGTCATTTTCTCTAAATTGGAGGTCGGTAAGACTATATATGTTTGTTGGGACTATAATTACTGATTTCTTTTCTTAAAAAGTGTTAACATCTAAAATTATAAAGTTTAGTTCTTGATAAAATAAAGTACCGTTTGTATAATAATATGTTTTACCATCAATAAAGTTAATAAAATCAGTTCCGGCATGTTACTTAAACTGCAGCGTATAATAAAATTAACAGATTACGGGCCGAGAATGCGCACTAAAGTGACAAAAAACCGGACTTGTTGTTGGTAAAAACGCGAACGTCGAAAATAAAAAAAAACTTTCGGTAAGGAAGAAACATAAAAGTACTACCGAAAAAAATGAGCGATACAAACGCGATTATAGAATTAAAAGGCGAAAATTAGCCTGTGTGAAAATTTTAGACCACTATAATATTAAAAGAATGAGGATGTTTTGATATTGTTAATGGCTCCCAATTAAAACCTTCAGAAACAGGAGCGTCCCTTACAAAGTGAATGAAAGACGACGTTAAGGCACAGGAGCTATTAGCAAAGATTGAAGAGGGACCATTGACTCATCTCTTATCATGTGAAACCTCAAAAGATATGCGGCAGAATTTAAAAACCGTTTATGGCAAAGAGTTAGTGGTCAGCGTATATATTTTACAATAGAGATTTTTCATGCTTGAATTTGATAGTTCCGTGTGTGGGCATATAATGGTGAAAAGGTAATAAAAACCATATATTTAGAAGTACTATTTGTGCCAGAGTTGGTACTTAACCTAGTTTCACAAGGATGTGCTCTCGATAATTGTTACTATATTATGTTGTCAGATCATGAGCAATGTAAATTTGTTGACAAAAATGGCAACGCAAGGACACTAGCCACAAGAGACAATAAGTTTATAATATGAACTTTACCTCAGACAACAAAAGTTACAATCATAGAGAAGGGGTAAAAGGATATATGACGTATATTCCTGAAAAACAGAGAATGGAAATACACAGTCATTTTTCTTGCAGAACCGCATAAACTATCAGAAAGAAACAAAAGAAATATTTTTAATTTAGAAGAAAGCCATGAAACATTAGAAAATAGGACAAATGAACCTTAAAATAAAGAAAATCACGATAAATGTAGTGTAAACTCTCCACAAAGTAGTGAAAATGAGTATGAAGATCCAGAGGGGGTTGATGAAATAGTTACCAATCGATATGTTTTGAGAAGAGAAAGAAAACAAATCGTACAATATGAGGACTATGAAATAGATATGGATAAAGTATTAGTGTACATGGATGACCAGAATATTGACGTTATGTGATACGATGACGCAATGGAAAGCAGTAAAAATGAGGAATGAAAAGATGCAATACAAGCGGAAATGAATGCGTTAGAGGAAAATGATATATGTTTTCTGAAAGAAGAAAGGCAAAGTAGGAGATGAGATAATTTACAAAGCCACGCTGGTAGCAAGGCGGTTTTCAGCAGGCTGGTATGCAAAATCATGACATTTATAGTCCCGTTTCAAAATTGCCATCAGTAAGATTTTTGTTTTCTAGCTTTGTGTAATAATTTTAATTATCAAGTTCATTACTTAGACATGTGTACATTTTAAACGGAGATATAAATGATAAACTTAACATCTTACTGCGTCAGGGTTTTGGTAAATGCGAGGGCAGGGTGGCAAAGCTAAAGAAACTTTTATATGGCCTAAGGCCATCTCCAAAAAAAACTGGTTCAGAAAGTTTAATGATTTAATGTTGAATTTAAAGTTATTAGGATCAGAAAATGAATATTATATATACAGTGTGGTCCACTAAGTGTGCAACAAATGGGAAACTTCTTTATTATTGGTTTCTCAGAAAATTTTATTATTGATAAAAGTTGGTGAATGTCCGATAACTATTTCAGGTGTACTTAAAATGGCGTCAAGTCAAATAGGATACAGGGTAGGGCAAAAAATATGAAAATCGTTCAAGAGTAAAGTACTCTTATTTTAAAAAATAGGGCAAAAGGGCATAAAGAAAAGTTGTTTAAAATAAAAAGTTATACTCAGATTTAAAATCATAGTCTCCTATCTCAAATATAAATTTTTTTAAGATAATTCGATGTAACCTTTTTTCTTCAGTTTTAAATTCGGAAAATGTTAAAAATAAAAAAAATAAATAAATAAATAAATTAAAAATCCAACATTTTAGATCAAAATTTATATGAGAAATCGGATAAGCTCATTAAAAATACGGCATCCCATTTAAAAAAATATCAAAGTGACCCCTAGTACTTTTGTTTGATGTTCAATTGTTTTTTGCTGAAGATATTCGAATTCGCGGGAGAAAATGACTTAAGATGGCTATTTCAGTTTTTTTATAAAAGTACAGGAAAAGTCAAAAAATCGCCTTGTCTAGTCTTGGTTGGATAACCCTGTACATAGCAGGAATTTTAAGTTAATTATAATTTAAATTTTAGGCACTATCTTATTTTTTCGTCTAGTGGAAATCGTAACCTAACATAAATCCTAAGTTGATGTTAAATAGAATACTGATGTTTAAGGCAAAAACTTTGAATTGGATAAAATCTAACTGAAAATTAAAATTAATTAAATTAATTGTTTCAGCTTTCTATCTATATTGGGAGGGAAGACTTACCTTAAGAAAACAAATATATCAATGCAAACTTATTTATTATAAAAAAAAATAAGTAGGTATACATTGACGACTTTTAACATTAGATAACAAATAGAAGAACCGTTGGTCAACAAAACTAGAGAACTACATAGGTTTTTAAAACCTAGAAGTTAAAAGCATATAAAAACAAATCGACTTTACACCTATACTCACTATTGCTATTAGTAATATAAAGGTTTATTAAACATTTTACAACTACAACAGAAGAATTATTTGCAATAATTCTTCAATAAGATCAACAGGAGGTTGTTCAGCAACTATAATTATTGGCGTATTATCCAGCGTATTATAGTCCATAAAGACTTTTTGTTTTTTAGAAGGTCACTAAAAAAAATATACGTAGGTAAGGCTAACGTTTTTGTTTTCATTATTCAAAATACTAATAACCTGCACCTGCGTATCAATAACACATATTATATTATTTTTCAGCTTTATTTTTTAATATTTCGATTTACTATGATAAATTTTACTTATGTAAAGTATAAATCCATACCAAAAAAGTATTTTAGTACTAACAAGTGTGTAATCCAAATATTTTTATCTAAATAGGTGTTGTGTTTTTTTAATTTGCTTAAATAGGAGATTGAAGAATGAATTCAAAGGGGAGCATGGAAAGAAAGAATACTTTACCTGCATTATGGTTTTATTTTATAACTATTTTTATATAAAAAGAAACGAATTATTTCACAAAATACACAAGGGAAGAATATGAAAATAAATCAATCGCAATAATTATTTCAATCACATTTCACATTGTTTGAAAAAAAAATATTTACACATAGTAAATAAATAAATAAATAAATAAATAAACTCTTTATTTCAAATCATCATACAAAAATCACAATATTTCTATAAATCTGAACTAAAATCACGTAAGCAATATGACCCTAAATTTATTATTAATTTCCTAATCTGTACTTTCATTTTTTTTTTCGGACGCAATACATTTTATTTCTTTTGGTAGGTATATTGTTAAACAGCTTAACACACATATTATGTGGTGACTTTTCAGTCAGTCAGCCTATGGGGTAAGTATTTAAAGTTCGGAGTTCTTATATGTTTTAGTTACTTTCTGATTTAAGCTCAAAAATGCGTTTGTTGCGGAAAAAGAACATCAGGCATTCATAAATGTACATGGCACATGGCATGTACTGTCATAACCCCCAGATTCTTAAACACTGTTAGATCGGCATGCATTTATTACTTAATTTGACCCTTATCGGAGGGGTTGAAAATGCTTTTCACCTGTAGCTCAGTTCCTGTTGATTTCGCGACGAGAAATGAAGCGAGTAATATGGTTGGAAATAAAATTGTTCATCATATTGTCCTTCTAAGATTTTTCGATATTTTTATTATTCATCGAGATTCGACTACTTTCGAAGGGGCTAAAAATGCTTTTCACGTGTAGCTCGATTCCTGTAGATTTCGCAATGAAAAGTGAATATAGTAGGTAAATTGGTTGGAAATAAAATTTTTTATAAAATTGTTCTTTTAATTATTTTTAATATTTTTATTATTTATTGAGCTATTGCTTCATTTGACTATTTTCGAAGGGGTTGGAAATGCTTTTCACGTGTAGCTCGATTCCCGTTGATTTCGCGACGAAACGGAAAATAGGTAGTACCTAAATTCGTTGGGAATAAAATTCTCTATAACATTTAGATTAATATTAGAAATGCACAAATTAATGTT
Organism: Polydrusus tereticollis; assembly: GCA_963920685.1. Lineage (NCBI taxonomy): Eukaryota > Metazoa > Arthropoda > Insecta > Coleoptera > Curculionidae > Polydrusus > Polydrusus tereticollis. The sequence goes on from OY987333.1 coordinate 83,438,514, forward strand.
TCTTTGACCGTTTCAGATCTGGCATGCTTCTTGTAGTTAACGTATCATTTCTCTTTTTTACATAATTTTTAAGTAAGATGTTAGCCATTGGATTAAGCAGCAATTTAATCAAATAATCTTCATCATGACATACATTTGTGTGACCAAAAAATAAATCATTACATTCTGTTAAACAATAATTATACATTAAAGATTTCAAAAGTAAATGTTGATTTTTTTTGGCGAAGAAAATCTTCCTCTTTATTTATTACCTTTTGGGCTATTATGTAGGCAAATGACGCAATCTTAACCACTATTTCACTAGGATAACAAAGGCCTCCCCTAGATGTTGCTGATATAAGGCTAAAATCAATATCTGAATATTGTTCAGTCTCAGTGGCTGTTAAAAAAGTTTTGCAGTATTCGCAGTTAAGTTTTTTATGACAGTACGCACTATATCCAGCAACATAGACCAGTGGTGCCCATTCACTTTCACTAATAGCATTGATGTCATCATCAAGAACGAGGCCACAGTTTTCTAATTGTAATGGAATTGTAAAACTTTCAAAATTTTCATTAGTTTCGGCCTTATCATTTACAAAACAAGAAATATCTTCTTTAGAAATAGAAATGTTACCAAATTTTTTGGATTTAATTATAAGAGGAATAATACTATTCATTCGGAGCTTACTTTCCGTCTCAAAAATCTGTCTGGCATAAACATGGTACTGTGTCGCAGCTTGATATCTGTAAGACATTCAATTTACTTATAAAACAATTCAAACTTTTTATAGAATCAGCAAGCCTCTAAAAAAAAATACAACAAAGCACTATACTACTAAAGCAACAGACAATAAAGTAAGGACTCACCTACAAAAAAAAATTAATAGAAATTTGGCAAGAAATGCTGTAAAGTTTAAAATAAAAACTAATCAGAATTCCTACCTATATCTCCCAAATCTTTCCTCGAGTTTGTCTGTTTGGATTTTACCTAACAGAACATAACTAAATTTTTTCACATTCAAACAATATTGTGAAAGTTTCAAGAGGCCAGATGTACTTTGATGTAGGGCTTCATGGGTCTCTTTAGTTAATTTTCCACTTTGATTACATATTTTCCATTTTGCCAACCATTTCAAAAAACTTGTAAGAAACGCAATAATATGTACATATTCTTTAGTGACAGGTTCCTGAAATTTGTTTCGTAGCCTTTGGCCCTTTAATGGAGTTTTTACATTGACAATGTCCCATCACATACAAATTATGTGGATGAAAACAGCAGTATCTTTATAACTTGTTAAGGATATTTTGGGACCTAACTCTTTTAAAGCAGCTATTGTATTGTGGTTAAAAATTTGCAATGTCAATGGTACATTCTGCCGTTCTATTGATGATGGATACAAAGCTTTTAAAGATAGGGTATATCCATATTCTTTTAAGGCATTAAAAGAGGCTATTCTCATACAGTCATCCATTTCAAAGTCGGGAAAGTTAAATGTCTGGTCTGGTTTTTGATTTATCCAATTATTCCTAAAAATTTTTATTATGTGAACTGGATCGATAATAAAAAATAAAGGTCTACTAGGATCACATGGATGAGGGTAAGTATCTACAACTTGAGGAGGTTCTTTCATAAAAAAAGACATTGCTTTCCTGTTTAAGGCATTGTTATCAGATATTACAGCAATTACCTCAAACCCAATCTTTTCTAAGCCTACTATCACTTTTATAACTATTTTATTCAACTCGTTACCAGTCATTTTACTTACTTTAAGAACATGGACTACATCTTGATATGGCGACAAAAAGCTGCTAATCATAAAGGTGTGAGCACTGGTGGCACGTTCAGCTGCGCTATTGTAGGCACTACCAACAATGTTACCCCCCTTGTAATCTATGTTAGCTCTAAGGTGAATCTCGTCCATCATCAAAACAATTGTTTTGTCAGAATCCTCCAACAACTTAAACTTATTGGAAGCATATTTCAAAAAGTTTTCATCTGTTTGCTCCAAACGGGGATCTGTGTTGAAGCTTGCACAGATTGTCTTAAGGGTACGTGGAGATAGAAGTATGTCTATTTGCACGAATATCTCAGGCAGGTATTATTACTCACTGTTACTAACTTAAGCTGTTCTTGTATAAACTGTAAAACTCCTTTTTTTTCTTCCAAAAACTCATCAGACATGGACGGTAAAAGTTCCAAAATGAAGTTAAATTTTTGTGTTTCTTTATCTGAACTTTTCTCCTGTAAATCATCTAATAAAGACACTTTTAATTCCGATAACACAGTTTTAAAAGTATTAATGTCAGTCACTCTTAGGGGAAATTTTAGAACACTTTTGTCACTACACAGAATTTTTTTGACCTCAGTATTAGCAAAAAACACTTTGACATTAAGTTCGTCGTTTAAAAACACTGACAATTTTGGGGCAAGGTCATTCTGTGATTCATTTATATAGAAAAAACAAATATTTTGTGTGCCTTTTCCCTTCACCCATCCACAGCCTGGTTCTGTCAATTTGTCAAAAGCTTCCACCAAGTTAGAAAAAGTTATTAACTCATTATAAATTGCTGATGCTTTTATACTTTCTGTAACAGCTTTCTCTACATCTCGACATTCCATTCGAAGGCGTTTAGACTCCGGAGAGATTCGCACAGGGATATCATCTTTTGACAAATATGATGGACATCCAGGCATCTGGGTTGGGACAGTTCCTAAAACAAATAAGAATCATTTAAAAAAAATTCAGTACCAATTATTTGACCAACAACAAGCATAAAATATTTTACCCACATCATATCGAGCATCATATTTTCTAATATCCCTCTTACCTTTAACTAATCGTGGATATTTTAGTGCTGCCTCGATAACTTCACCAGTTGCCTCAATCTGGAAGGTTGTTTTTCTTTCAATGAAGCTGGGTTGAAAGTGTAATTCTCACACCTAAAAATAATTTTATTTTTGGTAATTACAAGCTATTAAAATATCCATTGCCACAAACCTACCTTGCTTGCTTTTGTAGGAACAAAATCTTCCCTTTTAATTGCCCATATCCATTGTTTCCGCAGTTCGGGGTCTTGAGGAAATCCAAAAACTGCCACTTTTGGCCCATTTATATCATAATTTCCCCTACAGTTTGGAACACAACAACGATACGGCATGATTTTTTACTAAAATAAAAGTTAAAAGTTTTATCAAAATTACATAACCTAGACGTTCACTGCCTGGATGTTTTGCGAAATTCTACGTGTCCTGAGTAAGTAAACGATAGAAGCACCGTACCTAAATACAAGAACACTATAAACACCAAAAAATATCTGTACTTTACAAGATTATAGCCGAGAAATTATAGGTAGTAAATTCACAAACGAAAAGCGTGCACTGTACCGAGTCTAGTCTAAAATCCGGTCTACAAGCGATGACTCATCGGTTCATAAAATCGAGCGTTTCACGGCCTTGTCTTTACGGTGGTAGTGCTTATGTACATGAAACTTTTCTTTTATTAGAAACCAAAGTGAAAAACTGAAAATACAATTTTGGGGTTATTAAATTGTCAAAAGTCAAACCTAACAAACATGCTGACTTCTGAGTGGCTGATTTCCTATTCCTTATTTCTTAAAACCAACAAGTCGGTTTTTTAAAGCTTAAAGCTGGATTTATAAACTCGAGAAGTTGGCAAGGTTGAGGTTCAGTTGGTGTTGGAAATAGGAGTTCAATTTAAACTAAAGGTAACACTCAGTTCCATTTATACACTCGTTCATGTTGTTCATGTAAAGCTCATGTAAGGTTCGAAAACTTCCCGGGTAGTTTGAGATAACCAATTTTTATGCTCGGGGTTCGGAATATCTAACCTCACAAACTTGATCATAACTTCAACCTCACCAACTTTTCGAGTTTATAAATCCACCTTAAATCTTATTCCTTAATTCTAAAAATTTTATTGTGCGTTGTTTACATAGGACAACATATGTTCGTTCTTAAATCTTAATTCTTATATCATAAATCTTATTTCTTATTCCTTAAGTTTTTGATTGTGTCTCAGCCTTAAAGCTATTTAGTGCACTTGTCCCGTTAGAAAACTTAACAAGCGGCTCGCTTTCTAACATGAAGGCGCGCGCTTTAAAACATGTACTTTAATAGACTTTTCCATTCGAAGATAATTATTATATTGTGACCCAATAATTATATTTCATGTTTCTTGGGATTGTGCCATATACTTCGCTAAAAGAAACATCGAAAAAGCATTAGAAAAACAAAACTCTTACAAAGACCTTAAAATAAACTTAACTTAGGGTACAGGTTAGGAAAATAAGCCCTCGACTCATGTAGACCTCTATTTATTTAGCATAAATTACTATACCTACTATATATAGCAATTTAATAAATTTTTTTGATGTATTCCTTCTCGCAGAAAACAAACGGATTTTCTTAACCTTACAATAACACTACACACATTTAGACAATATCATGTCATACATTGATCGTTATATCTCAGCCTTATAACAAAATAGCCAGTGAGTTTAGTACCGATTTTGAATTGAAATTTGAAGGACTCAGCTTTACCCTTAGATAGGAAATTTAGAAAGTGTCATGTCCTTAATGATTGCTTTTATGTTAGTAATTATTTTGAAATGCTTTAATTTGTGTCTAAACTTAACTGCTCCTACTAATATCTTAGTATTCCAATTTGAAAGGTATATGTTTTCCTGTTATGATGGTATAGGGCTGAATATTTTTGAAAACTACCAGACATCCTCTCGATCTAATAAGATTTTTAGTAAAATGGTAAAAAAGGCTTTAATAAGCTAGATGTAACGCTGATATTTTTTATTAGAAATAAACATAGCAATACTCTGCAATTGAGTAGGACAAAAGATATACCTGAATCAGCTGTTGTCCTTACCTTGGGAGATATTTCCACAAGTATGTACGTGAACAACAAAAATATCTTTAATTAGTATTCTATTTAAATATTTTTTAGAAATAGGGACAAAGTCCTTACTTTCACTTTTGTATATCTACCTGTGATTTTTAGTTCTGACCCTAGTGGTCTATTTTATTATAAACATTGATAAAAAATCTATCAATAGAACACAACAGCCCTATAAATTTGGCAATAAGTTTTAGGCTTAGGTGTTGCTGTCTGTGTCTATAAAAAAATTCTTAAATGTTTGTCGTCAAAAATATTGAAAAGGCAAATTTTACGATGAAGCTTGTTTGTATTAAAAAATCATTGAAACTAAATAAGTAAATATATCTTTCACGAAGTTATGCAATTTATATGATACAATACTTAGTTGATTCACGCTTTAATAATTATCTAGTATCTAGCTACCTCGTTTCATAACTTACCAACATTTTAGGTATTTGTTCTTTCCAATAACTACTATTAAACTGTATTATGTATTTTTCGTCTTGTAAATTGTAGAAAACTGTTTAAAGCCTTCAAAAACGTTATATATCTTGGATTTTATTTACTTTTACGTCTAGTTAAGTAGTTTGCGGGTATTTAGGGGAATACAATGAACTCTCCTTGAAATTCCCTCATCTCATGTTTTCTTATGATCCAAAAAGTATATAAATCACTCTAAGGAAATTGTAAACTATATCAAATCACCTTTGTTCAGTAAATTCAAACTTTTCACAGGAAAATATCCTGAAAGTAGATCCTGCCTAAAAATTTGTATTAACAATCCATCTGTACCTAAGTGTATATTTTTAACTTACCTTTATAAGAATATTTCCATTTCTTTATAAAAACCGATACATCTATCAAAACCTGAATGTTTCACTAAAAACTCTTCGATCACTAATCTTCGAAGTACAAATCGCAAGAAAACGAGAAATATCAGAACTAAACCCAGCTGTAGCCGCCATATTTCCATTTCCTTTCAAGGACTTTCCGCGATTGACACCCGAATTTGTCCCTAATTGGCTCAAACGTTAACCTCTCGTGCTAAATCTTTACGACAAGAATTTCGCTTTATCAAAATCCATAGTTAACTGGAATTTGTATCAGTTAAAATGCAGTACCTGCTAAAAATGTTGTTGCATCATACCAAAATGGGAAACTAGCATTGCTTTTTTATAACCTGTCCGCTTATTCTAAAATAGGCACCTATAGATAATGTATTATCCTGTTGTATCATAGGGCTCAATATCAGTCACACATTGTACAAAAAAATATCTGTAGGAGAGACTCACGTTACCAACCACCGGCTTTATCGATTCTTGATGATCCATTAATCTGTGCTAGCGAAGTATCGGATGCCATCCTTACTACACAGAGCGAAATAGAGTAATAAAACAGGATTGCTAGAAATCATATCATAACAGTAATACCATATTTAATAACTCATATGCAACAAATAGTAGCTGATACAAAATTGTTTTCTAAAGAACCGTATACAGAATTGTTACCACGTTACGTACTGGGTATAAACCCCGGCAGTAATTATTATAACGAAATTATCATAAATAATGCAATTTAATCAAATAGTCTTATTGGGAATAAAAACAATTTTATACATAATAAGTCATATACCGAATATAAAACGTTTTATTTATTGTACATATTATGATGATTGCCTTTATAAAACGATTTGGTACCTTTATGCAACGTATCCAAAATGGCCGATGACGATCGCGTTTCGCGTTTCAACGAGTCAGTTATATTTCAGACTCTCTAATGACATGTACGGGGCGGATGATTTCTAGGAAAAGTACTCGAAATTAAGGATATTATATTAAAATTATGTGCATTGAATTGTGCTAGTATTACACCCTTTTAAGGTAAGTTCTTGCTTTTGAATAATTTTTCTGAGATAATCTATTATTTATACAAACAAAATACGTTTAATTTAGGGTTTAATTTCAAAAATTTTAGGGTTAATTAGGGTTTAAATAGGGGCTAAATTATTATATCTTATTTTAGGGCATGAATCAGTGACGGGGTTTTTCATAATCAGGCGATGGAGAACCGATTGCTTGTATTTTAAACAGATCCAAGAAAAACAAAACTACACCTAGCAGAATTCCTCTAAGTCCGATTCCAATGGCGTCCATATAGTTTTGATGCTTGTCCTACCACTAAGTTGGCGCAGATAGGAATTGAAAAGTATACACATATCTACTATAGAATTTTAAAAAATATACGTCGGTGTTCGTACCATTTTAAAACTAAGACAAGGTTAGTTTAGTGTTCGTAAATTGTTGTGTAAATATATTGTTTCCAATAAAATTGTACAAGTCCAAATAAGCACCTCTTTTATTTTTATAAAACTGAATTATATCCACAGCCGCTAAGATGCATACACAATATAATAACGTTTTATAAAGAATATAATTTTAACGGTAATAAAATACCTGGTAGAGGCACGTTTTATAGTGCCAAACAAACAACACTTAATGACAATAAGACGTGCTAATAAGTACTATAAATCAATACCATATTACGGATACAAAGCAGTCTTATTATCGTTATATACCTGTCTTAGCAGTCTCTGGTGTATAAAGGCTATAAGCAGGTGCTGCTGTCCCAAATCGTATTAAATGATTATATAAAGGTCATGAGAATTCTTATAAAGAGCTAAACACTTTTCGATCAGTGTAGCATAGAAGCCTTTATCTCCTTCACAAACCTACCTACCAATATGAATTTACTATACTACAGGCAAAATAACACACTTCCTATGTCATTATGTCTGCGATATAGGTACGTTAATAATACTAATTAAAATTACCGAACTTCATCTAATCCATGTTTAACAAAATTCGTAAATATAGATATACTGTTTAAGCTAATACAAGGCAAGTAAAAAAAACAAAACCGGAAGTTGATGTTTTTGAAAAAATAATAAAAAAGTAAGATAGGGACATGTAAGCCGTTTTACTCACCGTTAGAAGCCTAGAAGCTGTCAAATTTCAAAAAATGTCATTTTTCAAAAGTCGATATCTCGGAAATTAATAGGCTTAGACTTATAATGCATGTCCTATTTAAAAAAAAGTAACTTTGCTTCTCTACCGTTTTCTGACTCATCCTGTATATTACAGCGACCCTGTTCATATAAATACATACAAAAACGAAAATTCTTAAAATATACAAAAATAAATTTAAAAGCATCTAAAGAAAATCACAATAGTAGGTGAGTACCTACTATAAGATTTTAAAAATAAAATATTTTGTTCTTCCAGTAGATCGCAACCAAAAAGGTTGTATATTATTATCATAAAAGTCTAAATATCATTCTTTTCCAGTTGGATGCATTGCTAAAACTAGAAATTTTAAGTAAAGGGGAAATAATATCACGTTGCGGCTGCATTTCAAGACTCACCTGCCTCGTGCCCCAGATCACCACTGGGGGATATCAAAACATTATACCTAAACCAGTACCTATGTTATTCCTAAATAATTATATCATTTACCATATTGACTATATAATAAAACAAAATTTAACAGTCATGGTTTTTGACCAGTTCCTTATTAACACATCAAATCATTCTTCATTCAGGCTTTTAAAAATTTTATATATACAGTGTGTGTATATAGTCTGGAAACGGCTTAATAACGTCACAATTTATTGGCCGATTTAAACCAAATCTGGTACAGTTGTGTAAGAGGATCTGACGCACCGAACGACGATATTGGCGTTGTTGCCAGCTTTTTAGTTTGTCTGGAATTCGAACGAATCATATATTTTTAAATGTAACACCCTGTATATTTTTTCATTTCTAGTTTTTTCCTTTAAATTTGTTACACTTTTGGTATAACATACTTTGTTCCTAATATCAGTAGTTTTCGAAATACCGACTTGTTTTGAAAATATCAACAAATTGTGTTTTATTTATTAATAAATAAAACACCAGTTCAGTTTTGATGTAAAGTCATAAAAGCTGCCATTTTTACATGCAAAAATGTTTTAACTGAAAGTGAAAGAATTACAATTCTTATGATGAGAGGATATGGCGATAGGGTCAGGTCCTACGAAGAGGTTAAAAATCTATTTTATGACGCATTTCTAAACCGAAATCCGATTTCAAAAGCAACTGCTTTAAAAACTGTTCGACGGTTCGAAGAAACTGGAAATTGTAGAGATAGGCGACGATCAAGACGACCAGCAGTAGTAGATGAAGTGAAAAGTTTAGAATTTTTACAACATGTTGTTGAAACCCCTGTTTCTTCATTAAGAAAAATTTCTCTTAAGTGACGTCTGCTTCAAATCCGTCCATAATGTTTTAATAAAACATAAATATCACCCTTTTAAAATACATGTAGTTCAAGAATTATCAGAAGATGATTGTAAGCGAAGAATTGAATTTTGTGATATTATGTTTGACCAAAATAACCAGTTTTTCAAATTTATAGTATTTTCGGACGAAACAACATTTATGTTAAATGGTAAAGTAAATAGACACAACTGTAGGTTTTGGACAAATGAAAATCCCAACTGGATGAGAAAAGGTCACACACCACGCCCTGAAAAATTAAAATGTGTGAGCTAGGCTTCTGGGTAACCAGAAGATCGGTCCATTTTTTATTGATGGAAACTTGACATCACAACTTTACCTTGAGCTCTTGGAAACGCAAATAGTGCCTACTATACGAAATGTGATGGGTCCAAATTATGCAAGTACATTCTTCCAACAGGACGGAACTCCTCCGCATTTTGGTCGAAACGTGCACGAATTTTTGAACAACACTTTTCCGAATAGGTGGAGGGGGGTACAATCGAGTGGCCACCTAGGTCCCCTGATTTGTCGCCTTACGACTACTTTTTATGGGGACACTGGAAGAACAGAGTTTATACCACAAAACCTCAAGATTTGGCTGATTTGCAGCGTCGAATTTTGGACGAATTTGAATTAATAACGCCAGAAATGATTTACAACACAATTGAAAAATTTTATTTTCAATTAGCACTTTGTCAAGCTGTACAGCGAGAACAGTTTGATTATTAAATAATATAAAAAATATATTTTTTCTAAATTGTACTCGCTATTTCGAAAACTACTGATATTAGGAATAAATTATGTTATACCAAAAGTGTAACAAATTTAAAGTAAAAACTATAAATAAAAAAATATACAGGGTGTTACATTTAAAAATATAAAATTTGTTCGAATTACAGACAAACTAATAAACCTGGCAACAACCCCAATATCATCATTCGGTGCGATAGATGGTTTAAATCGGCCAATAAATTGTGATGTTATTAAGCCGTTTCCAGATTTTATACACACACTGTATATATATATATAAATATAAACTAGTGAATATTGGGGAGTGCAGCAAATGAAAGAGTACTCTTTAAAGTTATTCCAAGCTTTCGGAAATCATATATTTCATTTCCATCCTCAGGGAGACTACAATTTATATAAATTAAGATTAGGAAACCTCATTAGAATAATAAATAAATGATTTTACTTACAACTTTTTTGAGATTGTTCATAAGGATGTTCATAGAATTAATATAGGACATGCGAGAAGAAAACGTGTTGAAACCCAAGTCAATTACAATTAAAATCAAAAATTGGAGACAATACTAAAAACATTGTATATGGACGTAGAAACACACAATTTAAAATAAAATCAAAATTTTGATGTTCACATTTTGAAAATTCGTTACTAATTTGAAATTATGGAATTATTTAGCGGGAAATCATGACTTGCGTGCCTCCATTTTAAGTGACTGGTAGGTTAGGAAATACTGTCATTTTAACATGTCATTAAAATTGTCAAAAATGTTTTTAATGTGGTTTACAATAAGAATAATATTAAATAGAGAGAATTACGGATTTAAGTGTTATCGTGCAGCAAACCTGAAAAATCGTTAAAATGCATTTATACGAGGTTCGAACTATTATCATTAGTATTGATTGTACGTAAGTTTTTATCTAAGTGGAGCAGATATGAATAAATTACACTTAAATGTTGGATATCTGTTCTTTTGTTCATACTATTGGGTTCTTGAGCAATAAGTGTCATTTCCAAAAGCAGTCTTTTTTTATAATTATTTTGTGAGGTTAGAATCTCAGCTGAATTAAAATTAATGTTATGGTCCATATTATTTGCATGTTCAGCAAGGGCACATCTCTCTGGATGGTGTCTACAGTCACTCTTGTGGTTAGTGATTCTGCTAGACAAGGGCCTAGTAGTTTGACCTATGTATACTTTATTACAGTCTGCACAAGGGATTTTGTAGACAACATCTAATAGTTGGTTAGACTGTGTTTTGTCTTTAAGTTTGGAGTGAATAGAGTTTATTGTAAGTACAGGCTTGTATGCAATCTTTATATCATTGATTTCTCTGAATAGTCTAGAAAGTTTTGGAGTGATATCTCTTATGTAAGGCAATGAAGTGAACTTATAGTTTATAGTCGCTTCAGTTATATTTCTGTTTGTATTATTGACAATGTTCACGTTGGGTGCTTGTGTTAGAGTGGAGGACGTGCTGAATAGTATCTTTTTTACCAGTGTGGCAGGGTATGAATTATTAATGAACAGATTGAGGAGGATGTTAAGATTCTTATTTAGGAAAGATGGGTGTGAAATTTTCGAAACTCTCGTTTTCATTTGTTTTATTAGGTTCACTTTAATACTATGTTTATGGTAGGAATGGTAGTTTAGATATCTACCTGCACTACAAGGTTTTTGGTACCAGTCTATGGCAATTGTGTTGTCTATATTGCGTATAAATCTGGTATCTAGGAACGGAACTGACTGTGATTCATCCTCCGTTTTTATTGTGAACTGAATATATTGATCGTAGTCATTGAGAGTCTCTACTATTTCAGTTAAGCCATCTGCAGAAAGTGCAATGATGATATCATCAACATATTTTTTTAAAAAGAAGGGTTTGAAAGAAAGGACTGGTAAGACAACATCCAACAGGTCGTCCATGACGTAGTTAGCCAAAATGGGTGATATTGATGCACCCATAGGCGTGCCAAAAGTTTGTTTGTAGAAAGAATTGTTAAAAGAAAAGTAAGTATTTTCGAATAGAAAGGATATTATTTCTAAAAAAGTTTCTCTGTTGATATTACAGAAATTACTGATGCGATGCCAATTATTGTGAATCGCTTTCTTTGCAGCGTCAAGATAAACGTTGCTAAAGAGGGAGACTACATCCAAGCTTGCCAGGACATAATTCATAGGCAATTGTAAGTTGTTGTAAGTGCTAGCTATTTCAAGGGAATCTCTAATGTAATATTCATTATTGTAATCATACGCTTTTGTGAGAATGTCTGTAATAAAACCTGCAATAAACTCAGTGGGGGCGCCTATGGACGCTACAATAGGTCTTACTGAAAGGATTGGTTTGTGAATTTTTGGAAGCGAATAAAATTTTGGAGAAATGCCCTTATAATTAGTTAGTTTCTTTTTTGTAGATTCATCTATTTGGTTAGTATTGTGTAATTTTTTAATTAAGTTGTTACATTTAGTTCTTAGTCTTCTATTGAAGATACATCTCTTAAGAACATCACAATAGCACGAGCGACTAATGTCATCACCAATCACATACATTCAAACATAAAACATAATTCATTAATCCATAATCTATATAAAAAATCAAAAAAGTTTCTTAAAGATAACCCTAATATCATCTTAACAAGATCAGACAAGGGCAATGTTGCAGTAGTGATGAACAAAGCACAATATATTGAATTGTCAGATGATATTATAAATAACAATTCTTCTTACACTAAATTACGTAATGACCCTACATCGTCTATTCAAACTAAATGTAACAACTTAATTAAAAAATTACGCAATACTAACCAAATAGATGAATCTACAAAAAAGAAACTAACTAATTATAAGGGCATTTCTCCAAAATTTTCATCGCTTCCAAAAATTCACAAACCAATCCTTTCAGTAAGACCTATTGTAGCGTCCATAGGCGCCCCCACTGAGTTTATTGCAGGTTTTATTACAGACATTCTCACAAAAGCGTATGATTACAATAATGAATATTACATTAGAGATTCCCTTGAAATAGCTAGCACTTACAACAACTTACAATTGCCTATGAATTATGTCCTAGCAAGCTTGGATGTGGTCTCCCTCTTTAGCAACGTTTACCTTGACGCTGCAAAGAAAGCGATTCACAATAATTGGCATCGCATCAGTAATTTCTGTAATATCAACAGAGAAACTTTTTTAGAAATAATATCCTTTCTATTCGAAAATACTTACTTTTCTTTTAACAATTCTTTCTACAAACAAACTTTTGGCACGCCTATGGGTGCATCAATATCACCCATTTTGGCTAACTACGTCATGGACGACCTGTTGGATGTTGTCTTACCAGTCCTTTCTTTCAAACCCTTCTTTTTAAAAAAATATGTTGATGATATCATCATTGCACTTCCTGCAGATGGCTTAACTGAAATAGTAGAGACTCTCAATGACTACGATCAATATATTCAGTTCACAATAAAAACGGAGGATGAATCACAGTCAGTTCCGTTCCTAGATACCAGATTTATACGCAATATAGACAACACAATTGCCATAGACTGGTACCAAAAACCTTGTAGTGCAGGTAGATATCTAAACTATCATTCCTACCATAAACATAGTATTAAAGTGAACCTAATAAAACAAATGAAAACGAGAGTTTCGAAAATTTCACACCCATCTTTCCTAAATAAGAATCTTAACATCCTCCTCAATCTGTTCATTAATAATTCATACCCTGCCACACTGGTAAAAAAGATACTATTCAGCACGTCCTCCACTCTAACACAAGCACCCAACGTGAACATTGTCAATAATACAAACAGAAATATAACTGAAGCGACTATAAACTATAAGTTCACTTCATTGCCTTACATAAGAGATATCACTCCAAAACTTTCTAGACTATTCAGAGAAATCAATGATATAAAGATTGCATACAAGCCTGTACTTACAATAAACTCTATTCACTCCAAACTTAAAGACAAAACACAGTCTAACCAACTATCAGATTTTGTCTACAAAATCCCTTGTGCAGACTGTAATAAAGTATACATAGGTCAAACTACTAGGCCCTTGTCTAGCAGAATCACTAACCACAAGAGTGACTGTAGACACCATCCAGAGAGATGTGCCCTTGCTGAACATGCAAATAATATGGACCATAACATTAATTTTAATTCAGCTGAGATTCTAACCTCACAAAATAATTATAAAAAAATACTGTTTTTGGAAATCACATTTATTGCTCAAGAACCCAATAGTATGAACAAAAGAACAGATATCCAACATTTAAGTGTAATTTATTCATATCTGCTCCACTTAGATAAAAACTTACGTACAATCAATACTAATGATAATAGTTCGAACCTCGTATAAATGCATTTTAACGATTTTTCAGGTTTGCTGCACGATAACACTTAAACCCGTAATTCTCTCTATTTAATATTATTCTTATTGTAAACCACATTAAAAACATTTTTGACAATTTTAATGACATGTTAAAATGACAGTATTTCCTAACCTACCAGTCACTTAAAATGGAGGCACGCAAGTCATGATTTCCCGCTAAATAATTCCATAATTTCAAATTAGTAACGAATTTTCAAAATGTGAACATCAAAATTTTGATTTTATTTTAAATTGTGTGTTTCTACGTCCATATACAATGTTTTTAGTATTGTCTCCAATTTTTTATTTTAATTGTAATTGACTTGGGTTTCAACACGTTTTCTTCTCGCATGTCCTATATTAATTCTATGAACATCCTTATGAACAATCTCAAAAAAGTTGTAAGTAAAATCATTTATTTATTGTTCTAATGAGGTTTCCTAATCTTAATTTATATAAATTGTAGTCTCCCTGAGGATGGAAATGAAATATATGATTTCCGAAAGCTTGGAATAACTTTAAAGAGTACTCTTTCATTTGCTGCACTCCCCAATATTCACTAGTTTATGTCTTAACTAGTCAGCAACGACTACCCTCTCGATATATAAATATATATATCATTATCGATCGCCACTGCCACCAATGACATACACCTTATTCTAAATAGTATTAAAACGAATGCACAAGGAACTAAAGGCATAAATCTGAATATGCTGAAACTCTGCAGTCCGTTTATAGAACACATTATTATTATGCACATTAGTAATAGTCTCATTGAAAATAATCAAACTAGTACTTTGAGGAAAACAGCTGTAGACATCAAAATCAAATAATCCAAAAAGCTCAGATATAAGAATAATCAGTATTTTCCCACAACTTCAAAAATTGTAGGAAATGTTTGGTACAATCAGATTTTAGCTGTCTTTACAGAGAATAAAATAATTGCCGACTTTCAATGTGGCGTCAGAAAAAGTTTTAGTATGTACAAATGTACACTATGTACACTACTGCACTAGCTTTGGTTATTGACAATGTAATAAAAGCAGTCGGCGAGGGAATAGTAAATGTGCTTATACTGCTTAATTATTCCAAGGCATTTGATAGGCTTTTATGTGCTAATCTGAAATAAAATAGTTAACAATTGAAACGTCCCATACGAAATTTTGCATTAATTTTGAGGCCGTGTATTTGGAAAAATGTTTGACGTATATTTTGAAGCAATGCTTATTTACATACCCAAGGGCGTGCTCCCAGCCTTCGCATGTGGCATGATATAGGGCGGTGCAATTTTTGTTAATTTGATGGGAAAAAAATTTCTTTTTCTAACCGCTGCCGTAAAGTGTTGTACTGTTTTGGAACGATTTTGGAATTTTTGAATTATCTTACGTTGTTCCAGAAATTCAATTTTCTCAAATTCTGCAATTTTTACGACATTGTGGTATCAAATTGCTTTTAAATAGTAATTTTGCTCCCATCCTATGGAATTTTGGCCGATTTTAAATTTTATCAAATGGTAAAATCCCGTAAGACGTGCCAAGCGTCCTTTTGTTTCTTACAACCAGGCGGCTTGCATTACATTAAAAACTGTATTATTCCTTTGACATACCATTTGCCAGTAAAAATCAGTTGTGGCTTATTAATATTTTCTTTTTTCTTTAGCACGCCTGGAATTTGTAATACCCTGTATAGCGCCATTCGGAGAATAAATTAATATGCAGAAGCGCATATAAGCATGGACCAAATTTTGCTGTCACAAAGATTTGAGCAACTTCGATATTTAAAAGCATTTAAATGCTTCAAAGTCATCAGAAGTTCTCAAAACATTTTTCTAGCAAATAGTGAGGTAAACAAAATTAACAAACAAAAATAGCACCATTACTTTATGCGCCTTGTATTATACCATCTGCGCACGCTAAGAATATGCCTTAACCCTATATATTAGTTCATAGTTACACATTGTATCCAAATCTTTCTCGATTCAAAAAATCCATCAAATATTTTTCGAATTGCAGGTCCCAGAAATTGATGCAAGATTTTTTAAGGGGCGTTTCAATTGTTGACTAATTTATTACGGATTTAACCCCGATGCTCAAAAACTAATAAACTCCTTTTTATCAAATCGATCTCATAAGGTCACAAGTAACGACGTTGAGTTCGTGCCACTCAGAATATTACTGATGATCTGGAAAACATCAGATCACTCTCAGAGGCACACAATTTAATTTTAAATCTTAAAAAATTTCAATTACTCTGTATAGATATCAAGGTTAAGAGAAGTTATGTTAACCGGCAGCTCTTCATTGCAAATATCAAAGACATGTTTAGGTTTTGTCAGATCTGCTAAAGACTTGGGCTTACTTATTGTTGAAGGAGTGCGCTTTAGTGAAGATTTAATCTTAATAAAAAAACTTTTGTTTCACGTAAACTTCTATATAATAATCGCAATAATATACTATCTTACTATCTTCTCAATTAAAGAAAAAATCAAAAACAAAAAGCTTGGTGTCATCGAACTTTACTTGCTGTGACTTCATTTAGGGGCGTGATTTCTGCCAGGAAGGTAGACATAAACTGTAAGATACATGTTGTAGATTAATCCATCTTGGTGACTTCGTACAAATATTACTTAACTCACCGGACTCGTCCAACTTGGTACAAATTAAATTTATTCCTAGGACAAAACTGTTCATAAGAAGAACATAGGACTTAGAAAAAAGTACACAATACCCCAACATAGGACAATGTTAGAGACAAGCTTTTCATTTAACGCTATTAGTTTATATAGGGTGTTCCCTAATGATATACGAGTATTTAAGGGTGTGAATCTACATAGAAAGTTAATGATAGTCTGCTCTATACCCAGAAATGTTGCGTTACGAAAATACAGGGTGTTAAAGTTTTAGAAAAAAAAATGAAAATTAATTAATATTTTCGAAACTACTTTAGATATTTCAGTGATATTTAGTACGTAGCAACAGTGCATATTTTTCGATACAAAAAAAAATCAGCTTTCACATGAGCGTGTATAAGGGCACTGACTGATACATGTTTTTTTTTAGGACAAAAATGGTACGCCAATGGTTTCTTCCCAAATAAACAATATTTTTAAATTCACTGTTCAGTTTGAAACATAAGAGCTTCCTTGAGTTGTTTTCCTGCGATGCGCCGCTTTCGAGTGAAAAAAAATTGCAAACTTATTATTAATTTAATAGGAATAACTAAACACATTGCGGGTTGGCATCTGTGTGTAATGAACAACTGGCAACATATAACATTAAAATAACATTACAACTAACATAGAGCGATTGTTAAAAAAATTGTTGAAAATGGCCTCCTTCACTTAATATGCATCCTTCCGCCCTCCTTTTCACGGAATTGCGCACTCGTTGAAATAGGAGTATTCCTTATTCTAATACATGCTGCAACTATTATTTCTATTCATTTCTCCACAGTGCTATTGAGACTTGTGTAAACTAGGGCCTTAAGATGCCCCACAAAAAGAAATCTCTCTCGAGGAAGCTTGGTGGCCATTCTTGAGGCCCACCGTGGAACCATTTGGATAAACAGTTTGTAAATAAATGCGAACCACTACACTGAAATATGCTGGAGCTCCATCGCGCATGTACCACGTATGGTTTTTTATTACCATCGGAACATCCTCAAGCACCAAGGGTAGTTGTTCCTGAAGGAAATTGAGGTAGGATTGTCCGTCAAGTCGTCTCGGCAAGAAGAATGAGCCAATAAAGTTGTTACCAATAACTCCTGCCCATAGGTTAGTCGAAAATGTGTGTTAGAAATGGGTTTCGATTACGCCATAGCGATTTTTTAGCGCTCGCAAATGATTGTTGTGGAAATTTTAAATGAAATTTCTTGAAAAATTAACTTCGTCCGTCTATAGAATGTGTATTTGAAATTGCGGATTTTGTGCAATATTATGAAGATACCACTGGCAAAAGGTCACACGCCTTGAAAAATCTCTGGGTAATGACTGTACCTACTCTTAAAATATGGTACGGATATAATAAAAAATCCACTACAATTCTCCATAGAAATTGATGGCAAATATTCAAGTTTCTAGCAATCTTCCTCGTATACTCGTTTAAGAATGTTCTTCGACTTGGTGCAGCACCGCTTTCTCAATTTCAACACTGAGCGAAAAGTATTTTACTCTTTATAAGAATTCTCATGACCTTTAGGTATATATAATCATTTAACACGATTTGGGACAGCAGCACCTGCTTATAGCCTTTATACACCAGAGACTATTAAGACAGGTATATAACGATAATAAAACTGCTTTATCTCCGTAATATGGTATTGATTTATAGTACTTGTTAGCACGTCTTATTGCCATTCGGAATTGTTTTTTGCACTATAAAACGTGCCTCTACCAGGTATTTTAGAACCGTTAAAATTAGTTTCATATTCTTTATAAAACATTATTATATTGGGTATGCGCCTTAGCGGCTGCGGATATAATTCAGTTTTATAAAAATGAAAGATGTGTTTATTTGGACTTGTATAATTTTATTAGAAACAATATATTTACATAACCACTTACCAACACTAAACTAACCTTGTCTTAATTTTAAAATGGTATGAACACTGACGTATATTTTTTTAAATTCTATAGTAGATATGTGTATATACTTTTCAATTCTTATCTGCGCCAACTTAATGGTAGGACAA
Source organism: Polydrusus tereticollis (assembly GCA_963920685.1). Classification (NCBI taxonomy): domain Eukaryota; kingdom Metazoa; phylum Arthropoda; class Insecta; order Coleoptera; family Curculionidae; genus Polydrusus; species Polydrusus tereticollis. Next base: position 83,457,533 of record OY987333.1, read on the forward strand.
GCATCAAAACTATATGGACGCAATTGGAATCGGACTTGGAGAAATGCTGCTAGGTGTAGTTTTATTTCGCTTGGATCTATTTTAAAATACAAGCCATCGGTTCTCCATCGCCTGATTATGGAAAAGCTGATTCGTGTCCTAAAATAAGCTATAGTAATTTAGCCCCTAATATGGTTAGCAATATTCTGTTTGAGATTCTATAATGCTACCTATAACCCCGTTTTTATGGCGTAGAATACAAAAATGTATTTACAATTGCAATTTTTGCAACGTAACGCATTTTAAAATTAATTAAAAAATAATAGGGATAAAATTCAAAGCCTTATGCCATGACAAAAAAATTAAACGTATTTTCTTTGTATAAATAGTAGATTATTTCAGAAAATCATTTAAAAGCAAGAAGTTACCTTAAGAGGGTGTAATACCAGCACAATCCATTGCAAATTATTTTAATATATCCTTAATTTTGAGTGCTATTCCGAGAAATCATCCGCCCCGTACATGTCATTAGAGAGTCTGAAATACAACTGACTCGTTGAGACGCGAAACGCGATTGTCATCGGCCATTTTGGATATGTTGCGTAAAGATACCAAAACGTTTTATAAAGGCAATCATCATAATGTGTACAATAAATAAAACGTTTTATAATCGGTATATGACTCATTATGTATAAAATCGTTTTCATTCCAATAAGACTATTTGATTAAATTGCATTATTTATGATAATTTTGTTATAATGATTACTGCCGAGGTTTATACCCAGTACGTAACGTGGTAACAATTCTGTGTACGGTTCTTTAGAAAACAATTTTATTTCAGCTACTATTTGTTTCATATAAGTTATTAAAAATGGTATTACTGTTATAATATGATTTCTAGCAATTCTGTTTTGTTACTCTATTTCGCTTTGTGAGGTGTTCTCAGACTTAGAGGTCTACCTTCAGATGTACCTCCTCGGACACTACCAGTTTCAACAAGACGAGGATGAATATTAGAAAGGTTCGACTATTCACTAATTCACAACTAGTGATGCCGCGAGACGAGACGAGACGAGAATTGGCCCATTCTCGTCTCGTCTCGTGAGGCGAGAATTTTTTTTTATCTCGTCTCGACGAGAAACGCGTTTTTCTCGCTCGAGAGTGCCATTGTCTCGTCTCGTCTCGTTTATTCTCGTGAGTAGGGAATCATAAAAAATATTTTTTTATACGAATCTTAAAGGGGGTAAACATTTAAAAGTATCTGGTCGTCTCGCAGAAGGGTTTAATATAAGTCGGTTTGTTAGGCATGTGACTTAGAAACTATTTTTCTTAGATCAACAAAATATTGCAAGCGGCCATAAGACATAATTCACGTAATGTAATAGGCTTGGCACCGAGGTATTTTCAGTCCAAAATATACGGGGTGGTAAAAGATACAGAATGGAGAACGATTTATAATAATAATAATTGATTCATAATGGAACTACCCTTCTTTTATTATTTATTTTTTGGCATAATTCGGGGCATAATTAACTGCAATAGTTTGGAAAATATTCGACTAAATAAAGGGATCAGCCCAGAATGTCATCCGGGGAAAAACCTTAATTTTTTATTACATTAATAGAAAGTGCAAGAGAAAGAACTTAAAGAAGTATTTCCGAAAATGCTCTATTTGACATATCAATCTCTCATAGTTTATGAAATATTCGGACTAAATCGCGGTAGCATTAGATAATTATTGTGTCCTTCTTTTACATATGAGTTATACAATGTAAACTGTAATTGGTTTAAGATCACCGCCGCTACAACGTTTTCAATCGAAAATGCTTTCTTTCAGATTTGGTTAATTATTTAAAAATGTCAACTACTAACCATAGACAGAGGAAAGAGGCTAGACAATTTGATTCTGTTCTCTTGAATATCTCTTTTAAGGTAAATGCCTTCACAATACGATAGAGTGAGAACGTTAAACACATTATTTTTCTGTCTATATATTAGGAGATACCTAAAATTCAGTGTTCTAACAAACGAGAAAATTCGAGAAAAAACGAGAAATTTCTCGACGAGAAACGGTCTTCTCTCGTCTCGTCTCGTGACTTCTCTCGAGAAAAAAATTTCACTCGACTCGACGAGACGAGACGAGACGAGACACGAGAATTTCTCGTCTCGGCGGCATCACTATTCACAACGCACATACTTGAACGACAAAGACTTACTAGAAAATGTCAAATGTAAAAAGCAAGTGACATATTCCATGGCAACTAGATTTATTGCAAAAATATACCTATTCTTCAATAATTGGATTAATTTTTTCAGACAATTGAACGGCTTTTATTTTTTTACTCAATAACGGCGCATCCCAGGAAAACAACTTAAGAGCGCTTTTATGTTCCAAATTGAACGGTGAATTAAAATTTTTTTATTTCGGAAAAATCATTGGCGAACCATTTTTTCCTCAAAAATATCGAAGTCACTGCCCGTAGACACGCCACTGTTAAATCTGAAAATTATTTCTGTATTGAAAAATATGCACCTTTATTAGCTGTCGCTACATACTAAATATCACTAAAATATCTAAAGTACTTTCGGAATTTTTAATTAATCTCTATTTCTTTCCTAAAACGTTAACACCCCATTTTTGGACCACAGTTTATAAAGCATTAATTATTATTATTTTTTATTATTTATCATTAATTTTTCACTTAGATTTACACCCTTAAATATTTGCATATCAATAAGAAACACCCTGTATAACTCTTTGCCTGAAGAATTCAGGTTAGTTGCTTCTAAATCCCTTAATCTTTTTTTTTGCTTAAAACGAACATTTCATCATGCTTATTTTTCTTGTCTTGTATTATTATGTATTGGTTTATATTATTACCTATGCAACTGCTTGGTGCCGCACTAATTGTGCTAACGTAGTAATGTCTAAGAATCTACCTTTGGTAAGATCAGATGGCTAGACTTCGCCAAAGTGGGCTTTCCTATTGAATTTTTTTTTAATAATTTATAAATACCTACATTATTTTATAGGTATTTATTCTGTAAATTAACGATAAATATAAAATAATAGTCAATAATAATTATTACATATTATCATTATTATTATTATTATTATGAATATTGAAATAGGTACATATAAGAAAGCCTCAATAAAATCAATTTTTTTTTCCTTCTGTCTTAAAAAGCTAGTAATTAAAAAAAAATTAAGTACGAAGGTGAAGTTCTGCTGTTTAGCAAGCAACTTTTCATCAGGGGAAGGGAAGCTAAGACCTGCCCAGCCCACCTGACTACACCATTGGTTATAAATATACGGGTACCACTTACCTCAATATTTTATTAGGTATATTATGTTTGTATATGGTTAATTATTATGATCTTATGACACCAGCCTCCACTTCTCAGAATTCTCTAAGTACTGGGGTTGATATTAACATCAAGTATATAGAAAAGCCTGCTTATATAAAAAGCCAAATAACTCCTATTTTAAACTAGTAACAAATATGTCGTTTTGCTTGCTTTCTCCTAGCGGTCGGCCGGACTGAAAAACTTCGTATCTTTCTTTTGACAACTTTTAGTAGGAACTAAAAGCATTCAAGATGCGTGGTTTTACAGCCATCGTAATAATACGAGGTTTTGATATTTGCGATTTAAAAATGCTTCTGGGCAAAATTGAGATCAGTGGTTTGCAGGTTTGTAGAAAAATAAGCAACGAACAAGTTTAGTGACACGAGAACCCCAAAACTGCATTTTTTTGACATACGTGGTTTGACAGTCCGGCCGAGGCTACATTATATTGCTATGAATAGTCCATAATTGATATTTTTAAATTCACCCTGCTGGGGTTTAGGCATTCAAAACACACACACATCATACTCATATTTAACTTTATTTCCTCTCAAAATAAAGCATACTTTATTAGGCACTTTATTCATTCAAAATATGCAAAGAAAAATATATTAATTTAGTAGCCGCCACACATCATACTCATATTTAACGGAGAATAACAAAAAGAAAACATAAAATTATCTGAATAGGTAAACAAATCGCCTGAAACAACTTATAAATCTGTAAGCTTAAGGTGTGAATCGACAGTCGACAGATTCGAAAACAAATACACTACCTTCCAAAGTCGTTGTTTTGTTAACCCCATGTGGTCGAACCCTGCGTGCTTCGGTGATATGCCGAAAAATTCACTTTCAACCGACAGCTGACAGGGATACACAATGCGGTTTTATGTTAGATGATTTTTATTGTTATAAGTTGGAGCTTGGTACTTCAGTTTATTCATGGAACTCTGCCGTGGATCGATGACACAATAAATATCATGCACGTCGTTTCTATCTTTCTTTCTTATTTTCTTTTTTTTTTAGAGAAGTGTCTTGTCCTTTCTTTATTAAAATACATATTATAATATGCCTACCATTCTTAATTATGTTATTTGCTGTATGCCTTTTGTGATATCCTCCTTTAATTTTGTTGTTTGTGTAGCTATGTATGTAAATAAATTATTTGTGTATTTTAAAATTATATATAACTATTGCTAGGGTATTATTAGGCCAGTAAAGATTAACAATCGTTTTTGTAAAATAGTAATAGACTACTTTTCTATAGGTATCTATTATCTTATCATATCGAAAAATTTTGTCTCCGATATTTTCTTCTAAATTAATAAATTAAAAAACACTCTGATCAGTAAAACATCGTTTTCTCTACTATATCGCACAAGATACATAAATTCTAACTATTATTGACTTAAAAACCCGTCTACCGAGTAGGAAGTCAAATGTACACAGAAATAAGAAATAACCGAGTAAATATCCTAAGAGGTGTTAAATCGGCCATGAACTCTACTAAAACGTTTAATTAGTATCGAAACACTACCATTCTATTATTGGGTAAATATTGAACGCACTCGTAAATACACATAACTATGCATCGACCATGCTGTCCATTGTAAGTTATACTTATTTGAAAATAATGCGTTAGCTCTCTAATTAGTATTTGTAAATTATTTTAAAAATATAAATTGTGATGTTTTTTACGAGATAGTTTTAATATATAATATAGGGTTTTGTAGGAAAGCGTATTAAACAAAAACATTTTTTTTCTTCTGGAATAAATTATGATAATAAGCTTAAATAATAAAGAATAATATATAAATTGTTGTACTTATTTTAAATGGTATACTGAAAAAAGGCATATTTAAATTTTACTGAGAGCAGGATTGAAATATCTTGCAAAATTACTATCGAAAAAATAAAAAAATATTTTTTAATCCATGATCATCTACTAGAAGTAATATTATGAATGCATAACTTTTAAACAAAAACTTTTATTAGGGACATTAAAAAGAAATTACAACTAAAATATGCAGGACTAAAAGAATATTTCATAGACATATTTCTATTGAAACTCCTTAAGGTGCTGAAAATGGCCTCCGCTCGTTCCTATACAAGGCGGTATGCTTTTTTCAATTTACGGATAGCTTTGACTACCAAGTGTCGATTTCATTTCGAATTTGTACTTTTACTAATTTGGCGTTTTCATGTCCTTTGTCAATATAAATTTGAAGGTTTTGAAACCCTGATTATTTTAATCGTCAATCAAATGAGTTAATCAGTGTCAAAAGTAATATTGTATGTAATGTATAAACACGATATTTTAAATTTCTGCTACTCTGAATAAATCATCTTAAAACGTTTACACTACCTCATAATTGCAAAATCATCAATAACTAATTTGTACCCGTACTAAAATATCACTTCTTAAAAAGCTCTTTCCGGTGTAGACTAATTCCTGATAGCTAGAAAATAACGACAACTTAAAACAAATAAAAAAATATTAGGGGCCGCATACCCAAAAGTGTGCATATTCTTAATATTCTTTAACTTGCTTTGTAAAATCAAAACTAGTCATACTACAGTAATATTATAGGTATGAAAAAATACCTGCTGTCTACCTAGCTACAAATAAATTTATATGCGGCTTAAAACACTTGAACGGAACGGTTAAGTTTTTATACAACTATTAGCACATTTGACAAGAGAAATAATTTATATTGTCTTATCTTACATCTTCGAGAATAACAAAAAAAAACCCTAGATCCTTCTACCTGAGAGGCACGCCATGGACTACGATTTCCCAGATTTTGTCCCTTCGTTTTATCATTTAGAACATCGTCCTGCATATTTATCTATTTTAATTAGATAACAATATTTTTGTGTATTTGAAGGGCGTGAATAGTGTTGACTTTTATGTTTTGTTAAATTAAGACCATAATTATAAACTTGCTTTAAATTTTGGTAATGAATTTTGTATTAATTTTTAGGAATAAACGTTGCGAGTCCCTGATAAATTTGAATTAGAACAGAAACCCAAGATATAATATATATTATATCTGAATATAATATATTGTGTGCCTCAAACAGCGTTAATAAATTTAAGTCCTTATACATTATTTTGGGTAAATTTAATTTCGCCACCAGCAGGTAGAAGGCCCCTCAGGGGCATTTAAAGCAAAATAAAAGAGAGGTAATTTCGCCCCCAGCTCAGTTACTGACCTGCAACTCACTTACATTTTAGAGAGTAGGAGATAAGCCTATAGAGATCATCTTTACTAAATACCACGCAGTACACAATATAACTTTCTTTTTCTTATATATTTATTAATTTTTTTGGTGACAGAATATGTAACTAACTAAAAAACTTGAAGAAATCTAGCAATGTTCTCAAAGAGATAGTCACAGGGTTATTTTTTAAAATGTCTTCTGTTTGTTTAGGTTCTGATTTTTTGAGGTATTAAGTCATATAATTTTGTACGTTATAAAATGTTGCATCATTGTTGTCTAGGTTCTATAAATGTATACTAGTTCATATGTATTGACTCTGGTCTGATGATCGTGTGACATTTTAAGTTTTTAGAAATTTTCATTTAAGTGAAAGAAATTACATACCGTAACTATATGTACAATGTTCTAATATTACAAAGTTCTCTGGAATAGTTGAATTGAGGGAAAAGTTTTGGATTCTTAAGATTAATTTTTACAGTACAATTTTGGACAACTAGGAGTTGTTCCAAATTACTGTTATACATTCATTCCTCCCCAGATCAGAATACCATATCTTAGTATTCTTAGTAGGGTTCGAAAAGCGCCTTATAAAGCATAATGATGAGCTTTTTGTTGACAAATTCTCTCAGAGTATAAAATTAGTATATCAAACATCTAACTTTTGTGTACAAATATAAAAGATGTTGGTTCCATTTAAGGTGCTTGACAACGACTATACCTAAATATTTAATGTGATTGACCTCCAATAGTGGTTCATTAATATCAGAAATCGCAATTTAATAAAAATAAGGTCGATTTACAGAATTTAAAGAGAAGGCAATAGAGTGTGACTTTTTGACATTTATAGTCAAATTGTGACTGTCCAAAAAAACTTTAATTTTTAGGAAACCTTTTTTTATTTTTTCTTGCAGTAAGAACCTATTTTTATAACTGAAAATAACAACTGTTCAGGGCCGGATTAACCACGAGACCAGTGAGGCCACTGGCCTCGGGTCCCCACCACTTGGGGGCCCCCACCATCCGTGTTAGAAATTGGAAAAAGAAAATTCCAAATAAATTCCCAATGTCGAATCGCGTACTCAATAGAATAATTATAGAACTTTTCGATACTAATCGATTCTTCCGTGGAATCGATACTACTTTTCTTTCAGTTGTGGACTCGCTGACCACGTCATTATCAGAAAGAATCACAGCATATTATTATGAAGTTGTTTGCGAAAAGTTCGGATTCTTTGATGATCGTCAAACAATTACAACTGAAGAGTCAAACGCAAAAGCGAAAAATCTTGTTGATTGTTACCCAGAAGATGTAGAATCGACTCTTGGCAATGAACTGGTTCAACTCGCCGAACTAGCAAGGCTATATAAACGAAAAATCGGAGAATCTGGAGCACAATTCCTTTATCGCATAATAATGGAGAACAATCTGCGCTCAACTTTTGTAAATGCTGAAATAGTTCTTCGCATATACTTGTCCATGTTGGTGTAAAATTGCAGTGGAGAGAGATCATTCTCCAAAATGAAACTGATCAAAAATAGATTACGTACGAGTATGGGACAAAAACGTCTTACCAGCCTCATGATTCTGAGCACAGAAATTGACATTGTTCGTGATTTACCTTTCGAAAATATTATCGAAGTGTTCGCTTCGATTAAACCTCGTAAAACTTCTGTATTCAAACCACACATACGATTCTGATGATTGTCATTAACGATACTCATATTACAAACAACGATATTTTTTTTAATGCATTATTTTGAACATAATAAAAATTATCAAATTAAAGGTACAATAATGACTGCATACATTTTTGTGCAACTAACTTTTTACGTTCATTGTTAGGGACCTCCACCATCAACTGGCTTCAGGGCCCCCAACAACCTTAATCCGGCCTGCAACTGTATCATCCACATACGCCATTACCGATGCCAAGAGTGCAGATTCTATCTATGTATAAGTTAAACAACATTGGTTCCATCACAGTACCTTTGGAACCCCATGTACAGTCCTGTTGGAACTAAGCACATCCTGAATCCTAACGTGCTGGACACATGCGCTCAAGTAGCTCTCCAGAACTCTCCACGCAATGCCCCTAATGCCACGTGCCGTTTTGCCACGGCAATAAAATAGTGCTGTTTCACCAAGCATAATTTTCATATTTTCTAATGAGTGCTGTTTTGCCATGCATACTTTTTTTTCTTACCTGCCTAGATTTTATGCCTTTTCTTGCAAAACTATCTTAGAATTATACGTAAGTTAAGTATTAAAATATTTTTTTTATACCATGTATTGGTTCTCACAATTTTTAATTTAAAGAAGATAATAAACATTATCGAAAGCTTGGAGAAGAAAATTGTTTCACATGTTCTTTTATTTAAATTTGACATTTGTACAAATACTAAATCTAATTAAATTTGACAACATATTTAAGCTTATTTATGTACTCAGAAATATCAATTTCATTATTTACAAGTTTATCTACAGTGGCCTTTAATTATAAAATCAATATTAATATTGTGTTTGGATCTCTTTTTTGGAGTTATATTAAAATTTACTTGATCAATGATTAATGCATAATACTGACTATCATTTTTTAAATGGTTCACTATTTCACAGATGTTGGGACTATATTTCCCAACAGCACGATTGAGACGATTATGCCAACCTTCCAAAGCATTGGTGGTACGATGCCTTTCATTAAAACACGACCACATATCACCGATAATGTCATTTGCTAACCATTGGTTTACAAAATAATCGTTGAATTCTTCTATACTTCTTAACTGTGGGGACGTCTCCATAATGTATAGCCATACATACTCCTTTGACAATCCCAATGATTGAACTTTCCTCCAAAAACACTGATTAAAGTGGAAGTTACAACCTTTAAATCTGGCACCAGGAAATACTTCACGAAAGGCATTAAGTGCTGGAATTTCAAAGTCAATTTTGAAGGAAATCGGATTCCATTCAGGAAATGCTGTTTTAATTAATCTAAATAGTCGTTTGTATGTGCACTCTTTCTTATTCGGCAGTAAAGAATAGAAAACAGACACTATGGACGTGGCTTCGTGTGTACTGCCTATGTCTGCATGAATTGTATAAAGTTGAGAAAATTACTTACAACAACTTTTGAAAGTTCCATCTCCAAAAAACGTGGTACTTTGAACAATACTGCTTATTTCTTTTTTGCTAGCAAATCCAAGAATCCTGTCATTATCCGTTAAATCGTCAACTACTAGAAAACTATCGGCAAGATTCTGGGGTAGAATTATCTCCCAAGAATTTTTGAAACTCACAGCTCCAATTGACTTTCGTCGTTCTTTGTAGAGAGCTCCCTTAGATAGAAATAATGGAACTTCAGTCACAAAATCTAAGCCAGCGTCCTTAACAGTAGCCAAAGATTGATTTAAAATTTGAGGAATTGGGGTCAGTTCCTCTCTAACTCGTTTTCTGCATGCCATTATTAAAGCCTTCACAACTTCCACACTAGCCTGATTTGGAATGCAGCTGTGCTTTGTTTCACGTATAACTTCTGATTAGCGAGAAGTTAAATAACCACAACACTTTCGGGATGTACATCTCCAGGTTATAGTCCCGTCTTTATTTTTAGTTTTGGACGACTTCTTTTAGTTTCAAGAAACTCCATAATTAATTGTCACTTTCGCGCGTTTCTTTATTCGATGTTCACAGCTTAATATTATGAAGGTGCAAACTGAAACTAAAATAAGGCTCGTATACCTGGTAATACATAATTGGACCATAAAGCAAGTCTAGAATTTGAAAATAGAAATTTCCAATATTCATACTGATCCCATTGTGTAGACAAGAGCTTAGTAATAAACAAGGAAATGATAAAGGGTCGGATTTCAGATAATCATTAGTACTTAATGTATGTATACCAATTTAATAATAATATTGGCATGGGTATTATGCCCACAATGTGTGTACACAATAGGATTGACCCAGGTAGCCTCACTGCCGTAAGAGACGAAAGGACGAGTGGTGGCGAATCCGCACTGACGTGTTAGGGTATCTAATTACCGTGGCAAAACGCTACTAAAACAGGTAAATTTCGTGGCGAACCAGGAAATTACCGATAAGGGGGTGAAATCACAAATCGCTTTGGGTTTTATTGACCCCACTGGCGAATTTACTAACAACCACTACTTTAACAGCCAAAGTTACCGACAATAGGTATCCAAAAATGAACTGTTTAAAAACAAAATTTAGAAGATTTTGGCTTTTTCTGAGCCTTGGAGAACTAAAGTAAGAAGATATCACACATTTACTAGCAAGACCGATAATAAGGCGGATTTTTTTCAAATAATATTTATGTATATAAATAAAATACTTAGTTACTTTCCTAATAGCTTGCATAATATTAGAAAAATATATATAGCATAAAAAATTATATGTATGAGAAAATTTGTTCTCTAGCCACTTAGACTTTATACAATAAAAATTAAACAAATAATGCTAAAACAGGGTCAGAGTGTTTCGTCACCGCCAAATTTTAATAACCTGCCCTATCCTATTAACAATAGCGAACATTAATCCTTGTTACTTGTTAATTAAATATCATTTGAGTAACCAACCTATAGCGAGCGTACCCTGGGAAAAATTAAACTTCCTAAGGCGCCGACATTGAACTGCATAATTAAGCAGCAGTGTCGAGCGAAGTATTTTCCTTTTCATTAGTCCAGGCGCCAGGGGATGGGACTGACGAGAAAGAAATAGACAAACCTTCTAGAAATGTAATATATTTACGTCTCTTAAACTGTTGATGAAATTAGCGCTCGATGCCGCATGGCGTTGTCTCCTGCAACTATGAGGGTGGTTTATTGTTTTCCACGGCATTTTTCATAGCCTCTTCAATTTACCTCTCAATGAAACCAACTTTCTTAAGCTGCCATTTACTAGACCTGTTGGTCAGCGGAAACCGACCCCTGCGGTGATCGGTCGAATATATAATAATATATTTTAATATTTATTGTAAATATCGTAGGCTAGTATTCGACCGACGTTGGTTAACTAAATTATAAAAGACAAATCGCATTCAAGAACAAAGTATCCTCTCCTTCTCAAAATATCTCAGTAAAAGTTTAAGTTCTGCTATTCAAAAAACAAAACAGATTTTTGTCTTTCTTTTCCCTTGTTTGATTATATGTCATATAAGATTTCGGATATTTTCAAAAAACATAACATGGACATAGGTTACAAATACCTCTCCTTTAAATAGTTATTCCTACTATAAATAATTGGAAAGATAAAATCCATGTATTACATAAGGCTGGTCAAGAGCGGATTGAGGCATTCAAGACGGACCGGGAATTGAAATTGTAAAGCAGGCCAAGGTAATGCTCTAAAACTCTTAATAATATAAAACTTGAACTGACTTTTACATAAAATATTGTGAAATACACAAACACAAATCTGTTGAAAACTTTTTAAAATTTAAATTGCAGTTATTTTTTAAATAAATTACAATTTTCTGTAGCCTTGTCAATTATAGCATCGCTATCAATGCCACTTAGAGTTTTATTTTCCACTGTCATAAGCAAGACGTAAGCCGTAACGACATACCTATTCATAGTACCAAATAGCTAACGAATCTTGTAACGAAGTTACGAGGTTGTGTGATATTTGTTAAAAAATTTGTTGGTTGGTTCAACTACATTTATGAATTCTGTTGAAAACATAATTATAGTTGGAGCAATATTGGGTTGTTATTTATTAGAAAAAAAGGCATTTAACCTAATGAACATCCCAAATTTGTGGATGTAAACATACCGGATTTGTACGAGTACCACCGATTTCGACCGAAGCCGCAAACCGTAACGTAAGAAATAAAGTTAAATCATTTCTTACTACTTACGTCTTACGACTAACTGTTACGGCTTGTACTACGAATGGATCCGTTGCTAATCACATGTATATTTTCCTTACGGCTTAACGTTATGTCTTCACTTCAACTTTACGGCGACCGAGAATCCAGCTTAAGCCCTGCAAATTATTTTCACTCAAAGTGCTTATGGGTCTATTTTTATCTCAACAATTTTTTTAGCAACATTTTTACTACCATCATATTCTTGATGCATTGTCGTAAAGTACTGATATTCACGTGTCAATTTTAATTTTTAATTTTATAATTGAAATTTTAATATATTATCTAACTATTTTTAAAATTAACCCATTAGCGTTTGAATTTTCTTTTTATTTATGCCATATTTTGCTTTAGGCGAATACTAAACTAAAAATATAAATTTTACTAACATTGTAAAAAAAACAAGTCTTGTAGTATCAGTTTTTGAAAAAAAATACTGTTGCTATGGGGCAACGCTAGGCCCATATAATGCCAAATTTTAATGAATAAGGGTATTTTGAGCATTTCTCTCGGAAATTTATTTAAAATATCAAATTTAATACAAAATTATAAAAAACCTTTTTTATTTTTAGAATATCCTAACATTAGTATATTATATTATGCAAAATGTTCTAATTATTAATTTGCAGGTTGGAAGGGCACACCTTTTTTTCATATTTCGACCTGCATTCTGGTGGCTTTTGATGCTCTCTCATGTAAAAGGTAGCGATATCTCTATTTTGGACACGAATTGGGATAACTTGAGGTTATTTGCTGTGTAATACAAAATCCAACTATTTTGCAGCATTACCTACGTCAAACATCTAGGTTACTAAGTGCCAGTAACCCTTTTTTAGTCTAACACCAATGCGGTAACAACCCAAATGTTAATCCGTTTGATCAGTTCCGTCCATAAAATTGTTATACTTTTCGATAAGCTTTGGTCGGGGATCTAATGTATTAGTTTTGATAATCTGAGAAATACGCTTAACTTTACCAGCTACCTTTGTCTCGCAATTGAAAGTAATCATTGTCACCACTGTTCATTATGTTTATCCACCTGATAAACAAAAAGTAATTTTTTTCAACCGCTATTTTAAAGTAGCCTCTATCTTTGTTACCAAAATTCTGCTTAGAGATGAGTGGACAATCTTTTGGAATACAGTTATCTGCAGTTTTGTCTATTTAGGAGTATCCGTGGTTCATCAAATATGCAAATAGTTTAGCACCGCACAATAAATCATCCAATTAAAGTTAGTAATGCAGATTTTTGCGATAGGAATTTCGTCAAGTAATAAGAGGACTAGCTACTTTTCCAAATAAGTTTTCATAATCTGTATTTGGTTTTGAGCTAGTGTCTTAGTGCAATTCGAAGTTGACCAGGTAATCAACTTTTCTTTTAAGGCTCCAAACTTTATATCTAAATCTAATGGGTTTTCCTTGAATGACCTGCTTGCAACTATGCCTGCTATAATATTTAACCATGCCTTCATCATACGCTAGTTATTTAGAGAAAATATTTTCAATGCAGCGTTTCTTGAGTAATTCCATTATTGGCTTTATTTTCAATGCCTTTTCATTAGGATTTTCTTTGTCTAAAACGACATATCTGAAGAATTCTCTCTTCTCTGATAGCCGTTAAAACTTGAATTATTTTTTCTGAGCCGTCAAAATTTGTCATTGGATGAAACAAATGAACATTGGAAATTTGTTCAAGATACCAAGATTGTTGGTTTTTTTAAATGAAACACCCAGTATATTACTGAATATTTTAAAAGGTCTCAAAATTCTATTAAGTATATATGCATAATCTAATTGCTCCAGTGGTTTATGACATATTTAATTTGAAATAATCATGTTACTTCGAAATATAACCCAGTAACCATGGATCGACAAAAGTGAACAAAGGATAGTTGTCATTTTGAAGACAAATTTGCATCCGAAATACTATTAACTGACAAGAAACTTTTCTTTCATTTACTTTTATCGATGAATAACCATGGTTACTGCGTTATATTTCGAAAAAACATCATTAATTTAAATTAAATATTCCAAAAACTACTGAATAGTAAGCATATATATTATTTATTTTTCAAAAATGAATCTTAAGACCTATTAAAATATTGAGTAATGTATAGGGTGTTGCATTTAAAAAAACAACAACTTGGTGTCTTAAACAATATTACGATGTTCATTTGTTTTTTTTTTCACAAATTTTAATGGTTCAGGAAAAGTAATTCATTTTTCGTAACTTAAAGGTTTTTCTAGCACTTAAAATAAAAGCTCTGGGGGTGCTCCAAAATATATGGAAAAACTCTGTACATGACATAACGTCTTTTTCACCTAGTAACTAACCATTTCCTCATCGAAATATTGCTGAGAAATCTCAGCAAGCGACATATCTTTATATTTACAATAATCCGGTTCTGGAAAGGAGTCTTTTGCATCTCAAAGTCGGCATCCTTTTCCCAAGGACTTGGTAAACGTTTGCTGGCTTCTCTTTCTTTGATCCATGCGTTTATATCGAGATTCACAGATCTTTCCAATATATACTGATCTTGATCTTCTATATCCATAGAGTCATGATTAACTCATATTCTTTCGTTATTAGGTAGGCGTGTCTCAGCTGTGGCCCTCAGTTGTCTAGATGATAAATTCTCAACTAACTTAAAACAAAAAACAAACCGTTAGGCATGTCCGAGAAATTTTGAATTTGAATATTTTAACCGCCAGTATCCTTACCGGCAGAATCATCATTTATGGCTACATTTAGGTCTGGTGATTCTACTCATTGTCTCAGCTACTGAGAAACCTTTCCTTTTCGTCAGACTCTATAGCCTTGCCGAGGAGCCGTAATACGGCGAGACGCGTCCAAGGATTGGGTCTGACGGAAAGAAAAGGTACAAATATCTTTCTTTTATATCGCGTTTTCGGTTCACAGAAACCGACGATTGGCTTTCAGCGCCACCTGACATTAGATACCTACTTATGCGGGTTCCATTTCAGCGTTTCGTCTTCTCTAGGACCTCGCTGGTCTGGTTGGGTGAATAGCTCGATTGCTACGAGATGTCTCCACGTGCAACATCTCGCATATGTAACTAGCCTTTTATTTTTTCAGCTACTGAGAAACCTCTCCTAAACAATTTCAAAATTTAAAATTAAAATCATTAAAAATAATGTCCACAACCGCCCTACGATCCAAAAACTCTGTACGCCATTTAATGCAGTACCTATATTGTTTCACTTATTGAATGTAATCTTTTATCCTCTGGATTTTCTTCCTCGTTTATATCACTTGGCATTTATATTCATTCTTTGATATGACTGAAAAACACAGCAAGGGAATTTAACGAGGTAAGAAATGGTTTTACAGAAATAAGCGATTTAGTTGTGATGAACTAACCAAAACTGAATTCAGCACGTGAATATGGTACCATGCATGCACTTTGACCGGAACATACAGATCACAGAACTTAACCATGCTGCAAATCTATTCATATTGGCTGCCCCATCCATAGAATTTCCTATACAATTTTGAATACTTTTATTATTAGACCCAATACTTTTTCCACGAGTTCCATAAACCCTTTACCAGTTGATTCGCTGCAGGTTAAATAAGATGTAACTTTTTTCGAATTAAAAGTTAATAAATTTTTAGGGCTTACCTCACGTCCCACCCCAGACATAAGTCCTTTTTTCATTTTAGTTGGTAATGAGTTGAAATAGCATAGGTATACATAGACCTAGGTGATTTATTGTAATATAACATCTTCTCTCGTGACTCTGCCTCGCGATATAGAGCAGTCCGTTGGAACTCAGTCTAGCGGGATTTGTTCTGGTAGGCTAATCCGCCCCCGAATCACCTAAACCATAACACAATAAACGGACCTTAAAATTACCACAAGAGTCAGTTAAAACAACCGGTACATAGCAAAACATATGAATTAAAGAATGACTCCTTAAAACTGTAAATCTTGAAAACTTTACAATCAATGAAAACAATTCGTTCGACCCGGAAACTAATATAAAAGCTCTTCACTTTTGCAATTAGCGGCATTGCTCTCTACTAATTTAAAAATTTCAAAATAGAAAAGGTTTTAAAACACAAAGTAACTTCTCCTGTCTCCCTATTTTTTTAACTCATACGTTTTTTGTAACCATTATTATCTTCAATACATCAATAAAATTTGATTCCCCTTAATTTGTAATTCCTGCCCTTACACTACACCTTATCTAAAATATTCAATGCTTTCTATTATACTAACCTGAAAACGCCTCGCTTTCACCTGTCTTTATAATAAAGTTAGGGCCACATCTTCAGAACAGGGCACGGAATTTTTTTTTTTCGATCTCCGTTTCCGTGCTCCAAATCACAATACGTTACGTTTAGATTATT
Organism: Polydrusus tereticollis; assembly: GCA_963920685.1. Classification (NCBI taxonomy): domain Eukaryota; kingdom Metazoa; phylum Arthropoda; class Insecta; order Coleoptera; family Curculionidae; genus Polydrusus; species Polydrusus tereticollis. The sequence goes on from OY987333.1 coordinate 83,474,347, forward strand.
AGAAGTTACAAATTTAGGTGTACTTTTTCAGTGTTTTAAAAATAAAAGAAATGAAAATGCTAATAATTCTCTACCTGTTTAATTTAGTTATTTCCGGACTGGTATTGAAATATACTATCATTAATTTCTCTCATCTGTTTCCATTGTGTTAGCATGAAGCTTTCGGAACAAATAGAAATAAAGAAATTTAAATGATACAAACTTTAGTACTATTTTTTTCATTAAGTTACTGTAAAAATACTGTAATTTTAATGACGTTAATAATAAAAAAATTGCACGGTAAGTTTTTAGTTAAAACGTGATCCAATAACTTAGCTTTCTCGAAATCAAATTGTAATTTATGTAGGTACTTAAAAAAAAACTCATCGGTACATCCCTCTCTCAAGTGTTTCCTTAAAACTTTGACAGTATGTAATTCCCTCTACTTAGATACGGACTACTTCCAGGAACAATATCAATTTTCTGTTAACTCGTACATTTATCTGTCAGAGATTATGTTCTATTTTTTTTAACTGTTATGATATTATCTCATGCCAGTTGAAGTAAGATTTGCGCCTCCGTAATAATAACTTCGTCATATCACCCAATTACGCTTACTGCACCGCAATTACTGTGATACCAAAAAGTTTCCCCTGCCCGTCCTGGTGAGGTGTTGGTCCGAGGAGCGACGAGAGCATCTCCTAAAATAAAGCGATAATTTCTTAAACCTATTGATAAATTGGTAAGTGATTTAAACAACTAAAATTATGTTTGTACAATTTCAATAATATCATTAGTAGTATCTGAGTCCACCCTGAAGGCAGTAGAAAGATGACAAATTACACTAATAAATTTAACTTAGGCTCTTTTGTTGCACATGAGAATTTGACTACAATTTATAGAAGGGAAGACAGCATATTTTAATTGTGCACATGAAACTCGCTTGGTCAGTATCTTCGATTTTTCGAGCCCTTATAATATAAGTCTTACCCGTATGTATCGGAACAAAATCATAACCTAAACATAAATATCAGAGATTTAATAACAGTTTTATGTCTTAAATAAACATGCCAGTAAGTGTCAGCAAGCAATTTTTACATTCACAATTAGACAATAAAGCCTCTAATCCACCTACGCGCGACATACTCGCAGGCGTTTAAACCAGACTTTATTAATGGCGATACGAAGCTGCGATATGCAGGATCGTAAACAAGTGTGTGCGGCTGCCGACGCTTTGGACCGGAAATATGCGATAAAACCACAATGCGAATATTCGATTAGTTTTTTCGGCAATTCTGATAAGTTCGCGTCCCCTGCAAGACCCTGTCTTTTGTCATTGAAAAACGGGGGAAAACGGAAAACGCGCGGAAACAATGAAGTTGCTACTTGTTCAGTGGTTAAGTTTTGTTCAGAAATATACTCCACTACTATTAATAAGTCAAATTCCTGAAATAAAAACTGCTTTGGCTGCTTAGCGGACGGAATCTTAATACCGTTTAGAATGCTCCAATAATTAATCGATAGGCTAAGCTACAATTTTATTTGAGTTTCTCCTTATTGCATTGCAAAGTTTTTGTTTTAATTTTTTTAATCTGCTAGTGAACGGTATGGAACATACTTTATAATATACACGATCGCATTTTGAATAAATATATGAAATATTTGTGTATAAGTAATTAATATATTATGATCAGAACCCGTATGTCTAAAAAATGATTGACAGAATTAGCTCAATCATCCACATTATATTTATCCCATTAATGGACATGACAGCACTACGTATAATAATTAACTATGTAAATCAAAATATTATGATTGTAGTGCAACAAATACAAAAATTTGGGATAATTTTATTCATTTAGTAAATTTGTTATTAAATATAATCATAATTTTCTTTTATTCGACATCAACAAATATGGCAAGATTCCTACACTTCAGTACCAAAATGAATGAAACCTTGTACTTATTATAATATTATTTATTAATTAACATAAGTGATAATGAATTATAAACTAATTTTTGTTACATGGATCAAAATTATACTTTTCATTTATTGATATTTTTTTAAGATTTTTATATTATATTCTGTTAATAGTTTGTAATATTACATAATTTACTAAACCAAAAAAAATTATAGAATTTTACAGAAATTGCGCATTACCTTTACCTTAAAATCAAGCTGGGCTCAATTTAACAACATACTTCAATGATTATTTATTTACATATCGCAGTGTATTATTGTTATTTAAGCGATTACTGTTAAACTTTAGGTATTTCCCGAATAATACGATAATTTAGTATTACAAGACTCTTTTTCTAGCCGAACCATGTTGATAATGTCGAAACTGATCATACAATCAAAAAATTAAAGATGTCCAATCGAAAATAAAATCACATTATTTTTAGACATTAGTTACTGACGATTGAAGTTTACCCTTACCTAGGTCACTTATTTATGATTTGCTTATACTGATTGTGTTCAATTTACCATCAACACCGGTTGTCATACTATACCTAATTTTATCATTTTACCATACCTACACCTACTTACTCGTACAAATTATTATTAGCCTCTTTGGTTCAGTATAGCACCTTCTCATTCCCGCGTGACTGGCGTCTTCCTTCAAGGCAACGCCACGAAGGAAAAATCCATGAAAATCGCAAATCAAAAATTCAAAACCGAAAACATAATATTTCGTGGATCATATTTATTTTGTTAATTTTGCTTCTTATTTGAAATACATACTATACAGGGTTGATAATTCTTATTGGACTTTTTCTTTATTGATTCTGTTTTTGTTGTTATTGATTCCAATTGATTTCTTGTATGTTGTGATTAATTTTTGTTTTTTCTTGTTTATAATCTTTTACGAAGTCTTTTGGATTTTATTTATAGGTGCTGTAGGGAAACTGAAAAGTTTCCCCAAAATCAAAAGAGAGTGACCCACGTACTTATTAGTAGGTCAAGAAAATTTAGATGTAATTCAGAAGCGGATCCAGAACCTCGTTTGGGGGAGGGTCATTCACAGAAAAGTCATATATTTCACTTTTGTGTATTAATGCTATTATTATATAATAAATATCCAAAATAATAAAAGAAGTTTGCATAAATACATTTTACGGATCAATATAATTAAATTTTATCATGCATTGGAAAATAATATTATGATCCCCTACTTTCTTAACGGCCTTCATTAAAAATATTCTCAATAAAGTAGAAAACCATGTGAAATCCAGACAGTCATAAAAACACTTACATACATGACATACACCTACAGGTTGGTATACAAATACATACGCCTCAAAATATAAAAACTGTTGTTTTTTTATTTTTTTTAATAATAGGTTATTAGATCCTCTGAAAGCATTCCTCTACGCTTATTGAAAATATGGACGTAGCCAGTCATTCATGAAAATGTCTATCGTCTGTCTCAAACAATCAACAGGAAAGGGGGGTGAGGCGTATTTACTACGGCTTCTACTTAGAAGCTGGACTCAAACTGCGATGAGACAAAAGGCGCAACGCTGCACACATCGTTGGTTATACCCAATGAAGATTATAGATTTTTTTTTTGTGTTTCTCTGTTTGTTTGGGGGGAGGGGGGTCATGACCCTCCCCCTGGATCCGCGCTTGAGATGTATATATACATTCTTGCATTCCTGTATATCTCACAAGCACCAATCTCACTTAGTTCAAAAAATAGATGATTTTGCCTTTTAATAAACTAACAACTTTATTTGTCACTAAATTTAATAATCAAATTATCAATACAATTCAAAATAATATTCTAAATCTAAATCATGCAAATTAGATAAATTAGAAGCAAAAATGATGGTGATGCGGTCTAAATATAGGTTTAAATTTATGATGAACAGAATAACAATTCATTTTTGTTTTTACAATACAGATACCTAAGTCAAAAAGTTAACCAATTCATTTTAAAGTTAGACAAAGAAACCTAAAACAACATTCTCAGCCTTGTGGGTAGTTATAAACATGAGAAGGCTCTTAAGTCTGCCGTTTTCAGTTATGTCCAAAATTAAAATGATCACCCTTTGCAAACAAAAAATAGAAAGTGAAATGAATTTATTTACCTAATAGAAATTAAATTTAAATACCATGCTTCACCATTTAGATCCAAATTTTTAACCAAATTAATGGAAGCATCTATATTACTGTTAAAATGAATATGTTTTAACCAATTATGCATACAAATTTGCCTAGAAATGATTTATAATTACCACATACCTTGTCAAAAGGGCGTAAAAAATCTTATCAAAAAAAGGATATTAAGTAAATCCTTTCCTTATCTTCAACTTTTAATATTTCCTACTTGTTTTGATCATCTATTTTAAATAATTTACTGCAATGGAAAGGACATTATTTCAAAAGGGGGGTCATCTTATTATAGTCAGGAACTTTAATGTTTCACTATAAATTCTTTGACTTCTTTTTCTATATTTGGAGAGAATATTTTGAAATTTTTCTCTTTCTCTCAGCTCGATTGTGTTGCTAATTATTATATTATTTGTTCGTTTTTTGAAATTAGCCACCGCGTGTCTTTCCTACACATGACAGACCCAACAAAAAGCAGGTATTTTTAGTTGTTAAACAATTTAAACAAATGTTAGACCTATTGTTGGAACTAGTTTTCCAACAGGTGCTTTCGTATGATGCCTGTATTATGTGTAATTAAGTTATTATATTTCTCGCTACATCAGTCCTTCGGAAGTATTTAAATGTCAGTTTGTCAAGGAAGTCTTTAATAGCCGGAATATCTAAATATTTATGAAGGACATGTGTCATTGTCCATCTTGATGTATTCGCTTATATTCTTACGGTTTTGGTTTAAAAAACTTATGAGTTTATTTTGATTGGGTTTATTTATTGTGCTCCAAGATTTATAACCATAAAACAGAATCGGCCTTAGTACCTTTTCACACGTGTCGGATAGAATCATCCGGTATCGGATACCCGATCGTAAGGCACGTAACATAAAATGAAAGCTTTCACACGTTTGTCCAAAAGTCGTATGCTGGGAACCTGCGGGATGAACATCGAACGAAACCTCAGCGCTGTCCCTTGTCGGACGCCGGGTATCCAGCACTAGACACATCGAAGTACGAAAGCTAAATTAGAGCTTATATATGAAGCCGATTTTTTGTCATCCGGCAGTCGTGCGGTGCAGCGGAAGCGTTAACATGGTGTTACAGAAATGGCGGGAAACGTGAAATAGACACCGAGCAGTTGATAAACTTGATGGAGGCTAGACCTGTATTGTGGGACAAGACGATAGGTGAATATAAAGATAAAGGCTTGACAAAAAATGCCTGAGCAGATATATGCAACGAACTGCATAATGAATTCGAGAAAATGGGTGATAAAGAAAAAAACGAATTTGGTACGTATACTCGTATTGTCTCATATGAGTGTTATGTTATATATAGTTCATTAAATTATTATAATTAATAATACACTAGTTAAACAAAATAATGGTTCTAAGCTATGTTTTTTAGAAACATACTAAATGATAATGGGTCCTTAATTTATTTTATATTTTCGATAACTGCCAACTTACTGAGCCTTCATCACTTAAAAAATACTCTGCTAATTTAGTTCTAACAGTATTTGCTGCGTTTCCTCCTCGTACCATTGGATCTCCCGGTAAATCATCAAGTCCCACTATTGTCGTTGTGTCTTCAAACTGATAGACATCTCTATCTCACACGGAATTGTGTAAAACCACGCAAACTTTAGTGATGTCTGCCGCAAAATCTGGATTCAGATTAATCGGTCGATGAAATATCCTCCATTTGTTACTAAGAATTCCAAACGTACATTCCACATATCTTCGGGCTCTGCATAGACGATAATTGAATACTCTTTTTTTCAAAGTCAAATTGGATCCTCCGTAAGGCCTAAGTAGATGTTTATGTAAAGCAAAGGCTTCATCTCGAACTGGGAAGTAAGGAATATTTGAATTGTCTGTTCCCGGAAGATTCTTATCATTCGGTAGTTTGTTGCTCATTATTTTCTATTTATTGCCACAATGATGATCTCTTAAAAAATTTTAAATCGCAGTCTCTTCCGTAGCTGCCAATGTCAACATAGACAAAACGATAGTCAGAGTCCGAGACAGTCATTATTACTACTTAAGCATATCCTTTGTAATTGTTGTAAATCGAGCCTGGGGGGTTTACTATCCTTACGTGTTCGCCAGCTACCGCACCTAAACACTGTGGAAAATTTGCTCTCTTTTTGAAACTTACAGCAATCTGTTTCCATCCTTCTTATGTAGGTATTGGTATACATTCTAAATGCATAACAGACCAAATAGTTTGAGAAACAACTCTTACTATTTTACTAACTGTTAAAACACCAAGTCGATAATAGTAGTGGAGTTCCGTAAATGTGCAGCCACTCGCCAGATATCTGAAATAAAAAATGATATTTAATTTTAGGTAAAACTGTAATAAAAAGATGGTGAAATGTACGAGACAGCTTCTTGAGATGCAGAAAAAAACACAAAGGACTTAACAAATCTGGGGCTGGAACTTCAAACATAAAAAAATATATCTACTGTGATCAGCTACAATTTCTCATTAAAGTGACAGAAGGGAGACCAACAGAGGATAGTCTGTCAGATAGAAATGCTAGCCAAGAAGACGATATACATGCTGCAGCCCAAGAAACCTGAATGAACCTATAGCTGAATAGGCGAAAAATGCAACTTTTAGGAAGCCGCAGCTGGAGTCTCCAAAGCGAAGACCGATCCAGTCGAGGACAAGATGATTCAGATATTAGAACAACCCACAAATCGGCATTCAACGTCTTTTAATGGTATTATTCCTTCACTTACTGGTTTCGACCAGGATGATATTATTAGTTTTCAAATCGGAGTCCTGCAACTAATATCTAATATTAAACAACAAAAAAGAGCTATTCAAGCTCAACAGGCAGCTACAAATTCTCCACTACCGAACTTAGAGAGTACCCCACGTGTAGTCTTACAGACACCTACCCAATTTCCGGGAGCAATTACGGGACAAAATAATTTACAGCCTTCAAAAAGTATAGGGTTTCTGCAGCACATCTCCTCTCCGCCCGCCTATGAATATTCAGAAAGTCAGTCACGTTCGTTATGGTTGTATAACAACTCACCTCACTAAAATAAGTATTACACGAGAAGCTATATTTGTTTAGTTACTTATTCGTTAGAAACGCAATCACTGTTAAATGATTCCGATAATAACCTAAATGCAACTGATAACCCGGATTAACACAATACACTTTCTGTCTCTAAATTCTTTCAAGTGAACTTATCCTAGCTAATAAAAAAGCGAATATCAGATACTAAATTGGAAATTTTACTCACCTAATGGAAACAGCTAACATTTGCACCGGTTGAATGCAATCCCTCATCACAGTATTCTGGCGCTGAAGACCGTTCTTTAATTTGTTGTGCAGCTCATCAAAAGAGGAAACTGATATACGGAAATAATTAAAAAACTTATCCCCGTTTTCCTGCAGGTCTTCAAACACTGTATAAAAAGCCCCTAGTTGTTCTCTTTTTAAATTAATTGGATGCACCCAATAAACCATTTGCCTTCTTTTTTTACGGCGAATCCTGCGATATCAAATGGCTAGAGTGGAATTATGCGTTGATGATCCATAGTGGGCGAAACAAACGGAACTAAAAAACTTTTCTTTAATCAACAATATTCAAACCGGTTGCTAATCGGATAGGTGTGAAAACTAAATATAGTCGGATATCCGATGTCGGGCTAGTGTGAAACAGTACAGCCGTCTTTCATACTACCGATTTTTTCTCGGACCGAGAAATAATCGGCCCGTCTAAAAATCGGACACGAAGTGTAAAACAATTACTGCGAATTAAGGTTTTCACATTACTGTTTTCCGAAAAACATTCGGGCCGACAACAGAATAGCTTCGGATTTGATTTCTAGATCGGTTGAAAACGGGTCGTCAAAATATCGGTCCGAGTGGTAAAAATTATAGAAATGGACGTGCGCGTTTACACTTGCAGTAAGCAGGGGTAATACAATTTTGTGTGTTATGTTATTGTTAGTAGTGGCGGGAACACACCTATTATAATTTTTCGTAGTCTTGAATCTTTTCGTGGCTTCGTAAAAAAAAAGATGGGTCGTAATAGATATCAGAAAGTAACATATTATACAACAACACTTGCACGGCTATTGTGGAAATCCTTACTTTGACTTCTTGGTCACCTTTGAATAAAGAGTTAATGGATTGGGTTCAAGTATCAATGTTATAATGTTAATAAAATCGAAAAGGTTTAGTTAATTAAAAACTTACCGAACTTATGAAAATGTAAGATCATCTATGTTTCATAAATATTGATACACCCTATATATAAGTTAGCAAGGGAAACTTACTCAAAATTCAACTAACAGAGCAATGAGTCTATAATGGTATAGTCAAATGAGAGTTTTTTTTTTTAAATAATAGAACTCAGTATCTCTGACATAGTGAGTGTATAAAAAATATCACTCGTAGGGCAGCAATATATGTGTACTTAACACCAAAAACTTTAAATATACTTAAATAAGAATATGCTGTTCGCTGAATTAAAAAAAAAAATTGACATATTATAATGAATCCCGATAAATTTATTTAAAATATATTGTCATTCGTGCAAAAATCTGTTCAAAAAAGTGTACTATGCCGCACGTTCAAAGACAGCTCTTGCCCTAAAAAATACGAACATTTTAACTAAAGGACTAAACTAAAATCCACTTAAAGAATAAAAAGGTAAGGTATACAAATATCTTCTATCCTATTCGATCAAAATGGAATACTAAGCCGTCATGCCGAACCTTGTCAAAGGTTTTACAGACGTCGAAATAGTGTGAAAGCGGCGGTTAAACCCTTTTAGGATATTTGTTGCAAGCCTAATTGTCTAAGGAGCTCTAAAATCGAACTGCCCCGGTAATGATCACTGTTAAATACAGAACCGTGTAAACAACTGAGTATTATTTTTTCAGGGGATATCCAGATACCATTGTATTTGGTGGTATTAATTTTTTGCGTTCATACAAGTCCACTTGTCTTTGGACTAGAGTACTAGAGGCATCGGTTTGCTATTTTGCATTAGTCTATAAAATAGTGGATAATTCGGTACCGTTTTTAATATATATCCCTGCCCTTTTCGTTGTGGATTACCGTATTCCACTATGATTGGGAGTTGATCGGATGTTAAGTCGTTTAACCCGATGGGTTGTGATAATCGATAAGTATTTTTAATTACAAAGATACCCAGGATATCCGAAAGGCCGATATAATTAGACAGCATATGTGCTTGTGCCCCCCGGCATGATAGTTATAATTATATAAGGAAAGTCTTCTTAAATTTCCTCCTCTACAGTCCCAAATGCGATAATTAGCATTAATGTCTCCCCCTAATATTGTAGTAATATTATTATTTAAAAAAATGTTAAGAAATTAAAGGAGGGACTGCAGTAAACAGAGCCTAGGTTGCCACATTTGTTTTTTGTCTTGAGACGTAACAATGTGCCCTCTATGTGAGGGCAGTTTGACAGGCCCGACAAGACCTAAGCTTCCATGGGCCTTCTTGCAAGAATTATGGTTTCACCTCTTGGTCTATTTTGTCCATCATTCTTAAAAACTGTGTAGTTGGGAAACGTGAAGCGTTTAACTTTTAGCCATTGATCTTGCACAAAAAGTACATCAATGTCGTTGCTCTCTATAAAGTATATAATTTCAAGTTTCTTGTCTGTAAAACCATTAATATTGAATATGACCAATTTAAAGTAACTGATCTCTAGATGCAAAGTCATTACTTCTTTATTAGGTAGCATATTTAGTACTTGTCTTTTTGATATTGTTTATGAGCTTAGAAGTTATCTTAGCTCTCCCATCTTAATTCATGGATTCTCCTTTGACTGTTTTGTTTCTTACATCACGGTGTCTGTGGTCGCCATCGCAGTTGGCACACTTAGTTGTCCCTGCTATTTTGGTACTTATGGGTAAAATAATATTTTGCAAATTTCGGACACTTTACTAATGCCGTGCATTTGAATTAAGAGTGCCCAAACAGTTCGCTATTTATTTAAGGTCCAATATTTGATTTTCCCCCTCGACCTATTGGCAATACTATTGGGATTGATTCTCCATTATTGCAGCACCATCTAATCATTCTTGATCAGATGAAACCTAGCCCTTCCAGGTCGTTAGTTATTTTTTTCTCCCTTTTTTGAGGGACCGCGGATTACTACATGTAATTTCTTTTCATCCCGAAGCCGGAATGAATGATATGGGATATTTTTAGCTGTCAATAAACTTTTTTATTTTTCTCTAATCATTCGAGGTTCCCGGCTGTTACTTAAATGGCATTGCCAAACTCTTTTTATTTATTCTACAATTTTTTCTACTTCATTGTACTTTGGGTTTGCTATTATTATGATTGAGGAACCCTAAACTTCCTGATTTTGGTTTCCTTCCTAACTATAGGTGGTGCGTAAGCGAGATGGATCGACCTGTTTTGCCTTTCTTCAATTGGTTCAACTTTCTTGTTAAGATATTGGTTTAATTGATTATTGTTTGATTTTGGCGGACCAAAAGTTGTTTTTTTATTAGAGATCCAGTCTCCGCTATTTTATTAAGAATTCTGGTATTTCTGACTAGTTGAAATTGGTTCTCCCAGCCTTTAGATTCTACTTCCATGTCAGAAATGTCAGATTTGTCAGTAGTATTGGTTGGATTTTGTATTTGCGTTGGTGGTGTAGGATTGGGAGCGTTTTAAATAGTGATGTTAGTTTTGTTGGTAGTTACTGACATTCATACCTCTCGATCTCTATCTTCTGCTGGTGGATTACCACCTCCAGCTTGACAACCTTGGCTTTGTAAAACGCCTTAGTTTATCCAGTTGTAACTTCCATTCGGTATCTCGTTCCTTCCTGAGACGTTTCCATCGCTTTTCCTGGATCAGCTCGCTCTTGCTTATCACTGGATGATTGAAATTCTCCATTTATAAGTCTGAAGAGTCTTCTGACTATGGTAGAATGGCTATAGAAGCTAACGGAGGGGTTCTCACATCACTCCTCTATACAGATAATTTTGCCCAAATTTCAAATTGATGCATTAACGAATTTTGTCAAAAATTTGCAATTTGACACTGACGTTATCAGAGCACTTACAAACCCTCTATCCACATCGACTAACTGAAGTGAACTGAAATGTAACTTAAAAATTTAGAAAGTAAGATAAACATTTTAATAACATTTTTATAAATTTTGAGAACAAGATATAAAATACAAATCCACCTTCGTAGAAACTATTGTGCGGGGGGCCAGGGGTATAGAGGGGCCCCTCTAATGGTATTTAAACGAGTTTCCTATCCTTTTTTTTCAAGACCAGGCGCAGTACTGCAGGATCAATCCTTTATGGCGCTCTGCGAGCAATGCCTCTGCGAAGGAAAAAATTCTCATTGGATTCCAGATCAAACACGCACGGCACAACAAGCAACAAATAAGACAAGAGCCGATAAAAACATAATATTTCTTAAACGACAATACCCAAAAAGTGTCCAAACAAGGAAAAGTAGTCAAAGGTTTTACTGACTTAAAATCATGCACGGGTTAAAACATTAGTTATCTTAAAGTCGCTGCCGCCCTGTACAGTTTACAATCTATCAACACTAAGAAAAACAATTAAAATAATCCGAATTCTCTTATGAATTATATATATATATTATACGGCGTGTAGGGAAGACAGTAAAATACCCTACCGTGGCACTGGGGGGTATTGGGTGGAACAATAAAAATAATACGCCATTGCACTTGCCTTTATTAAAAAATGAAGACACTGATATGGGACCAAGACAATTCTCAATAGAAACAATTTATGAAATAAAGAATTTCGCACTCCAATTTATTGTATTAAAAAATTCGAAAATCCCGCCCCTCAATAGAGTCAATACCTTTATAGTCTTATCAAATCATGACTAAGTGGTCTTTGAATGGCCTTTACAACCTTGGTAGGTGTCTGATATTTCAAGCAGGATGACGGAGCAACCAATCCATTGTCAACGTGAGAAAATATTTTAATCTTTTTTTTCAGAGAGAAACATCGGATGTACAAGATAATGTCCTGCTTAGTATACCCAAAGAAAATTATAGCTACGCAATTGAAGTGTAATTCTTATGAGCGGCTTAGAACCGCGAAAGAGGCTGTACCAGGGTAATAAACAGACGATTTTGCAGCAAATTTGAATTCGCGCGTCCCGTGCTCAGCTTGATGGAGAGCTACGTTGCCAATAGTTGTATGCTTTCTTAAAAGGTTGAAATTGAAATATAGAAGTGAAAGTTATTTCATCTTTTATTAGCTTAATTTCAATAATACGAGCTAAAATTGGCTACAGGGATACAAAACACGTAATTCAACCACACATAACAAGGTTTTAAATTTTCTCATACGATCTGGGGGCGAGAAGGATAAATAATCTATTTCATTCCATTAAAATGTGCTTGTGCCGCAGTGGTCAGGGCGGCGTCTTTTAGAAAAATATCGTTTTACCAGTCTCGAGTTCGTTTCTACTTCCAAGTGTTTTTTTTTAAATTATTTTTTGTTGCTTTATTACTTACAAGTAAAATATTATAGATTTTCTACGACCATGGACTCATTTATAAGAATTTATTTGTAACAAAAAACTTAACCTACGACCACCTGTAACAGTGAGCAAAACAGCCCAGTTAACTTGGCAAGAAAACTCCTTATATCACACGCGTGTTGAAAAGTGTATTTGAAAAGTACTTTTCAAATCTAGGAATCAATCTGAATGATTTGACCAGGTGCATATGGTGCGAATTTTCTTTCTTTTACACAATATAAAAGCCTGTAAGAGGATATTATGTACCAATTTTGGTTTAATTCCCTCTACTTGCTGTTGGGTTTTTTAAAAGGCATAACGTAAAACTATTTAACAGCATACTGAGTGAATACAAAATAAAATACATAAACATTTTTTTTTTTAATGAAACACCTTGTATATTTTTTTGTTATTCGATTCACTACAGAAAGACCTACATATCCGTCTTTTCGTTTTTAAGTTTTCTTGTGACAATGCGAAGTAATTTTTTTTTTGAGGAATTTTCAGTGGCTCGATAAAAAAATCATAACATGGGGCATTAAGCTTAGTCAAACAAAATCTTTACTATTAATACCTTAAGATCCGCGGTACATACCCATACTACTGTTTTTGACGTTTCTGCTACACGCTGTACATGGCGACTTGACAAATTCGGCAATTGAAATATTATGTGTTATTTCGATTTTTTCAAACGGAATACCCTGTATTTTTTTAACTAAAGGAGTTCACCTTTTAAATACCTTAATTGTTTATGAAACATGTCAATATCTAAATCTTATGGTTTTTGAAATAATTTATCCTACGCTTCGCAAAATAAGTAATGTTATTATTTTATTGAACAGAATTAAAAGAAATTAATTTAATTAATTAATTAAAAAATTGTCGATTGTAGCTGGAGCCGCTTTGTACACTATTTCTATCACATATCCCTCAAAAAAAGACCTAGCTTAGTTAGGTCGGAAGATCTTGCTGATCAACCCACTGACCCTTTACAATGATCATTGAAACCAAAGTAATATTTCATTTAACTGCGTTGAAACGTTGGTATATGTGATGCCTTATGCTAAACTGTAATAAGCTGTAAGAAATAAAGATAAACCTCACCAATCGGATTTCTATTAAAAATGTGGCCCAGTATTATGATTTCCTATTATGCCGGCCCATACATTAAGCGGTCTTGTGTTGCTAGTTAACTTCTCCCTTGAAAAAGGGTTACTAGTATCATAATAATGAAGGTTATGTTTGTTAACAGATTCATTTTTCTAAAATGTCATATTTAGTGATGAGGCTAAAGAAACTAACCATAACATTCTCGAAAAACTGATTTTTTGAACTTTATGCGATATCCTGTATATAAATTGACCAAGGGAATTTGTAGATATCCCTGCAAAAAGTACAATTTACAAGTACAAATACCCTACATGCTAAATTTTATTTTTTTTTATTTTTACCTTTTTTAGCATGAAAAACAAGAAAGTTAAGAGGGTGGGACATTATCATCAATAACACTTTACCTAAATTGTAAAAAATAGTCATTTAAATGTTGTATCAGAAAGTTTCTTTTATTATGTTATGTTATAATATTATGTTCAATAAAAATGAAGCAGTGTTTTAACTTTTTTTCCCCTGTTGTGTAGGACCTATGACCAAAAGGGTTTAGTAACTCGTAGTTTCTTATCGAAACTAAATACGACTCTAATTAAACTTTTAAGAAATTTCTTGAATGCTAGGTCATTTTGTTACAACAAGTATAATTTTTTTGATCGTTTTAGATCTATGACCAAAAACGCGTATTACTCACGTCTAGGTAGTAAAAAGAATGTAAATTTTCTTACATATACAAACGGATATTTTTTGAACCACCTTATATGCAGATAAACGTACATTTAATGTCCCTTTTTATATTGTTAATACAGTTCTTCTAGTTTAAAGGAATGTATTTTGTGAACACTCTGTACAAAAAAATCGATTGAGGTAGTAAAATTGAAGATTACAATAAACTGTTAAATTTAAACATTTTTATTTTAATCTCAGCTCTTTGGTAAACCCAAAAATGAATATATTGGTTCATTTATGCCGGCCGCGCCGTATTGTTTTATTGGGTCTAGTAAATCCAGCAACCAGTTTACAAAGCGAATTAATAATCCTGAAGTCTATATTACCTATTATAATGGTATCCGTTGCTCCGGACACATGTACATATAAACTATTTCTCTTCGAATATCATAAGGAATCGCCCCCTTAAGTTACGTACCGTACTTCTGAGACACCCTGTATAGTCAGAATTAGAAATTGCTCTAAAAATAAGTTTTGTTCTAGTTCTAGTTGCTTATTTCATTAGATGTTCAAAATGAGCACCTTGAACTTCAATACACATTTTTAGTCTAAAATTTTTTGTCGCTGTACTTACAATATTACTAGATCGTTTCGTATTTGTTCGCAAAAATGGATTATTCTTTGAAGTAGCTCTTTTTTAGTATTTACTGAAGTTGAGTAAACAAGTTCTTTCAGATAACCCCAAAAAAGAAATCCAAATAATTTAGGTGTGGAGATCTAGGTGGCCATAGAATAGGTCCGCCGCAACCTCTTCAACGATTATCAAAATTATAACGACGAAATTATAAATAACGACGCACAATGTTGCTAAAATGTGGAGGCGCACCATCGTATATAAATCACATTTGTGCCCTAGCTTGCGAGGGTACATTTTCCAATAAATCAATTAAAATTTATGTTGCAAGAATTGCAAATACGAAGCACCTTTCTTCTAATATCCCCGCCCAATCAAATGACTTTCAATTATCCCTGCTTACACAATAATCATAAACCTTTGTTTATGCTTGTTCTGTCTTATTGCATGAGAGTCTTCTTCATGTCATACATGTAGATTATGATAATTTGTAACGTTATCTCTCGTAAACAAAACAGTTCCGGTAGAAGAGGACTTTGTTCTAAAGTCTTCTTCTTCTTTAAGTGCCGTCTTCGTTGCGAAGGTTGGCAATCATCAAGGCTATACGTATTCGTGATACAGCTGATCGGAATAGCTGATTTGTGGTGCAGTTGAACCAGTCTCGCAAATTTCGCAACCAAGAATGGCGTCGTCTCCCCACACTTCTCCGTCCCTGTATTTTTCCTTGCATTATGAGTCGTAGTAAGTTATATCTTTCTCCCCTCATCACATGTCCCAAATATTGCAGTTTGCGTTTTTTTACTGTAATAATAATCTCTTTATCCTTTCTCATTCTTCTCATGACTTCCACATTCGTTACTCTATCGGTCCATTTTATCTTCAGTATTCTGCGGTATATCCATAGCTCGAATGCCTCCAGCCTTTTCATTTCCTTCCCCTTAAGGGTCCATGCCTCTGCTCCATAGAACAGTACCGATAACACATAGCATCTCACCATCCTGATCTTTAAATCCATACCGAGGTCGCTGCTGCAAAACACCCTTTTCATTTTTATAAATGTTGCTCTCGCCTGTCCTATTCTGCTTTTGATTTCTTCAGTGCACTCGTTGTCTTTACTTACGATGGTACCTAGATATTTATATCTCTCAACTCTTTCTATGGGCTGGTTATTTACTATGATTTGGGCGTTATTTTGTGTCGTTTTGGATACTATCATGAACTTGGTCTTTTTTACATTTAGCGACAGTCCGAATTCTTCGCTCGTGTTATTTACTTTGTCTAGTAGCACCTGTAAATCCTCCAGACTAGTAGCTATCAGAATAGTATCATCCGCATACCTTATATTGTTAATATGTACTCCGTTAATTATAACACCCCTTGATTCGTCTTCTAGTGCTCGTTTCATTATTTCTTCTGAGTAGAGGTTAAACAACATCGGCGATAACACGCATCCCTGCCTAACACCTCTTCGGATTTCTATTTCATCTGTGTTTTTTCCTTCTATTTTCACCACCGCTTTTTGATTGAAATAAAGATTCGTTATGATTTTGACGTTACGGGTGTCTAGATTTTTCCTTTTAAGGAGCTGGATGAGAAGTTCGTGGCGTACCCTATCGAACGCTTTGTTGTAATCAATGAAGCATATATAGAGGTCTTGGTTCATGTCCATACTTCGTTGCGCAAGAACGTTCAATGCAAAGAGTGCTTCTCTTGTACCCAATCCATCTCGAAAGCCGAACTGAGTCTCACCTATATCTTGCTCTAAGATTTTGTACATTCTATTATGTATCAGTTTCAGAAATATTTTTAACGTGTGATTCATGAGACTAATAGTTCGGTAGTCTGTGCACTGCCTTGCATTATGTTTTTTTGGTATGACAACAAACGTTGATAACAGCCATTCTTTCGGTATGATACCTGTTCTGTATATTGTGTTGAACAGATTTGTAAGATGGTGAGTATTCTCTTCTTCTACCAACTTTAGTATTTCAGAAGGCAACTCGTCTGGGCCTGCAGCTTTTCCGTCTTTTATGGTCTTTATTGCATGGATTACCTCTCGTTCGGTGATCTCTGGTCCACTATCTTCGTGGTCTGTTTCTATTCTGTTTATATCTCTATCATCCTCAAAAAGTTCCTCTATGTAGTTCTTCCATGTTTTTAATTTCTCTTCGATGTCTGTGATAATTATTCTGCCCCCTTGGCCAGTTAGTATTGTAGGCTGTCTATTCTTCCGTAATCCTGCCAATTCCTTTACTTTTTTGTAGATATTAAAGTTGTCGTGTTTTCCTTGCAGGGTCTCTATTTCTTCGCACTTGTTTTTGTAGAACTCTTGCTTTGCATGTCTTATTTTTGACCGAATTTCCTTCTGTATTCTTTTGTATGTTTCGCTATTGTTCTTTGCCCTTCGACGTTCTTCCATCAGATTTAGAATATCAGAGGTCATCCACTCCTGTTTTTTCTCTTTTTTAGCCTTAGTTAGGATTTTCCTGCTGGGTTCCATTAGTGCATTTTTTACTTGTTCCCAACTTCTGTCTGTGTCTTTAGGCATTTCTTCTTGGTTATTTTCGAGTATTCTTAGGTTGTCATTGATTTTATCCTTTAATTTTTGTCTTGTTTCTTGGTTCCTTAGACCAGAGACCTCTACATGGTTTGTTATTGGCGTGATCTTTTGTTTTTTCAGCTTTATTAGAAAGCGAGCTATTAGAGGGTTGTGGTCTGATGAAACATCAGCTCCTGGGTAGGTCTTTACTGATTTTATTGCATTTTTATATCTGTTGTTTATCAAGATATAATCGATCTGGATTCTAAAGTCTAGTAAAAATCAATTTGCATAATGTAATCTCCAGGATACGTGTACCCTTTGAATATGGAAGTGATGAAACAATTGTTCTTTAAAAGTTTAATGAACAACCCATTCTCTTGTGTCTAGTTTAGCCGGGAGCTTCCTTATGTTATTAGATGGATTATGGCAATGTCAACCAGACCTTGTTCTTCTAACTCTTGGGTTCTAACTCTTATTGGGGGACCTTTTCCACCACGACGCGGTAAAAAGCTTTCTAAAATGAATGTTTATACTCGTTTCGTAGAACACGGCCTCAAGGAGGTCGTTTCAGAGTAATGAGGTTCTCCAGCTAAAAGAATTTTTAAACAGTGTTGTTCGTGGGATACTAAGCTGATCCACGTACGGGTGGGCTGCAGTGGCTCGTTGTATATTTCTACCGTTTTTTTTTTTTTTTTATGATAAGGCACAGCACTGCAGGATAAATCCTTTATGGCGCTCTGGGAGCGGTGCGTGTGCGCAGGAAATAATTCACGTTGGTCTTGAATCTTTGAAGATTATAGTCGTTGGGGAACACGATCTCAGGTCGTTCCAGAGTGATGACGTTCTCCAGATGAAAGAATTTTGAAACAGTGTCGTTCGAGGGACACTAAGCTGAACCACGTACTGGTGGGCTGCAGTGGCTCGTCGTGTATTTCTACCATGCACCGCTCTGGGTGGTATCAAGCGGGCAACCTCAGTTGAACACTTGTCATGAAAATATTTGTAAAATAGACTCAAGTCGCCAACCTGCCTTCGATGTTCAAGGCTTTCCAGGTTGTTTGTTAGACTATGGTCACCGATCAAGCGAATGGCTCTTCTTTGAATTGAATCTAGCAATCTCAAGGTATGTTTAGGAGCAGAGCCCCATGTATCGCTCTCGGCAGAATCAAGCGGGCAATCTCAGTTGAGCATTTGTCATGAAAATATTTGTAAAATGGACTAAAGTCGCTAACCTGCCGTCGATGTTCAAGGCTTTCCGGATTGTTTGTCAGATCATGGTCACCAATCAAGCGAATGCTTTTTTTTTAATGAAATCCAATGATCTTAGGGTATTTTTAGGAGCAGAGTTCCAAATAATATGCGAACAGTGCTCCAGCGATGGTCGAATTTGGGCTTTATAGAACATCAAAAGTTGTTGGGCTGCACAAAAGTTCTTAGTTCGGAAAGTATGCCAAGCTTCTGCAAAGCTGCCTTAGCAGTGGCCGCAACTGACTATGCCAAGCTTCTGCGAAGCTTCCTTAGCAATGCCCGCAACATGACTATTCAAATTGACGTCCAATAAATTAATTGATAAAGCCAAGGGAATCGAGTGTCCTGCCATGACTATATCCGGTTCTTCAACATTTTTTTTTAGAAAAAACTGCCGCCTTGATTTTTTTAGCGTTAAATCCTACTTGGTTACTGTCACCCCAAGACAGAATTGATGAAACAAATGTGCTGTCATCAGCGAAGCTATATATAGGATTTTTAGTTTTTTCCAAAAGATCGTCAATGTATAGTAGATAGAGGATGTGCAACAATATAGGACCTTGAGAGACTGCGGCATTGATGTTAAATGTCTCGAAAAGAAATCCATCTATCGCCACTCGCATAGAACAGTCTATAAGCAAGCTTGAGAGCCATGAACAAAATTGAACCGGCATTCCGTATGCTCTCACTTTAATTAGGTGCCTCTTTTGCAATACTCGGTCAAGGGCCTTCAAAATGTTCAGTGCTACCGCCCGGGACCCCCCATGATGTTCTACTGCTTTGTTCCAAACTTGAGTAACATAAGCGACAAGGCCTTCTGTTGACGTAGACTTACGGAATCCATACTGGTGGTCACTACTAACGTTAAAGCCCTCCAAGTACTTTAATAATTTTTTATTGGTAGCCTTCTCCTTAACTTTTGATATAACAGAAAGAAATGCGACTGGACGATAGTTGTCTGGTAAGGTATTCTTGTCTTTTTTAGGTATGGGCTAGACCTGCGCAGTTATCCAGCAAGAAGGAAATATTCTTTTTTGTAAGATAAGTTAAAAACCAACAAAATACTGGTGTCAATTCATCAGCCCATGTCTTAATTACGATGACTGGAATTTTGTCAGGACCAGAAGCTTTCTTGGTATCGAGAGTCCTCATGATTCGTTTGGTATGGCGCTGCTGGAAAACACTCTCGGGCATTCTCGATCCTACAGGAAAATGTTCGGTGGGGTTTGTTGTGCCATCAGAGTGTGTTAGAGGTAAAATAGTTGACTTAATAAAGTTCTCACTGACGGCCTTATCCACCGACCGAAATGGATAGATGTTACCAAACTCATAAGAACAATGGGAACTTTGTTCTTATTGCAGTGTCCAGTAAAGTTAAATTTCAAATGAATGCTGAATGGTACATGGGCAGTATGGCTTCGCAGCATAGTAATGTGTGCAAAGGCAGGGAATTATGTTATAATATGGTAGATGTTCAAGTGCCAAGATTAGTAAAAATTGGTGACGGAATAACTTTAAAAGCATTGCGACAAGGTAACATTTGTATGTTAGCGTATAATGGTCAACATATTCATTGTGTAACTTTATTTGATGTTCTCTTTGTACCACATCCAAGGTTAATTTGTTTTCTCAATGAAGAGTTTCTGAAAACGGCTCGTCTTTAATGTCGGATGCTAAGATCGCACAGTGTGTGAGCTAAGAGAATATCATTGTGGCGATGGCTAGTCATTCTGAAAAGGTTATTAAAATGACGTTTCAGTCTATAGAAAAGTCTAATTTTCCTGTGCACACATTTCCAAAATACGGCCAGATAGAGTGCGACATTAATTGTTGTTTTGCAAAAGCTAACCAAGATATTAATTGGTTACATAGAGCTTTAGGGGATCGGAGTATTAGGTACGTCAAAAATATTTCGAATCAGTATAACATTGAAGTTAAACATACTGAATTTTTTTGTTAATCATGTGTTCAAGCAAAGCAATGCAGGGAATATTTTAAAGTAAATAAAAATTAAATGAAAGAAGAGCACAAGAACTTAGACGTATAATAATTATAGATTTATGTGGTCATAATAATATGGAGGAACCTTCTCTAAACAATTCTTGCTACATTTGTTATTAAAAGATATTATAGCGATTACAGGTTTGTTTACTTTATAAAAAATAAATCTAATGTTTATGAAAAATTGAAATAATTCTTTATTGACTTTAAATTCAGATAGGTAAGATAGTCAAGGTCATTTGAGGTGCCAATGAAAGTGATAATATTATTGAATTAGAAAACTAACTAAAAGGTAAATAAAGAGTTTAAAGCATGAGTTTACAGTTGCATACACAATACAATATGGCATGGCAGGACAGAAAGGGAATCTTGTACTATCGTAGAGGTAGTGAGAGCTATGCTTGCAGAGGAACAGCAACAAAACTTTATGGTCGGAAGCAGTCTATACAGCTCTGTTTCTCGTAATTTTTTGATAATTAGCAATGATACGATTCCTGTAACAGGTAAAATACTTTATCAGTTGCCATATTATGAGATGTTTTTGTCATAAAGATGGTAAAAGGTTTTTATGCAAACAAAGCATATTCCTAAAGAAGGAAGAAGAAAATTGTATATGAAGAGCAAACAAGGAATAAGTATTTATTGGAGACTCTGACAATATAAAAGGACAGTGGCGGCTCGTGAGTTTTGCTTGTGGGGGGGCGTTTTTTAATAAATTCACGTGGGTAAATACCGCCGGAGGCAACGTGCGCCGCAGCCGCAATATTTTTGGGGGCCACGCCCAAAAGTTCACAAACTTAAAAGCGTTTCTTTTTCATTATTTTTTAAAGTGAAAATCCATTCTTCGACTTTTGTCAACAATGAACTTTTGAATTGTCTTTTCATTAAAATCTGGAATTTTTTGCACCATCATTGTTTTGGTTGCTAGTTATTTATAATCTTAGAAATTAGAAAACAATAATAAACTATTACAAACACAATTAAAACCATAAGCAGCAAGCAGTATATATTGTTGCAATACAATACAAATCAAAGCGCGACATGCCATACAAAACCAACGGCGAGGGCGATGTCACGTGGAGTCCAAGAATTAGCTTGCTTGTGTAAATTTCGCGACGCCGGCACCGCGCGCTCGGTTTAGATACTCAGCGCGCTGGGCCCCGCTGCCGGCCGGGAGGATATTATTTTCAGAGTCCATTCTGACCCATCGAGTTAATTGCTTGGAGCGTGTTTCTTGTATAATTTATTTTCGTCTTATCGAAGAAATATTAAATGTATATGGTATATTTACGCCACGATTTATAGCTTAGGGCCAAGGAATAGAATTTGAAATTTTTAGGTGGAACAATTCGTAAAATGCCTGGGAGGGCGGAGTCCCAGAGTCCTCCCTCACGGGCCGCCACTGTAAAAGGATATAGAGTAGGAAGATAATGGTTACTATAAGAAAAGAGATAATATAGCACAATAAAATACCCAATAAAAAGTTGTTACTCTGGGACTTGCTCAGAAAACATTGAAAAGTAGAGTATTGAAGAATTGATGGAGGAAACAACATGAAAAAAAATACTAGCATAGAACCAGTGCTAGAGCAAACACTGTGAAGAAAAGAAAATGAAAGGCTAAGACCTTCTGATGTAGTGAAAGTTCCAGAACATTTGGTTAATGAATACCATACAAGTTTTTTTAGCTTAGATATAGAGAGCACGTATGAAGAGGCAATGGAGAGTAAGTATGCAAGCAAATGAAAGGAGGCATAAAAGAAGAAATGAGGGCTTTAAGAGATAATAACATCTGGCAAGTTAGTAGGAAAACCAGAGAAATAATTGATAGTAAGTAATGTAAAAAAGTAGAAATAAAGAAATAGGGATAAATTTAAATGTATTAAAATTCTCGAAGATATTTATAATCCTGTTGTCAGATTAATTACTACAAAAACAAATTTGACTGTGTGTGTTCACCAAGGTTCGACTGTCTATCATATGGACATATGTAATGCTTTTTACATTGACAGTTAAAAAAGACCTATGTATCTGCCACAAAGTGGTCAAAGAAGTCCAGAATTTGACAAAAATAAATATGAAAATTGCTTTTACGTTAAATTTGTTAATGAATTAACATTATAATCGTATTTAGAAAATATTGTAGATTAGTCGGTATGCTAGAGTGTAAACATTTAGGCACTGAACTGTAATTTCTATTATGATTCTTAATATGACAGTTATGATAATCAGAATAAATATAGGCAGATTATTGGATGTTTAATGCATCTATGCTGGGACTAGGCTAAGTTTTGGTTCAAGTTACTACCTAAATATCTAAATTGTGCCAGTGAAAAATTATTAACTACATTAAAAGGTGCTAAGATATATTAAGGGCACATTTGAACGTAAGTTGGTATATTAATATGAAAGTGATAAAATTATATGAAGTAACGCTGATGCAGATTGGGGGAGCGATACTGCTGACCGGAAATCAACAAGTGGCTATTGATTATACGTGTATGGTAATTTTGTGCCATGGAACGCGAAAAGTAAAAAGTACTGCTGTTGCTTTCTCAACTGCATAGGCTGTTATCATAGGCCAAGAAGGATTTATAAACTTTGTCGCTGTCGTTCAGTTTAGTTTTGGAGATTGTCGTTTGACTTAAGGTGCATATTCAGTGAACCGCGTGGTCCGACTTGGGAATTTGCCGCGAAGGAGGATAAGTCAGTGTTATTGAACAATCAGGCAACATGGCTATTCCTAGATTCGTCGCCGCGCCGCGAGACATAATATAATTTACGGCTCCGAGCGGCGAGTGGCGGTCAGGACTGGCTAGATAAATCGCAGTGTTGCCAAATCGCTTTAGATAGTTCCGGTTTTAGGTATTTTTTCTCAAAAACTCGGTTTGACGTTTTTTCACATTAAAAAAAAGGTATAAAATTAATTGAAATTGTAGATAGTTGAGGAAATACTTTCAAAAAAGACTGTATGGGAACATTTTCTCAGGTTTACCTATATTTATCGTTTAAAAAAAAAATAATTTTTTTTTTAAATTCAAGACCATATAGTCATACTGCACCAAATTGCGAATCTAAATTCAAAATTTTAACAAATTCTATTCAATAGTTTTCTTGTCGTTTGTCAAACCTTTTCACCTTAATGGAGGTCACTGATAAGAGCTCTTAAACAAACGAAACCATACCACCCCATTTATAGGCTTTTAGTTCGATCGCTGCGGTGCATAAAGTTACGCAGAAAAATGTTCGGCGACGTTCAGAGATATCATAAGGTTTTATCTGTTAATGCTACAGTTCTTTGGTATATGACGTGAAGTGTCAGAAATGAATAGCATGGATATTGGAGTGCCCCAGGGGTCGGTGCTGGGACCATTACTGTTTTTAATTCTCGTAAATGAAATCACAGATTATGTTAGCGGAGGGGCCTCTCACGATGTTCGCCGACGAGACAATAGTGATGGTCTCAGCAGAGACGCCCGAGGAGCTCAGGTTGGGGCTTAAATCTGTCTTGGACCAATTCGATGGGTGCATGGTGTAGGGCAAACAGCCTAGTACTTAACTTGGAAAAGACTGTATACATACACTTTAGAACTCGTTCAAATATCCCAGTGGTTGGAATAGAATACTTAAACCATTCAAGGAATACTAAGTTCTTGGGATTATGTGTGGATGAAACACTTTCCTGGCATGCCCATGTTAACCATGTAGTGAGTAAAATTAATTCTGGATTTTTGCTGTTAATAGATTAAGAGACTCTTTGGAAACAAAAGAACTTCTGTCTACATACTATTCATTAATATACTCCCACTTAAGCTATAATGTAATATTTTGGGGAGATTCTGTAGAGAAAAATCTAATTTTTATAGCTCAAAAAAGAGTGACCAGACTGTTGTTTGGTGTGCCATTATTGTCCAAGCTGCAGACCTCACTTTGTGAGGAAAAAGATTTTAACATTTCCTTGTTTATATAACTGATCTGCACCGGCTTACTAAGTTTCGAGAAATGTCCAACATATGTTGGTAGGAAACTGTTCAATAAATTACCAAGAGAGGTTAGACAACTGTCATTTATTAGTTTTAAACAAAAAATTAGCCAAATTTTGTTTAATCCGGCTTTTTACTCGGTTTCTGAATCTATGACTGATACTTTGAATGGTTCATAGACTTTATTTTGAATGTGATATATGTGGTCTGTTTTGTACTACAATGTAAATGTTAAGTATTTGTTAACTACGTAATATTTTAAATCTGTTTTAAACATTGTATGTAGGTATATGCCACTGTATATATACCTTTTCGACGTGTACACCCTTCAACTGTAAGGCTAAAGTGTTAATAAAGAGTATTTCAGTATTTCAGAAACCAATGAAATTCGAAAGTTAAATCACATGGTGGTTGACAGGTATTGTTATTCGAGTAAATTTAAAAAATTGATGCGAATTCCACGATTTCATTATTTGGTAATAAGTACATGTATGATATAGTTTCCACCTATTCTCGGGGCTCTATTAATGTGTCTTCTTTTAAATCTAACCTGATTTGCCGCGGATTACGTAACTTCGCAAAAAAGTCCTTTTCGATTATTTTTATTTTATAATGTTTCTAAATAAATACAATTTGTATCCAAAAGACTCACAAACCAAGTATCCAAACTACCATGATAGACCTCAGTGGCGTGGAGTGGGTATCCCCGCGCATGTTGTTGCTATGTCATATATCTTTAACTACTCTCTTTAAATACAATTAATATAATAATAATAATAATAATAAAGTTTATTTAAAATATTTACATAAATACAATACATTTTAATATATTTTACATTCAAAATAAACTTAGGAATAAAACCCCTGAAGGTTAACTTGTATAGGGGTTAATTTTATTAAAATATTTATCTAAAATATTTGGTTAATATATTATTATGTAAATAATTGAGGATAAAATTTTTATAAATTTATTTAATACTATTTAGATTTGGTATTAATATATTAATACCTATTTAATAATTATAGCATTTCTAAAATATTATCTAAACTATTTTTATTTAATAACCACCATTTAATTTATTTTTTATATAATTTAAATGATTTTATTTTTTTAATGTTATTTATTAGACAATCGAATATGTATAAACTTAAAATTTTGAAACTTTTTTGTCCAATAGATTTATTTATTTTTGGTTTAATAGAAATTTCATTTTTAAATCTTGTATTATAATTATGCTCTTGAAATTCAATGTTATTTTTATTTTTAAAAATATATATTAAAATATTATAAAAGTAAATTTGTCTCACATCCATTTTTTTTGTTTCTGCATATACACTCGGGTTCTTGAATGTATTTTTACGTCAGGATTTTATCCTTTGACATCTGTTATTCATTGTGTACTGTTTGGGTATTATCGTTTACAGAAATTTTGATATCGGCTCTTGCCTTAAATAATTTTGGTTCGTGCGTTTTCTTTTATGCATATAATTTTTTTGAAGAGTATAAATAATCTTTATCATAAATAATTTTGAAAAACCTTTTTTGTAATATTTCTAAACTTTTTACTAAATTTCTATTCATTCCCCCCCCCCCCCCCCCAACCTAAAATACAATAATTTATTTGAGTTTTGACTAATGCATAATATAATATTTCTAGATTTTTTATATTTAAAATTTTTTTTATATTTTTAAATATTGGCAATGTACTTCTTAATTTTTTAATTAAATTTTCTATATGAAAATTCCAGTTTAATTTATTATCAATAATTATTCCCAAATATTTGATATTATTAGTTTTCATTATTTGAATATCATTATTTATATTTTATATCTTTAAAATAATTTATTTTTGATGTAAAAGGAATATATTTTGTTTTATCAAAATTAATTGTTAATAAATTTTTATCAAACCAATTTTTTATAATTTCGAAGTCTTTTTTCATTTTCTTATGTAAATTTTCCCAAGATATGTCGTTGTAAAAAATAACAGTATCATCTGCAAAACTATGAATTTCTCCGTCACATTTTATATTAAATAAATCATTAATATAAATATTAAAAAATAAAAGTCCTAAAATAGTGCCTTGTGGTACACCATATTTAAGATATTTTGAATAACTTATTTTTTCATTTATTTGTAGATAATTTGGACGATCTTTAAGGTAATTTTTTATTAATTTTAGTTGATTTCCCCTAAAACCAATATTTTCTAATTTGTTTACTAAATTGGTATGACTAACTGTATCAAATGCTTTTGCCAAATCTAAAAATATACAAATACATGATTTTTTATTATCCATGGTGTTATATCATTTTTCTGTTAAATAGCATATGGCATCTTCAGCTGATTTATTTTTTTGAAATCCAAATTGTTCATCTGAAATGAAATTTAATTTTTTTAGATATTCGATCATCTATTTTTTGCTAATGAAGATATTAATGTTATTGGTCTATAATTACATGTTTTGTTTAATTCTCCATTTTTAAAAATAGGTTTAATCAGACCTACTTTAAAAGCTTCTGGATATATATTAGTTTTTTTTTTGGTTTTAAGCTATCAATAATATCTTCAACTTCATGATAATTAGTTTCTTTTAAGAAAAATGATGTCATATTGTTATTTTTATCATTTAAATTATTTAAGAATAATGTATTTTTATTTTTTATTTTATTTGCTAATTTTTCACCCACTTCTGAAAAATAATCAATAAAATATTTGCCATAATTTTTTCATGATTTATTACATTATGCTCATCAATTTTTATTTCTTTTATATTTTGATTTTTTTGTTTTTTACCACAAATATTTTTAATAGTTTTCCATAGATTTATATTTGAGTTTCTAGAATTATTAATTTTTGATTTATAAA
The DNA here is from genome assembly GCA_963920685.1 of Polydrusus tereticollis. NCBI lineage: Eukaryota > Metazoa > Arthropoda > Insecta > Coleoptera > Curculionidae > Polydrusus > Polydrusus tereticollis. The sequence continues at coordinate 83,502,029 of OY987333.1, forward strand.
ATTTAATTTTTTGTTCACTTATTAATTTGTTTAATTTATTTTTGTAAATTTTATATTGGTTTAGTAATTATTATTACTATTTTTTTTAGATTTTTTATAAAGTTAATTTTTTTTATTTATAGAATTTTAATTAATATTAATTAATTTTAATTTTAACTTTAGATGTACATTTTTTTTAATTTCTGTTATTAAATTATTAGCTAAATTATTTGTTTCTAGAATTGAATAATAGTTTGTCCAATTTATTTGACTCATATTTTCATTTAGTTGTGAATAATTAGTATATGTTTTAAATATTATAGAATTTTTTTGAATATTTTCATTATCAAGATTTTTTTGTATAATTATTGGATAATGATCTGTTATTTGATATTTGAAAATCATTGATTTAAAATTATTTAAACTTTCTGCTGTTTTAATAAATATATAATCTATACAAGAACTTTCATTTTTAAATTCTCTAATATTTCTATTTATAAAAGATATAAAACCGTATTTACTTAAGATATTTAAATATTCATTACTATCATTAGAATTTGAAAATATATTAATATTTATATCTCCTATTAAAATTACTGTCTCGTTTTGCAATTATTTTTAATTTTGTCAAAAAATAATTTTAGATCTAAAATAAAATCTGAAGTAGAAATTGATTGAGGTTTATAAAAACTTATAATATTGATTTTTTCTTTTTTGAAAGTTACTTTAATAAAAAAATACTACATATTTTTATTTTACCTAAAGATATAATATCCAAAAAGTAATTTTAATGATCTTTAATATAAACTATAACACCGTCGTTCTGATTTATATTACCATTATTATAAATTAGTTTATAATTTGGTAATTCAAATAAATCAGTATTATAAATTTTCCATGTTCCTGTAAAAATAATTATATCAAAATCATGATTAAGTTGATATAAAAATAGTTTAGTTTCATCAAAATTTTTTGAAATGCTTCTGATATTATTATGATATATGGAAAAATTATTTAATGATTTTAATTTTAATCTGTTAAATTAATTTTTATCCTCTATTATAGTAGTTTCAATATTTTTTAAGTCAAAATCTGATAAACTTTCTGTCATTTAAAGAATTTTAAAAACTTTATTTAAATATGAAATTTTTCTAATAATTCTTAGTAATGTTTAGTATCTATTCAAATTTATCAACTGTTTCAATGTTTCTTCTGTATTAATATTTATAACTCTTTCTTCTTCATTTTTTCTTACAAAAATTTTCCCATTCTTAATCCAAATATATTTAAAACCTTTTTTCTTTAATTCTTTAGTCTTTCCAGATAAATATTTCATTTGTTGAGTTAATTCTTCATTGATATATATAATATTTTTATTTCTTTTTAAATTAAGTTTTTCTGTTGTTAATTTTCCATTATTCTTAAAATATTGTTTTGACTTCTCCAAAATCAGTTTTTTAATATCTTCATTTTTTAATTTTATTTTAAATATATTTTCATTTTTATTTTTCATTCTTTTAATTTCTAGTATGTCTTCTTTTTCTGTTTTTATTCCAATTTGATTAAAAATTTTTCTTGTTATTTCCTTATTATCAATATTTGATTTTTCCGGTATACCTTTAATTTCAATATTATTTTTTAATGAAATTTGGGATTTAACATCTTTTTCTTGTTCAATATTTTTTATTTCTTTTTGTAAATTTTCTACATGCTGTTTAAAACATATATTTTATTTCTTTAATTCATCTTGATTTTTACTAAGTTTCTTCAATGCTTTTGAGAAATTTTTATTTTCTTGGTATACTTATCTATTATGTCATATTTTTCAGAAATAAACTTTATTGATTTTTCTATATCTTTAATATAATTTTCTAAATTAGTAGGTTTGATTTTACATTTGTCACATACCCATTTTAATCCTTTGTTCTTTTCAATCAATTGGTCTAATAATTTAACATTTTTTGATTTTAAACATTTCATACGATACCAATTTTTACAATCGCCATTGCATTGTATATACTTTTGATTTTGATTGATATTTTGTTTGCAATCTTCACAAACCTTTAAATTTGCCGATCCCGCTTCCTTTTTATCTTCTGGACTAATTTTAAAGTTTTTAATTTTTTCCATACATTTATTTTCGCTTGCTCTTACTGGATATTTCAACGGTAAATACTCTTCTTCGTCATCTGATTGATTTTGAACTTGACTGGTAATTTTTCGCATACTTTTTCTTGTCATTATGACACAAAATGTCTAAAAAATTATTTCACAATATTTCAATTAAATTTCCTTCCTTCACAGTGTACTCCTTTTGTACTTCAATGTTTTCCAACAAAATGTTATTTTCTAAATCTTATTTGACCACTTTAAAAAAATATTATTTTATTTCTTCGTGTATAAATCAGTAAATAAAATTTTAAAAATTCAATATACAGTGTTACTATACAGGTAGAACAACATGATTCACTTTTAATTATGTAGGAGAAACTTAGTCTTCTACAAAATCAAAGACGGGTGCGAGCTGTACAGTACAACGTCGCATAAAAAATAGACAGTAAAATTCCAAAGGGGTGGTTCAAGTTTTCAATGAAACTCTTGATATATTTTTTTTACAAATGTCATATATTAATTATTGTATCTTCCGTAGTGAAATTTGCATAAAATTACATTAAACTAGAACTTTCAAATCAATTAAATATAAATACTAAATTAACAATAAGCGGAATTAAAAAGGTTTATGACGTGTAAAAATCTACCTTGAAATTTTACAAGGTTATATGACACACAACAATACGTCAAAATAAATACAATGTCTGTCATATAAAAAACATTATTGTTAAACAAAATGCAAAGCAATGCAGAATAACCAATTTTATTGGCCTCGCATTTGTCTGCCAAAAACTGTCTCGTACATGTATTTATGGGATTGTTCCTACCTTAGGAATGGTTATTCTTCTCCTAAACAGCGATGAATTCCAATAGGTCGTGATTGATTTTGTTACAGTTTTACTAACACAAAAATATAACGAGTCGTCCACTGACGAGAGCAAAAAAAGGGGGCAACTAAGTGATTTTTTAGAGAATGAAAAACTACATGAGAGCCACGAGATTTCTTTAAATTGTTTGAATAATCATTATTTTGACTTTATTATTATGATAATAATATCTTGCTATGGCTAAATGAGCTATGCTTAGGACCAAAAGAAAAGCAAAATTACCAATAAAAAGCTCACCAAAATGTTAAATAAAGTAATTTAAGTTAAAAATGTCGAGACGCTATTTGTTACTGCAAGTTGATCAACACAATACAGCAGGGCATGCGGAACAAGCCCAAGTTTATAAATTAGAAATAACTCGTTTGAAGCTAACTCCGGCTTACTGGAGCTGTGAACGCTTCGGACCTGAACTGAATAGTTTATAAATCAACCTTTAAGTTTACGTATTAGTGATGTTTATAAAATTTCCTATTAGAGTTAAATCTAGTAAATGCATTTAAAGTTATTGTTGATTACAAAAATTGTTGGAAACGGTTATGCTGTAACGATTGCATCTTGTATTTACAAAGTCGACAATTAAGAGTTCATATTTCACTAAATAAAGATTTTTATTACTACCACCCGAAGCGTCCACCCACAGTTTTTCTTATGCTACGGTCAATCATTTCAATTGTTTTTCAAGTCGGTAAATTTCAAATTGGAAATCTCTCTTCTTGCTTCCAGAGAATTGTAATGTGCTGGTCTATAAATTAAATGCATATCAGCATATTCGGCACAGAAATAAGGCTCCATAAGCAAGTTATGTTCAGGTGATTACTTTGTCAACTTTGGTCATGCTTACCTATTATTGGTACCCAGAACAACAAACCATTGTGGTTTTAGTTGTAAGTATTCTAGTTAATTTCAATAAATAATTCGAATAAATCAATTTTTGCCGAAAATGGTTGACTCTTCTGAAACAAATCAACATAACCCTTTTTAAAAAGAAATGCCCAAGTATTTAAAAAAGTATATTTAGTTTTCCAAAAATGACACCTATCAAAATTTTTACCCTACCAGTACGGTGCCAAGTGCGTTCATGGCTTCTCTGGCTATGTACAAGAATGATTTTAGTACAAGTTTCCTAGTTCATATAAGCTGTACAAAGTGATAAAATTTCACTAAAATATACGGGGTTGCCTAAAAGTTATAATCGATAATGTAAGTCCTCAGGTGCGTCTTTAGGGCCCGATATCTTTGTAAGGAGGGACATTGGGAAAAATGATTTTATAAACTAGAAGTAATATTTTAAAATTATTAATTAATTAAATTTTGCCCTATACTTACTGGACACTTATGCTTACATAAGGTATTTCGCATTCAACCATAACCTAAACTGAAAGTCAAATGATTAGAAGATTTTTAAAAGACAGTTAGATATAAGTAGAATAAAACCACATCAACCCAAAAATTCATTTAGACGAAACCAGTATTAATCATTTATTATTATAAGAAGCACATCTATCGCATTTCAATCGATAAGCTCGACCTTACTATTTTTGATTTTGTTTACGTTGATTGTGGCCAACTTAAAATAAGCAGTCTCAAATTGTACCCCCATTAGTGTTTTCGAAGATAGATGGAATTGCTTTTAATTGTTTTTTCATGATTTTAATAAGGAAGTTGGTTGGTGGTTAGTTTGTCGTTGGTCTTTCTTCTTTATCTACGCAATACATATTTGACTTTGGTTTTTATTCTATCTACTATCTAACGTTCGTCAATCTGATTAGGATTACTTTTTCGCTGTAAATCATGCTAAGCAGAGTTGATGGCCGCCTTTTTAATATTCTCATTTACGCCACTAGTCATATCTTGGCGCTTTCTAGTCATTCTATGCTGTGTGGACTGCTGCCTACCGCAATCAGAATGTTCAGAATTGTTGTCTGCGGTATATACGGGGTTAGCAACCGTAATGTTATTGAAACGATCATAGTTAGCCGGGCGGGTTAGTATCACAGTGTAATAGTCTCAGTTAATTGTGTTCTTAGTGATTGTACCATCAGTTTTATTGTGAATGATAGACATCTTTTGGACTTCCATTGTCATTATTTATTTATATCACAACGTTTCAACTGGTGAGCATCTCCAATAAATAATTATTTACCTGTAGACGACTGGAGATACTTACCAGTTGAAACATTGTGATATAAATAAATAATGACAATGGATGTCAAAAGTACGTCTATCATTCACAATACATCATTGTCTCAAACCTTCAAACCAACATCAGTTTTATTATTGCCTGTTTGTAGAGGAAGTGAACCTGCTTCACTTCTCGATGTTTGTTCAAAAAAGCTGTTTCCTTACCTGCTAGCGATTTCTTCCAGCATTGATCCATTTTCTGCTCGATGCCTACTACGTGCTCTTCAATAATTGGTTCCCCAGCAGGCTGCATTGATTCGTCATCGGAATTACGAAAATTTGTATCTTCGGGGCGGCCTACTCCCGACTATTACTTTAGCTTTTACACTATTCGCCATTTAATCTAACTTTTCGGATTTCGTTCCGAAAAAGCCTGTGTTGCCTTCAATGTTAAGTTGCAACTATATATTATACTAGTATACTTCAAAAAAACTTATGATCTAGCTTTCATAGAGAAATCTTTCATAAATAAAAATACAAACAGCCAGTTTCATGACGTAAATTGATTACTATGAACTATAAAACTTAAAATAGGAGGTAATTTTATTAAAGGGAACAATATTTTATTAACAATAAACATTTCCTTTTTAAGATAAAGGATGTTGAAAAAATGTATTACGTATTACGTCTCCTAAATATTTGAAAACTGCTTTAAAATGATGGATTCAATTTTGCTGCAAGTTAGTTTGATATGAAACGTATTTTTTTGACTATTGGGTTTTAAAACTTCGTCCACATTAAGTCATATTAGAAGTCTGCATGGCAGCTTGGATTCATTTCATTATATTAAGAGTAGAGATTGTAAATTGTCGTATTTAATTTTTGACATTGAAAATTTAAATAAAGATCTCCTACTTTTTATGGAATGAATCTTTTAAAATGCTAATAATTTAATAAGCCAACCTGATATGCTGGATTGACTATTGCTGCACCTTAATTTGACATAAAAAGGTATTTCTGTGACAAAGCAGAACATTTCCACTTCCATCTTTGGTGTCTGTGCAACCAGATGACGATATAAAATAATAGTCACTAGATAAGAGTTCCCATAAATTGTACTCGGCCAACGCCGACGCACCGTTCTTGGGTAAATAAGTTAAATGTTTTTCATGTCATGCTCTGGTACTAACAATAATAACATATTATTTATCGTTGTCCAATTTATGCAACATTATATTATGTGGCTAGATATTTTTTGCTGCTTAGAATTTGATACTACGGCCACCACTGCCTTTATTAAACCTTCTATATTAGAAAGGTGTCGTTTCGAGATACGGGAAAAAACTTGTACCTTCTGAACGGACTTAAGTATATACAACTACCGATTGTGTGTTCTCGATTCGCTAAGTGTTTTTCTATTTAAATGTGAAAGCAACCAGGCGACAGTCTTAAACTTGAATGATAAAAATAAACCAACGATCAGTTGAAGTGTTAAACGAGTTCCTTTAATGGCAATGGTGCTAATTATAAATATGTTTTAGGATGGTGTTACATTTGTTTGCAGTGGCAGTAATTTGATGCAATCTCTTAAGACGTTAAAATAAATCACTGAGTAGACTTCTTAATAATACAGGAATTTTGTTGTCTACACAGGGTGTTCGAAAATAGTGGTACTTAACTTTAGGGACAGATTGGTCCAATGAAAATGAGAAAAATATTTTACATAATCATCAGTTCGCAAATACACTCAAGAAGCTAGACACCTTTGAAGATGACTTCAAAGAAATGGTTTGTATTTAATAACTTTCAACAGCCGATGCCGTAAAGAAGAGGAATTGGTTATAGGTGATAAGTTACCACTAAGAAACATAATTATTTGAGGGTAACAGGCGAGACACAGATTTGAAACAGCGACATTTCGGTGTCAATCATTTCTAGCGTAGTAGTTTTTAGAAAACCTATCAATTCTTCTAGATTTTGTAAGATCTGAATTTTTTGTTATGATTTGGCAAATACACAGTGATGAAAAATAAACTCATACATTTTTCACCTTAGCTCCTGAACTAAAAATAGTATATTATCACATTGATGAGACATTATTGGTTCTATAAAATAAGTACACACTGTCTAAAACACATATCAACGCGTGTCCTTGAAAAATAAAACATAATCCACAACTTCTATTTTTCAGTAATGGCAGATGTAGCCTTTAAGCGACATCTAGTGGCAATCAAATGCATCACCTGGCCCGTTTAACAAAAATCAGTCAGAAACGGAGAAGCAAACTCCTGCAAAAACCCGGCGAGCCGGTATTCTCACAGAAGTCGCCGCCAGGAGCGCAGCATTAAAAGCCAATTTGGTATAAGGACCAAGTACCAACAATTAGAAATCTAAAGGTTAGTTGCTTTCCTTCGGCGGATTCATCCCCAGCTTCAATAACGAGCTGTTATACAGCGAAACGCGTCTGGGGATGAATCCGGCAAAGGAAAGCAACTAACCTTTAGATTACTATTTTTCAGGTGTGCTATAAAAAGAAATGTAGGTACTGTATTATAGCAATGCGGCAGAAAGGAGAACAATTAACTGAACGGTGGTTTCTACGATTTGATTTCGTATTTTAGTACTAACAGTGTTCGTTAAAATACACCAAATAGTGCTGTATAATTTCGTTCGTGGGTATAAAGTCCAGACAATGACTGTTTCAGCATGATTTGGTTAATCCTTATTGTATAAGGTCTCAACAAGTGGTTAGAGAACCACGTTTCTCATTTATATACACATTTATATGTCATAAGAAGAATATTTGGCGGCCATGTTTTCTAGCTTGTCTTCATAAGAAAAAGAATTGTACGCAGGGCCTCTGCAAGCGCGTGTGTAGCATGTGCATCGCATGCGGGCGCCTCTCTAATTTACTAAAAGCTCTAAGTTTGTTTTCATTACCTCAAGCACATAAAATATAGCTACCTCAAGCGTCAAATCCTCTTGAAATTCTACAATATGCGTATATTTGAAAACAGCCCAACTTCATCCTTACCAAATGCCGTGAGAGCAGAAGTTATTTTCATCCAAGAGGGCGTGGACTGAAAAACGTGGGGATCTATTTAGATCACTATTATAAGAGGACGATATATCTTACCAAATCTAGGTTAACATCGTCTCAAATTCATATTATGACATAATATGCCATGATGAATATTAAAATAAAGAACTAAATACAAATTTATTTTTGTTGTTTACAAATTAGCAAAGTAAGAATATAGAGAGAGGAAAATAAATATTATAGAAATTGCTGAAATTTGCCACCAAGCATAAATTCACACGTCTCCTCATATTTTCGAAAGCGTTGACCAGCATCTCTCGAGAAATGTTACCACATTCTTGGATAATCCTTTCTTGTAACTCTTAGTATAGTTAATAGTTTCGGCGGACGAATGGGCGGTTGCACCGTCCTATTGTAAATAACCAAAACGTAGTTCATCGTCAAGTAATTGCTCCACAAAAATAATAGGACCAACAAACAATTTTTCTTTAGGAAATAGCCAACCGGACACCAATTTCTTGAGGGTGCAATGTAGAATCTACGAAGAGTGGGGATTTTCACTACTTGACGTGCGTGTATTCTGGGAATTTACATAACCGGTGAAGTGGAAGTAGGCTTTATCAGAAAAAAATGTCAGGCCTAATACATAATGTATTTTCAATAAATTTTGCGTAAACCACTAACAGTAATGCCTGCGTCTTTTAAAATATGCAGCTCGTATTTCTTGGAATACTTGCACTTTATAACGAAACAAATTTTTGAACTTTCTTTTCAGAATAGAATATGATCTTCCCACTTCTTGAGGCAGGCGTCTTACATATTTTGTTGGTGTATTTTGCATTATTTCACTAACATTTGCAACAAGTTCTTCTGTTCTAACAGATGGTCTTCCAGCTCTTTTTCTTATGTTGTATAGAATCTGTTTCCCTAACCGGAGCCCTGGTTCTTCTCAGGCAATGATAAAAATCCCCAGCAGTAAAAGCGACGTTAGGAAAATTTTCGCGAAATTCGTCCACGCATAAAGGCTGACTGTATTGCTACTCACCACTTACTATAACCCCGTTTCGAAAATACGCTTCAACCATAAATTGTTTGTGCTGTTCCCTAAAACCCATCCGCGAATTATTCAACAAATTGGATAAATTAGCGATGAATCAAATTACTTGTGACGACTGTTAAAAATGATGGAATAAGTGATTGATTGATATTGCTGGTATTTACTGACACCCAACAGGTATAAGGCTCTACCGCTAACCAATACGACCTTAGGGTCGACTGTGCCGTTAACGATATAAACATTGAATAATTAATCGGATATTTCTTTTTATTCAATGATTATTTGTAAATGAGTTGCCCCACCAATAATAAGAGTCCGTATAGTTAACCGGAGAATACATTTGGCAACAGACCAGCTTTTGTTTTTTTATTTTTTGTTGTTGGCTAGTTTCAGATTGGTCACTTTATTTGAATTTATATGCTACAATAATTTTTTAACGTCAACTTTGAGTACTTTGACATCTTTATTTGAAATTAAATAAAAAATAGGTTTCATTTCCATTGTGTTTACGATGGATCCCGACAAAAAGAAAAGCGAACGCTATATAAGCATTACTGCGGAAGAAAAATTGTTTATAGCTAACTTTTGTGCTCGATACCTATAAAAATTTATTAGAAAATTTAAAAAAAAACTGGCGATATCTCGATTAATGGAGGAAATTTAATTTGGAACAAAATGGCAATGGGTGTTAATATATTGTTCCTGAAAATAACGCTGGTAAAAATCACTATACTAAATTAAATACACTTTACGTACAAATCATAAACAAATTCCAAGTCTTCTTCTGAGATTAGGTGAATGTAAAAGTGATTATAGTGAGGCGAAATCGCCTAAAGAACGTTAAATTATCAAATTTGTCAAAATTATTTTTTCTCTTGTACTAAATCTTTCGCGGAAATCTGAAGTCAAGAATAATAATATCTAGAACTTTCAGATCGTCATTTATAAACATTTATATATTCAACAAAATCCATTTTACGACCCAGAAAAAGTAACTAAAAATAAAATCAATCTGACGAAGCTAAAAACACACAATAGATTTAGTTTAGTTTAATCAAAGAAACTTATATTGCGTAGCTTTAAGTTTCTTTGGTTTAATTAATGATTAGCTGCCTTTAGTTATTGTGTAACAGTGAACACAACAGATATAAATGGGCCTTAGATGCAAAATTGTAGGTGCTAAATTGTTTTATGCATGTTTTAAGACTTTCTTTGTGAAAAAACGAATACATCAAAAACAGTTTTATTTTAAACGGAACTTCCTGTATATTTGTATATATTTCGATCACAAATTAATACCGTCCTTAAATGAATATATTATAGGTACTGTTGTAAAACTATATCGACGCGTTTCCTTAAAAAATCAAATTTTATCCAAAAATATTGCTTTCTCAAGTAGGGTGCTACAAAAACAAATCTAATGTGCATATAGTCTGTACGTGGTTCTTTACCGGTGTGTCCTTATTTCCACGTGACTAAAACTATGTGAATCTAATCAAAGTTACGAAATGCAAAAAGTCAAAACAAAGTCTAAGTTCATAAATGTCAAAATTTTCGTTTCTAGCGATCGGACTCAATAATAATAACAAATATCCATAATTACTTACCGCCAACACGAAAGTATGATAAAAATGGCTTTGAAATGAATAGTTTAAAGGATTAAATTTAATTTCAAGGCACAAACACGTTTAGAAACAAATTAATGTTGACAGATCGAAACGATAACTTTGACATCAATCAACTCTCCAAATATCTTTTGTTTCTATCTAGTACGTTACCTTCAATTCAAGACGTAGTGTAAATAAAGATGGGGTGTTGTATTATATCACGTTGTCTCTTGGTGGTTTATCCATGACGCACCGGCAAAGAACGACGGTTTGGACTATATGAACTGACTGTATACTGTCTTGTCGGTGCATCATTACTTTCACGTGACTAAAACCATATTCATATGATAAAAATTACTAGAAAAAAAAGGCAAAACAAAGTCTAAGTTCATAAACGTCAAATTTTTTGTGGCTAGCGTTCTTAACAATTATAAGAACTATCCATAATTACTTACAGCCAACACGGAAGTATGATAAAAATTACCCTGAAAAGAACAGTATATAGGATTAAATTGATTTGCTAGGCATAAAAACGTTTAAAAACAAATTAGACGCAGGGTGGCCGTTTAGTGTGGCAAAGTAGAATAGCTTCGTTTGTATTTACAATACACAAAAATAAGTGAGTTATAACGTGTAATTTTTTTGACTCTATAGGGTGGATCAACAAAGAGGAACAAGAATTTTTTTTTTTATTTTTAAATAGAACACTCTATATCTTACCATATTTTTGGTTTATGCATAAAATTACAATTATTTTTCTTTACGTGCATTAAGTCTAAACATAATAGTTTCCGAGATATCGACTTTTGAAAAATGACATTTTTAAACTTTGACAGCTTCTAACTGCATAACGGTTACGTCTTAGAGCTTACGTGTCCCTATCTTACTTTTTTATTACCAACTTCCTTTCAAACCGGATGTAACTCAAAATCCGAAAATACAGTACTTCCGGTTTGCCCGGAAGTTGACACTTTTACAATACTGCGCTACATTGTCGTGAAGCAAAAGATGCCGTCAACCGAATTGTCATAGCTTTCTTAGTTTCTAAGCTATAGGATGTTTTCGAAAATGTTTGCTTTTAGACCACCCCTGTATTTTGGTTACCCCTTGACTTAAAATTAAAAATCGTTTTTAAGACAGTTTTTTAAGTCTTACTTTTTGAGATTTATAGCAAACATATGATTTTTTAAATGGGATAACCTACTCTTTTTTGATTGGGCTACTTTTAAGCTTTTCAAAAATATATAATAGTTGATAGTTATTATTAACAATAAACGCACAAACCAAAAAATTTAGCAAATTAGGGTTGTAGGCTATGAAACCAGTGAAACAAACAACAAACAACAAATATTACTGCTAAAATAAATATTCTGTAAAGATACAGTAATTGCATTACAACTGGGGACCCATATCTTGTATTATGGCGGTTAATAATTCCTGTGTGGAGCTCATAAAATAAGATCCGTCAGACCATACTACTTTTGTAGCAAACTGCCTGCCGACTCGTATTCGATATAGATACAGTTGCAAAAATGAGTCTTCGCACAGCATTCCCAGTACGTAAATGGTGCACAATCTTTACTATATAGGGTTTGAAATGATATTTATTTAATAATTTGTTAGATTTTGTTCATCCGAAATCTTTTTCTATGGCTTTACAGAAACTTTAGGTGCCTCGCCAAAAGCGACAACGTTCCTTTCGTCCTTTTCGCTATTCTCTTTTATTATATATTATATATATACAGGGTGTCTCAAAAGAATGGAATATTGCAAATATCTCCTTATCCATGCATTGTCATAAAAACGCTCGGACACGTCGATTTTATTTTTATTTTCTATACATTTCAAAAATATTTGTTTCTATATAGGTTGTCCCACAAATGCTGGGGACACGACTACTTCGTTTTTTCAAATGAAACACTACAATTTTTTTTAGCATTTTTGTGTTTTACGGAAAATTCTACACAGATTTCATGTAATCTAAATAGTAAATTCTACAATTTGGTATGCTGCATAAATTTGTTGATCAGAAATTAAGGATAATAACGGCCGGGAAGTTTCATTGATGGATTGAATTGTCGTAAAAAATGTCGCTAATTGAGTTTTGATTCAAATCTTTGTTGCGAAAGCATATAGGGGCTTTCCTTATTTATTTTCTTATGTTTTAACCTTATAATCGGATTTTTCAACCATACTTTCGCTGCTTCTTTCTTTGTAAGCAGCGAGTCTTTTTTTCCACGAGCTAATATCAGGCACAAGTAACGCTACAAGAATCCTGAAAGTTTTGAATTTTTGGATAATATCATATTCGTTGCAAGAAATTACTTCAGAATGATCTGGAGCAGTAAAGACAGATAAAGTTTTGAATGGCAATTGAAAAAACGGAAAATATATTATCATCCTTGATTAAGTATATAGGATGGAGCATTAATCTATATAGGCATTATGTAGGAAATAAAAAACAGTAACAAATATGTACAGGGTTATCCAACCAAGACTAGACAAGGCGATTTTTTGACTTTTCCTGTACTTTTATAAAAAAACTGAAATAGCCATCTTAAGTCATTTTCTCCCGCGAATTCGAATATCTTCAGCAAAAAACAATTGAACATCAAACAAAAGTACTAGGGGTCACTTTGATATTTTTTTAAATGGGATGCCGTATTTTTAATGAGCTTATCCGATTTCTCATATAAATTTTGATCTAAAATGTTGGATTTTTAATTCAAAAACGCCTTTTTTCTTCAGTTTTAAATTCGGAAAATGTTCGTCTACCGTAAAAATTAAAAAAAAAAAAAAATTAAAAATCCAACATTTTAGATCAAAATTTATATGAGAAATCGGATAAGCTCATTAAAAATACGGCATCCCATTTAAAAAAATATCAAAGTGACCCCTAGTACTTTTGTTTGATGTTCAATTGTTTTTTGCTGAATATATTCGAATTCGCGGGAGAAAACGACTTAAGATGGCTATTTCAGTTTTTTTATAAAAGTACAGGAAAAGTCAAAAAATCGCCTTGTCTAGTCTTGGTTGGATAACCCTGTACATCCAAATTATAAATACATACCTAGGGAAATAATATGCATCTAGAGTCCTCTCGTTTTGTTCGAACCCACTAATTAGGAATTTTCTGCATCCAATCAGTGTGGGATCTACTGAGAGAGGTGGGGGGTTAATCAGAGAAAGTCCCCTCCCTAAAAACTAAAAATCAAAAAAAGTGATAAAGGGATTATTTAAAATTTCTCCTTATCCCAAAGATCACATTGAATTCGACTTATAACTCATTTTGCCGCTCTTTCCCCTACCTCCAAGGATTTAGTCTTGATCTGCCACTTAAATAAATTGCAGCTTAGAATGTCGTCAGTTCAAGCGACAAACACTAATTATCCTACATTATTGATTGAATGTGCAACAAGAAATAAATTCATTCCCAGAACTCTCACCTATAAGACACACCCACATAGCAACTATTACCGCCAAGCCATGTTCGGACAATAGCAATAATTCCCAAGATAAATTGTACAATAAACGGCACCAGTAAAAGACTCAAGAAATTTTCGGTTTTTAACTTTCGTAACCACCGCAATAAATAAATCTGGTGGTAAATTAAAAAGACCCACCTTGTATTATTGTCACCGGCGACAACCCAATTCATATTTTATTTCAAACTTAGAAATAAAATTTATGTTGAAATTTGTTACAGTGGATGCAGGACCGTTTTAAAGTTTATATCACACATTTCTAACTAATAAATTTTAAGGCCCAGAGGTTAATAAATCCATTATTTGTTATTCCAAAAATGTGTAATAAAGATTTAATTATTTAGTTGGATACCGTAAATCACACTGAAACGACGCAACGGTCTGTATGTTGTATTTATGTTGTAACTACAGTTAGTCTCAGGGCAGTGTTATATCTAACTTATTACAAATATCCATTTTTAAAATATTTTATATTAATATACAAGGTGTCCCTGGATGGGTTTACTTACTATACCTACATAAAATGTCTGGGGTTTTTGTGTACGTAATATATTAGTTTTACCTGACGGTAGTTACCTTAATATCATTCGTTCTTATGGAAGATGCTATTAGAAAATGGTGGTTTTATTGATGTCTAAGTTATTAAATATTAAGCTCACCAGTTACCTCATTTGAGGAGAAGATGCATACGACCACAACAAATTCTCATATATTTGGTATAAATTACGTTAAAACGAATTAAAAATGTTCTGTTAAAAGTTCGGTTTTTGCTAGACATGGATTGTACTACTATCGGTAATCACAAGCAATCGGGCTTAGGACCTAACACCATCCTATCTGTGTGAATTAAAATGCTTGATTGACTTTTTTGTTAATTGTGGCAACACAGCCCATATTTGATCAAGGGAAGATACTAAACGAAAAACATTTAGTTGATTCAACCTAATTACTTAGTTGCCGAATATTTTCTTAACTTTTTGTTGGGTGAATAAAACTTTGCTAATTTAGTTTTCTCTGGAATTTCCTCCATAAGGGCTTATTATTAGAAGAAAATATCAATTCCTTCAAACATTTTATGTTTATTTACAGTTGCCAAAATTATAATTTAATTCCCATATTAAAAACGTGGTTGTCCGAATAAAAGTTTTATGATGCAGTCGCCACGTGACTACCTTCTTTCTCGTTTGTTGCATTCAGTAATAAGTCTACGAAATAACGCGCGGACGGGCCATTTATAAATGTGTTGCACAAGTTTGGTTCCTGGCAATGGAGAGCACATAGTTGATAATTTATTAGTTTTATTTTCTGCATTACGTGATTAATTGTTTTGTTAGAGGACTGGGGAAAGGTGTTCAGTTACGATATGATTAGCTGTGAGGGTGTGCCATAAGAGCAACATTGAAGTAATTCAGCGCTTTTCGAATAAAGTACTAAGGAATAGTGTTTGCTATAAGAGTAACGAAAAACGACTTTTCAACTTCGTTAATGTCGAGGATATGTAATGTAAACCATTTAAAATAGTTTCAATGCAAAGCAGAGTAAAGTGCGGCAGCTCTATACACGTTAATCTTATAGTGTGTTATTAGAGCCTAAGGATTATTGTTGCAAAATTAATAATATCGTAAGTAATAATTTACTAAACTTAGTTATACCAGACTTATAAGTAAAAAAAGTGAAGACATAACGAAAGAACAACGCACGTGTAACTTTATTGGCATAGGGGAGAGCAAGGCAATATGACATAAGTACTATCTTTTGAAAATAAATTTCTCCTGAAGGAAAAGGTATATTGAGTTTTATTCTTTTCTGTCTGTTAAACGTTTTAAGTAAATTAGGATACTTCACTTATAAAAATTGTAACATTTAGGAAAAATGTCAAAAAATGACAAGCATTACAAAAGCTATTTAACCTTACAGGGCAAGGCAAATTTACATACCAGATTTTCCCATAAAGGCATGGTTGTATGAAGTTAACGGTCCAGTTAGTAGCAAAAAAATAAAAAAATGTAAGTGTAAAATTTAGTTTGTACTCATATTTTAAGTTTGTTTTACATGAAAGAAATTTAAAAAAATATATTGAAATAAAATATTTTGGAACATTTTTGAGAACAGAAACTATTTTAAAATTCACTATTCACAAACATCGCAAATGAACTCCTTGGTTTGCAACGATACGTCTGCACATTCAGCATGAGCCCAAAGATTGCACTGCTGACATCTTATCCACTGCTCTCTGGATTTTGAGTAGCTAAAAGTTCATTGCAATAAATGCACGCAACATCTGAGTCATCTTCATCATTTTGGAATGGTTCAGGCTCACCGTCAGATTCCGCAAACACACGTTTTGTATATAACTCGAGATATGTTACTTTTTCTAATTGCCTTCTCCATTCTTTGGGCCTCTTTTTCTTTTAACTCGTTGACATATGGACTGCACGTTAGAATGTGTGTCAAACTCTTTAACTTCAGTCACTGACGGCAAAATTTTACTTGGACCTCTCGGAGGTGATGAACTAAAAATATTAGTAGATGGCGGAGTTACATTTTCAGATGTCTTAACATACGGACCTGCGTTTTCTGTAGGATTTCTATTTTAAATGCCTTCAGTACTGTCGTTATGAAGAACGGTCACCTCTTTGCCCGTAGTTTCTTCAATATCAGTCACAGAACTAGGAAGAAACATAATATGCTCTGGAAAAATGTTCGGATTTAAGGGGTGAATACCAGTGGCCTTAAAACCGCTTGCAGCTGTTCCCACAGTTGCTGCTTTACTATAAGCCTTTCCAAACGAAGATGCAATGTGGTAAATAGATACGGTCCTATACCTGGATGACCTTTTAACCACATTGTAGTAATTATTAAGTGGACCGAAGAAAGGAAACATCGAGGGGTTGAAGGCGATGCGTGCAGTGGGCAGGTAGGCAGAAAGGTACAACGTGATTTTATTTGGCAAACTCCAAAGACTCAAGGTGTTTATGACTCGCATGGCCATCAAGAATGAGCTAGGCCTTTTTTCACCTGTGGAACGTTAAACATAATTGAGGCCTTTTTTGCCAGCCTATTTTTTTCTTTTGAACAGCCTCAATTGCTTTCTTCATGTCTTCAGGAGACCATGATTGACGAGTGCTTTTTCTGTTGTACGTCGACATCATTTTAAAAAAAGTAAAATGTCCTACAGGCAAAACGACATAGTGCTATATAGGCAATACGACATACTGCTATGTCATTTTGCCCAATGTGCAATATAAAAAGTAAATATATTTTGTAGGTTATAATTTTATTTAATCATGTAAATGATAGTGTAATATTAAAACTAGAGGGCTAATAGTTGTGGGTAAATATTAGAACATTGGCAGCGACGTTATATAATTTAACCAGAAATATTTCAACAATCACTTACCTTGATATTTTACATCGGAAAATGCACAAACTCGCATAGAAAACAACAAACGGCCGGCTATGCTGTTTTATTACGGAAGTTGTTATAAAGCAATATTCAGCCCTATGATCAAATGCTCACTTTAACTTTTAAGGTGAGTGTTTCCATGACAACAACCGAAAACAGCCTACTTGTTGATTTTTCACTGTGGTGGAGAAACAGCTGAGCCGTTAAAGTTATCGGATGTGATTGTCAGATTTAAGTGTCAGAATTCTTAACCTAAAAATAGTATAGATTTTAGATTTTAGAGAGAAAGTTTTATAGTGTGCGTTCGAGATACATTATTTTATGTCGTAAGTACCTATTTATATATTTCAATTGAATGCTTGTTTACATATTTATATTATTACAGCTGTTTTTTTTAGAATATGGATTGGAATCAAAGTATTAACCAGTAAAGAACACAGACACAAGGCAAAGTTTATTTCAATTGGTAACTGTGACAAGTTTTCACCAAGAAAATGGTAAAAGAAAATATTTGATACGTAAAGAGGTTAGTTACTAAACAATTATATGTATTTACCTACTAGGTACTTCATATTAAATATACTTTTAATTACTTTAGGGCTCCTAGTGGGAATAAAGATTATTAGTATTTGTATTTGTAGTCCGGCTTACACTTATGTATTAACATCAGTAGAATGTGGTTGCTGCATGAAAATTAAAGTAGGTACTCAATAATTTATCTGCTTAACAGAAATTGAGAACAACTTGTGTCAGAAAACTCACTTAGAAAAAAAGAGATTATGGTATGAGATGCTTTTCAACTAGACAGATAACTCAAGAGATTATTCGCAGTGAAAGCAAAGTATGTATTGTATAATTTTAGTTTTTTTTTTTATTTTAGCCTTTTTCTCAGTGATATAATGTGATGTTATAGGATATAACCAACCTAAAATTACCAGCACATATCAGGACTCACGAAGATTCCAATGTGATTAAACTCGATTCAATTTTATTCACTAATAAAAGGATCATTATCTAATAATGTGAAGGTAGGTCCCGTCTTAAAATATAGTACCTACCTAATTTTTTATTAGTATTGCTCAAACTTCTCTACTAGCACAGCTGCTTACGATCTCTTGGAATATATTTATAAAACAATAGATTCTAATTACTATACTATAGCTCTATTTTTCGATTTAATACAATACAATAGTATTTATTTGTTCAATAATAAGATGCTTACATTTACTATAAACATAATAAAAAAAAAACCAATAGGGGCTGTTGAACAAAGTCTGGAGAGATTTTTGTAAATAACCATTTTAAATTTGTAATTACATTACATTTAGACAATGACAATTTTGATAAAATTACACATGCTTAAAATTGTAACAAACATTTAAAATTTAACACTGAATTATTCCTTTATCAGGATCATCAAGAATTCATTAAGGTTGTAGAAGGCCTTACTGACTAGATATTTTGTTAAGGTATATTTTAGTTTATTCTTTGGCAGGTTTCTAATTTTGTCTGAGAAACAATTAAAAATTTTTATGATGCAGTATTTTACATTTTTTTGGAGGTATGTAAGTATAGTTATAATTTTCTGGTACTAAATTACTTTTATGGCGAGTGTCATAATCATGTTTCACATTAAAATCGAGGAAAAGATCCCTATTATCACATACAAATATTACAGAGTCCAAAATGTACATTCCTATTACCGTCAGAATATTTTTTTCTACAAAAACAGACCTACAACTTTCCTGCTGTTTCATCCTAAAAATATTTCGGATGCACCTTTTTTGCATGACTATAATTCTGTGTATTTCCGTTGAACTACCCCAAAATATCACTCCATATCTTAGCCCAGCGTTTGACTGCGTCGACACTGACATCTTGCTCAGAAAGTTGCATGCTATGGGAATACGTGGTAATATTTCTGACTGGCTGGAATCATTTTTCTCTAATCGCCAAAGAAGAGTAAAACTTTAGGGCTCCTATTCGGAGAAACTAAATATCAGATAGGGCGTTCCCTAAAGAGGCGTAATGGCGTAATCTCTCCCTTGCTTTTTGCATTATTTATAAACGATTTGAAAAAATGATGCAACAGTAGTCATACCTGCTTCTACACTTAATCAACTACTTGAAATAACTTATACAATTCTGCTTAGATTTTCTGTTTGGTGCCAAACAAATCATCTAGTTGTTAACACAAATAAAACCCATTACATGGCATTCTATAAAAAGCAGCAGATTCCTGATTTATACTTAAAATTGAATAATAATTTTATTACAAGAGTAGAACAATGCAAGTTTCGGGGTCTTCACCTAGACTCACAATTAAAGTAAACAGCCCATGTAGACTGTTGCTGCAAAACTGAACTGCTTATTATGCCTTTGTCAACCTCAAAACCTTTATGAACCCCAAACAATTATTAAATATATATTATTTTTTGGCCCACAGCCAGTTAACTCTTTTTGTGCTTTACTGAGGACAAACTACTCAGAACTTCAAAGATTATTTATTCTTCAAAAAAAAATTATTCGTAAAATCTACTCCTTAAGCCCACTTGAGTCATGCAAAGAAACCTTTCGGTAGCATTAGATTCTCACACTTCCAGGTATTCTGATTCTTATTGCACTGATGTTTGTTAAAAAACACTCCTACAAGTTTTAATATACTTCAGATATAACACTAGAAACTCAAATAAAATCTATATTTCAGGCTACAAAACATCATCATATCGGAAAAGCCTATCTTAACTTCTAAAAAATGTCCTAAGCTCTCTTTTAAAACTATTAATCGATGAACACTCCTTGACATATCTCGGTAGATCATTGTACTCTTTAAGACCTTTGAAAAATAAAGAATTCATAGCTCTCCTGGAATTAGTCCTCTTGATATAAAAATCATTTCTATTTCGAGTAGGGTAATTATGTACATCACTGTTATGGGCAATAAATCCACCAAGGTAAGATGGGAGAAGACCATTTAATAACTTATATATAAAAGCCATGGCCAAAAATTGTGTGTCAGAGGTTACAATGAGGATGGTATATATTTGCCATCTTCCACTCAGTGATGTCCTATGCAGTCCTGACATGAGGCTGTGCAAGCCAGTCGGGGCAAGTTTTTGGTCTGCAGAGGATAGTAGTTTGAATAACTCTAGGACTAGGCTGGAGAAAAAACTGCAGATAGGCATTTATACAGCTAAAAATTCCCACTTTTCTATCTCAGTACATATTAAAGTGCCTGTTACAACCCTACATAAAAGGTCTCGCTTTCATCTACTATAAACTACATAGTATATTATTCGACGTTAGTAATGTGTAGACATTTTAGTTTTTGCTTTCTGCCATGGGGATAATTACTATACAATTTAAAAATATGTTAAAATAAACTTGATTTATTTTTGAATTTCATTCCAAAATTCTTATTCAGCAAACCTTTTTTGAGCAATCATAAAAGTAGGTTTGTCAAATGGGAAACTTCAGGAGTGACATTCCAGGATGCCCTGTAGCTAGGTAAAAATTAATTTGTAAAATGCTGTTAACAATTTTAGGTTTTTGGAATATCTAGTTGCAGTAGATAGAGAAAACCCCACCACATGAAACACAAAGCCATGAGACATGACACTAGTTTGCTGCTTCCAGTTGTAATTTTACGTTATAAAATGTAAATTTGGTTAAACAATTAAGTTACTCCTGTAATTTTAGATATTAATTTAGTAAAACCATTATATAAACTATTTTCGTTGTTACTTATTTATTTATTAGCGAGCAAAATCACATTTACAATTTTTACAAAATCTGGTAGGTAGGTACTGCTAATAATATTCAACACGATTGTCAAGACTAAAATAATATCGTATCAAGAACTTGCTAAATTTTTTTTGTATTTTGGTTTCACGACAAAGCTATAATATTTTTCAGTTTAAAAAGAAGTTAGTTAACGTTAGAATTTTATATATGTCACTTTCTGCTTACTAAAAAAAGTAACCCAAAACTCAAAAGAAACTTGTTCAAAACAAAATCGTATTCGGGAGTATTTTATTTATTATTTGATAATTATTATAAAACTGTAACCTTGATTGTTTAATCCTTTTGGTGATGTTTTGAGACAGCTTCTTTATGTAATATTAAAATTAGTGTGAAAACTAGAAAATTTTCGATCAGGAAATCATAAGTATACTGTTCCCTGTACCTCCGGAAAAACGTGGTAATTTAACCAATTAATATTTTAAAACCCCTTAACATGTCTTTAATAATTTAGAGTTGACCTTGTTCGTTACTGACCTCGTCGCATTTTAATTAATATAAAAAAAATATATATTAAATCCGGTCCTAAATCAACATATATATCCACCTAAAATAAAAGTAACTAGAATGTGATACACGCCATAAAAATGCAACCTCAACTAACTTCTTTCTAAACCGAAAGATACTATACCTACTGTTTCTGCGATAAAGTTTTAAGGAAGTCTCAGAGATACCTTCACAGGAAATATAAAAAGGGTCATGTTTTTAACAATGCTGTTATGTTAAGCGATTCTTTTAGAATTTTAGTATACCTAAAGTTATCTAAAAGTAATTTCTATAATTTAATATTTTTATTATAAATATGGGGCTGTACCCTGTTCCTGTCGCGACTTTACTGCAGTCTAAAGTTTATCCATTGTCCATGTTTCTGACACTAATTGCTTTAATAATTTTTGCACCTCATAACATTTCAGGTATTTTTAAACTCAACTTCATTGGCATTCTTTCCTTCTACATCTCAATTTGCTCATTTGCCTACAAACAAAAAATAGTAAAATAACATTCGAACTTATTTGAATATTTTTAGTATTAACTTTGCTCTAGGCTACCATTCCTCGATAGTAATATTTTAGTTTCTGAATTTTACAGGTGCATATGTTCTTTGTTAAGATACTGGTAGGTATAAAAATAGGACTGAATGTTTTTTTAATACTAGTAGACATCATCTCGATCTAATCAAATTATTAATAAAATGGTAAAAAAAAGGTTTAATAAGATAGAATGTTGATATTTTTATTAAAAATAAACAAAGGAATGCTCTGCATAGGATAGATAGGATAACTAACCTGAATCCTTACCTTATGAGATATTTTTACAAGCACTTAGGTAAGTAAACAACAAAAATATCTACTCTCTATTCTATTTCTAACTTTAAAACTGTTGTAAATATTTTAGAAAAATGGATCAAAGCCCAACGAATACCAAGGGACATAGCCCTTACTCTCACTTTTGTATTCCTACCTGGGCTTTTGAATTGTGACCCTAGTGGTTCAATTTTTTATATACATTAGGTACCTACTAAAAGATCTATAAATACAACACAAGTTGTGTAATTTGTACGAAACAATACTTGGTTGATCCAGGTTTTAATAATTATCTAGTATCTAGCCTACCTAGTTTAAAAACTTACCTCTATTAGGTATAAATTGTTGCCAAAGCTGAATTTAACTTTAACATCATGTATTTTTCAGCTTGTAAATTATAGGAAACTATTTGAAGGCTTCAATAAATATTAGAAAATGGTATAATTCTTATATTTTATTCACTTCTACGTGTAATTCAGTAGCTGGTACGGATTTAGGTAAATAGAAGGAAATCTCTTCGAAATTCTCTCCTCTCATGTTTTGTTATGATCTAAAAGGTGTAAAAGTCACTATAAGGGAGTTGTAAATCAAATAAAATCAACTTTGTTCAGTAATTTCAAGATTTTTAAAGTAAAATAATCTGAAAGTAAAATCCTTTGTAAAAATCTATACCAACAATGTACTTACAATTGTGTTTTTAACTTACCGTTATTAATATATTTCCATTTCTTTATAAAAAACGAGCTAATACATCTAACAAACGTTGCATTTTTCACCAAAAACTATTCGATTACTAATTTTTGAAGCAAAAATCGCCTAAAATCAACAAATATGCGAATAAAACCCAGCTGTGGCCGTCAACCGCTCGCAAAAGTTCATTGACCGCTTGACAACTTGACATTTCCAAACAATCTTCAAAATTTCCGCGATTGATAACCGAACTCGTCCCTGATTGGCTCAAATATGCTAAAGTACTCACTTTAAGGATTGCGTCACTCCTGTTTAGGATGACGAGATCGAGAATTAACACGACCGTTAACTGTAGTTGCATCATACCAAAATGAAAAATAGCATTGGATTTTAACCCACTCACTTTAATTTTGAAATTAACGGCTCGCGTTAACTTGTGAGTTTGATCATAGGTCTGATTACCTTTTTGTCAAAAATAAATTCAGGTAATTAAACTTTAATTAAATTACTACAAAAAATAATTTATTTCTGCGAATAAAATATTTTGTTCCTCATTTTCAATCAAATATTTTTATTCTTCTTTCATCCGGAAAACGTCATCCCTCTAGAACGACCTCCCCGAGGCCGTGCTCTCCAGCGAGTATAATCTCCAAGGATTTAAGACCAACGTGAATCATTTCTGGTGCACATGCACCGCTCGTAGAGCGACATAAGGGATTATTCCTGTAGTGCTGTGCCTCATCATAAAAAAAAAAATGAAATATTTTCTCAGTGTCAATCGAGTCGACGACATATTGTATAATATGTCTGGATTACAGATATTTTATGATCATGTTACTTCGTAACCCCGATTGCTTTCGATTATCCGATGTATGTTTAGAATTTTTTATTGGTTAAGTGTCTCGTACGTCACCTCTAACTGTTAACTTCAACCTTAAGCACTAAAACCTTTCTGATTATGTTTTTTTATGATATATGATTATATCTGGTTCATTAACGTTACCTATTTTAGAAATAGATTGGCAAGAAATACAGTAGTTAACCACCCTAATAAGTTTGATCTCGTCTTTCACCGACTTCGGATAAAAATCAGATATTTTCCTTATTTCACTTGTCAAAATTATCGCTTTTTCGTTTGTCCCATTTATTTTTCCACATCAGTTTCTCTTTAAAAATCGGAGCCCTCTTAGGAATCCAACTAAATAGCTTGTCTAAAAAATAAAAGCAATCTTTCGTAACTGTCCATTGAGAAAAAGCACCCCAATACTCAAAACAATAGGACCGGATTTTTCTGTTTAATGTGATTTTTGGAAAAAAATCATATTTCCGCGATGGAAGATAATATTTGGCATTTCAACGTTATATTGCAAATATGACTTTAAATATTATTAAATAGGTAAAATATACAGGGTGACAATTTGAAAACGAACAGCATTTAATATTGCCTCCACCAATGGTAGTATAAAAATTTGGCGAAACACGTCAATTGATATATCCAGAGGAAAATTTTTTAAGGCATTTGTTGTCGTGTTACTTTCAACCCCCTGACCCCCAGGGCACCTACCCCTAAAATTTTAAATAGCAACCCCCATTTCTTTTGCCATTTTTGTGTTCCTTATAAAATTCTACATAAACTGTATTATTTTTTTTCAAAATTGTGATTATTAACCTCACAAATTAATGAAATGTATTTAATATCGAATTTTAAAACGGATTGCATTCACCGCACTTCGTTTAAAACTGTTTGTTGAAACGCCGGGCTTTATTTCCTCTTACGTTCAATCAAGTTTGTGGTATATTTCCACAGGCGTGTGACTCACTGGTCGGTTTTATTATGATTGGAAATTAAACTCGTGTTAAAGCAAAATAACTTTATTTAATATACTGGCGAACTTAACACATTATAACTTCTGGCGAAATCAACACATTATAACTCTTTGCACAGAGCTATGCACACTTAGTACCCGTACTTAGGGTGAAACTTCCACTTTTTACATAGAAATTAGTACACTAACATTTCTACGGATTTACCACTTGGTACAAATAGTAAAATGACCGCCAACAACCAACTTTGGCTATTCCTTTTTGACGGGACGTGTTGCTAGCTTGTCTGCTCACTCAACAGTTACTCTAAATTGATACACTAACATTCGTAAAGATTTACCACTTGGTACAAACAGTAAAATGACCGCCAACAACCAACTTTGGCTATTCCTTTTTGACGGGACGTGTTGCTAGCTTGTCTGCTCACTCAACAGTAACTCTTAAGACTTAATTAGCGCCGAACGCAGCGGCTGGATCCGCTGCACGAATACCCTATGACGCGACTCATTCATCTTTTGTGGCCGACGCCAAGCTTCCGCCAATCCAGTTAGCGCATTTTACAGAGAACAAAAGTGGAGCGTGGCAGTGGTCTCCAGCCGCTTCCATGGCGCGACTTTAAAATACATCATTTCTTATACCTACTACGTTATGAACGAGATCGTAAATTTGACATGTTACGCCTACTATGTTACAACTAAACTAAACAGTCCATCTTTGGACAACTCATTTCAACTCTTAGGGCTGTTCCCCAACACTGTTTGTACCTACCAATAGTTACATTCCAAATTCTTTTATTTATTTACATTCCGTCTTCGATATCGCCACTAGAAAACATAAAATAATTTAATTTTTTTGCCGTTTTCGACAAAACAAGATTCTCGATTTGCTTATTCCTGATATTTCGAAGAAATGATAAGTACTTAGTAGGTACTTTATTTTCCGACTCCTGGTGTTCAATATTTATTTCATGTTCTTCTAGAATCAGTGAAATAAGCTGTGAAAGTTAATTTCATAAACATTTCAATAGTTTTTAATTATTAGTGTCGTTTCTTAAAATGGTTTACACTATTGCTGAACGCGTAGAAATGATTTTCATTTACGGAGCTGAAAATGGTTGCTTTGCAAGAACGACGGCCGTATTCAACGAAAGACATCGTGAAAGAAATGTTGGACACAAGTACATCCGTGAGTTAGCAGCTAAATTTGAAGAAACAGGATCTGTTTGTAATAAGAAAAGAAATGAGCCAAGACTGCTCAATGAGACCGCTCAGATTGAGGTTATTGGTGAAGTTGCTATGGCTCCCACTACGTCCCTTCGTAAAGTTGCAGATCAAACTGGACTGTCGCGTGAGTCAGTAAGGAAAGTATTGACGCTTCACAAATTTCATCCATACAAACTCCTAATTACTCAAGAATTAGGGGACGATGACCCGGACAGACTTATTGAGTTTTGCGAAATTATGACGGATAAGATTATTACTCAGCCCAGGTTAATAAAGAATATCTGTTTCAGTGACGAATGCACTTTTTACTTAAATGGCAAGGTCAACAAACAAAACTGTCGTTATTGGAGCGACCTCAATCCTCACATTATTAGATAGGGGCATACGCAATACCCTCAAAAAATAAATGTTTGGGCGGGTATATTAGGCAATAGTATCATCGGTCCCCTCTTTATCAATGGAAATCTAAATGGTGAAATTTTGGCATTTTAACGTTATATTGCAAATATGACTTTAAATATTATTAAATAGGTAAAATATACAGGGTGACAATTTGAAAACGAACAGCATTTAATATTGCCTCTACCAATGATAGTATGAAAATTTGGCGAAACACGTCAATTGATATATCAAGGGGGAAATTTATTAAGGTGTTTGTTGTCGAGTTACTTTCAACCCCCTGACCCCCAGGGCACCTACCCCTAAAATTTTAAATGGCAATCCCTATTTCTTTTGCCATTTTTGTGTTCCTTATCAAATCCTACATAAACTGTATTATTTTTTTTTCAAAATTGTGATTATTAACCTAACCTGAACTAACCTGAACTAACCTAAACATTTAAATAATGCAACTCCTTGAAAAATTATGATAATGATAATGAAATACTGGAAAGCTCACCTTTCCTACTTGATGAATTGTTCAAAATGGGTTTCATTCTCCTCCAAGCACAAGTACAGCTGATATTCAAACTGGTTTCGGACGTTTTCAAGAGTTTCAGGTGAAATATCTCTACACTCCTGTACAATTCTTTGTTGTAATTGTTCAATGAAATCTGGTTGAGTTTCAAATACAACGGATTTCAAGAGACCCCCTAAGAAAAAATCCAGCGGTGTCAGATCTGGTGACCTAGGTGACCATTCTATGGGTCCCCTCCTACCAATCCACTGCTCTGGGTAATGATTATCCAACCACTCTCTTACTGGGCGTACATAATGCGGAGGCGCTCCGTCCTGTTGGAAGTGGAGCAAATGTTCATCTAGAGCAACATTTCCATTGGCGTCCCTTTGATTTTCCACCTCACGAATTATAAGAGGTTCTATAGCTGTGTCTAACATTTCTGCATAAATTTCACCATTTAGATTTTCATTGATAAAGAGGGGACCGTTGATACTATTGCCTAATATACCCGCCCAAACATTTATTTTTTGAGGGTATTGCGTATGCCCCTATCTAATAATGTGAGGATTAAGGTCGCTCCAATAATGACAGCTTTGTTTGTTGACCTTGCCATTTAAGTAAAAAGTGCATTTGTCACTGAAACAGATATTCTTTATTAACCTGGGCTGAGTAATAATCTTATCCATCATAATTTCGCAAAACTCAATACGTCTGTCCGGGTCATCGTCCCCTAATTCTTGAGTAATTAGGAGTTTGTATGGATGAAATTTGTGAAGCGTCAATACTTTCCTTACTGACTCACGCGACAGTCCAGTTTGATCTGCAACTTTACGAAGGGACGTAGTGGGAGCCATAGCAACTTCACCAAGAACCTCAATCTGAGCGGCCTCATTGAGCAGTCTTGGCTCATTCCTTTTCTTATTGCAAACAGATCCTGTTTCTTTAAATTTAGCTGCTAACTCACGGATGTACTTTTGTCCAACATTTCTTTAACGATGTCTTTCGTTGAATACGGCCGTCGTTCTTGCAAAGCAACGATTTTCAGCTCCGTAAACGAAAATCATTTCTACGCGTTCAGCAATAGTGTAAACCATTTTAAGAAACGACACTAATAATTAAAAACTATTAAAATGTTTATGAAATTAACTTTCACAGCTTATTTCACTGATTCTAGAAGAACATGAAATAAATATTGAACACCAGGAGTCGGAAAATAAAGAACCTACTAAGTACTTATCATTTCTTCGAAATATCAGGAATAAGCAAATCGAGAATCTTGTTTTGTCGAAAACGGCAAAAAAATTAAATTATTTTATGTTTTCTAGTGGCGATATCGAAGACGAAATGTAAATAAATAAAAGAATTTGGAATGTAACTATTGGTAGGTACAAACAGTTTTAAACGAAGTGCTATGAGGAGGTGAACGCAATCCGTTTTAAAATTCGATATTAAATACATTTCATTAATTAGTGAGGTTAATAATCATAGTTTTGAAAAAAAAATAATACAGTTTATATAGAATTTTATAAGGAACACAAAAATGGTAAAAGAAATAGGGGTGGCCATTTAAAATTTTAGGGGTAGGTGCCCTGGGGGTCAGGGGGTTGAAAGTAATACGACAACAAATACCTTAAAAAATTTTCCCCTTGATATATCAATTGACGTGTTTCGCCAAATTTTAATACTATCATTGGTAGAGGCAATATTAAATGCTGTTCGTTTTCAAATTGTCACCCTGTATACAGAGTAAGCGAAGGCAGAAATTTAAGGGGACATAGCAAGAAAATTGATAAAGAAAGATGTGCAAAGCTTCACCGCAAAAATTCATTTCAAATAGAGTTGTGTATACATGGAATGGCTTACTTGAAAACACAGTGACAGCACCGATGGTAAATGCCTTTAAAAACAGTGTTGACAAGGATCTTCTAAACCTGAGAAACACACTGGTACACTTCAGTGCTTAGTGAACTTCCCATCACCGTGATTATTTTCCTCTTATTGAAATTCTCCATTTGTGATAAGTGATAACATTAATGTCTGTGTTTAAAAGCAGTAATTAACTGAGATACCAAATAGTTCTCTGTGATCTAATAAACCTCCTGTGATGTACGCGGACTAACGTTTAAAAAACGCCCCCCGATCGGATCTCCGGGTGGGGGCGGGTCCTGGCGCCTTATCAAGCGAGATTATCCAATCATCCACCATGTCCAGTAGCCATGCGGGTCCTTCGAACAATATTCTAAATGGAAATGGTGGAAAAACTGGAGTTGTTAAAAGACCCGAGATTAGCAACTTCCAAATTGACTTCTGCAATATAAGAGGACTGAACTCCAACATCAATGCAGTCCATCAACATCTACAATCTACCAAACCTCATGTACTTGCACTAACCGAAACCAAAGTCAGATCATCGATTAGTACGGTCAGCTATTTATATCCTGGGTATGACTTTCATCACCGATTTAGGCGGAATTCTGGCCTTTGTCTCTTTGTCCGGAGTGATATTTCTTGTCAACGAGAGGAGACACTCGAGCCTAACGACTTTGATGTAATGTGGTTTAAAATATCAACGCAGAGAATTACTAAATTCATCTGCTGCCTTTACCGGCCGCCAAGCGATACCCATTATAGAGACTTGTTCGCCTCTCTTGCTAATACTATCGACTTTTTACAAACCCACCATCCCAATTCCGAAGTTGTCATCCTTGGCGACTTCAACATTCATAATGTCAACTGGCTTAAATACTCAAACATGACTGACGAACAAGGTCGTGAAGCCGAATCCTTTGCCATCAGCACCCAGCTGGTGGGTAAACCAACTCGGATTCCAGACCGAGATGGTGATTTTGCTAGTTTGTTGGATCTTTTCTTAACTTCAAACCCCGACTTGTACGCTGTCACCGTGAAGCCGCCGTTAGGAACGTCTGACCACAACCTTATTTCGGCATTAGACAAACTACCAATTAGTGCTGAAGAGCCTCCTAAACCACGCAAGATATGGCATTATACATCAGCTAAGTGGGAGGACCTAAGGGACCATTTTCGAACCTTTCCTTGGCGGGACGTTTGTTTTACCTCTGATGATCCATCCATCTGTGCAACAGAAATATCGGAGGTTATCCTTACTGGTATGGAAGCCTTCATCCCTTTCTCAAAAAAGTGCCCTTCTAACGGCAAGCCTTGGTTTACCAAAAATTGCGAACGAGCTGTTAAATCAAAAAATTATTTCTACCGACAATGGCGTAAAAATCCTACCGCCGAAAATCGTACCATCTTTGTTAACGCTCGAAACCAATGCAAGCAAACGATAAACCAAAGCAAAGAAGCACACAACCAGAGGATCAGAGACAAACTTCTTGAATGTCCTAGCGGCTCAAAATCATTTTGGTCGGTAGCTAAGGCCGTCAGTCAGAACTTTACCAAGTCAACCATTCCACCTCTAACACGTTCTGATGGCACCATTGCGACCAAAGCACAGGAAAAAGCAAACTTACTGGCGGAACTATTCTCTTCACATTCAACGGTAAATTTTCAGGGAAGTACTCCACCGAACATTACCCCTGTAGAATCGAGAATGCCCGAGATTGTCTTTCGCCACCGCCATGTTAAGCGAATCTTGGGGAGTCTCGACACTAAAAAGGCTTCTGGTCCTGACGATATTCCAGTCGTTGTAATTAAGAAATGCGCTGACGAACTGACACCGGTATTTTGTAGGCTTTTTAACTTATCCTACAAAAAAGGAATATTTCCTTCTTGCTGGAAAACTGCGAGAGTCCAGCCCATACCCAAAAAAGGCAAGAAGACTTTGCCAAACAACTATCGTCCAGTCGCATTGCTCTCGGTTATATCAAAAGTTATGGAGAAGGCTATCAACGAAAAACTACTAAAATACCTGGAAGGCTTCAACATTATTAGTGACCGCCAGTATGGATTCCGTAAGTCTAGATCAACAGGAGACCTTCTCGCTTATGTTACTCATGTTTGGAACAACGCAATAGAACACCATGGGGAGTCCCGGGCGGTAGCACTGGACATTTCCAAGGCTTTTGACCGAGTATGGCATGAGGGGCTCCTAACTAAAGTGAGAGCATACGGAATGCCGGTTCAATTTTGTTCATGGCTGTCGAGCTTTCTTAAAGACCGTTCTCTGCGAGTGGCGATGGACGGATTTCTTTCAGACACATTTAACATCAACGCCGGAGTCCCTCAAGGTTCTATATTGTCGCCCACCCTTTTCCTACTATACATTAACGATCTTTTGGAAAAAACTAAAAATCCTATATATAGCTTCGCTGATGACAGCACACTTGTTTCAACTTTTACTTTGGATGCTCGGACATCGGCTGCTAATGCACATCTCTATAGGCAGCAAGAGGTCTCACATCTCAACAAAGACCTGGAAGAAATTTTGTCTTGGGGTGACAGTAACCAAGTAGAATTTAACGCTAAAAAGACCCAGGCGGCAGTTTTTTCTAAAAAAGTTAATGTTGAAGAACCGGATATAGTTATGGCGGGACACTCAATTCCCTTGGCTTCATCAATTCATTTATTGGGCGTTAATTTGGATAGCCATATGTCTTGGCATGGCCACGTTGCGGCCATTGCTAAGGCAGCCTCGCAGAAGCTTGGAGTACTTTTCCGAACAAAGAACCTCTATACACCCCAACAACTTTTGATGCTGTATAAAGCCCAAATTCGACCATCACTGGAGTATTGTTCGCATATTTGGGGCTCTGCTCCTAAACATACCCTGAGATTGCTAGATTCCATTCAAAGAAGAGCCATTCGCTTGATCGGTGACCATAGTCTGACAAACAACCTGGAAAGCCTTGAACATCGAAGGCAGGTTGGCGACTTAAGTCTATTTTACAAATATTTTCATGGCAAGTGTTCAACTGAGGTTGCCCGCTTAATACCACCCAGAGCGGTGCATGGTAGAAATACACGACGAGCCACTGCAGCCCACCAGTACGTGGTTCAGCTTAGTGTCCCTCGAACGACACTGTTTCAAAATTCTTTCATCTGGAGAACGTCATCACTCTGGAACGACCTCCCTGAGATCGTCTTCCCCAACGAGTATAGTCTCCAAAGATTCAAGACCAACGTGAATCGTTTCCTGCGCACACGCACCGCTCCTAGAGCGCCATAAAGGATTTATCCTGTAGTGCTGTGCCTTATCATAAAAAAAAAAAAAAAAAAAAAACTAGTACCGAACAGTTCCATCGGGTAAAACCGCTCACTGTTCGTGAAAAAATAATAATAATAATAATATTGCTATACCTATGTTAATCGTTTTTGACTTAAAAGGATTTCTATTGATTAGAAATTAATGGTCGCTACCAAAAATTTCAAATTAATATAAATAGGTTGCCCTGACACCCTGACCGGTGTAAAGGTAGTAAATTAAAATTTACATATTTGTAATTTAGAGTGTACCTAAATCCCACATCGCTATACATACGAACAGTTTGAATTACTAAAATAAGCATGAATTGGGTACTAAGAAATGGAATTGAAACATGGGAATATCATTTTCTCTCACAACTATTAGCTTAGTCGTTTAAGGTGCTGGTCATTTACAAGTAGACACTAATGAGTCACAGTCATCATATGTTCAGCTCTTTGAATTTTTGCTAGATCCGAATCTTGAAAGGCGCTTGTTACCCTATTTCACAGATTGTCTTTTTTGTCCCCACAGGTGTCTTATACACTTGTGTTTTAATCTTGCCCCAGAGATAGAAATCCAGGGGAGCAAGATCTGAAAACCGCGGTGGCCAACCCAATGCATCATTACGTCTTATCCGTCGATCTTCAAACAATAATTTTAGCTCCCTGTTTACTTCAACATGTACAATGCGCAAGAGCCCCATCCAATTGACACCAAAAACTTTGGGAGATATTTAGCGCAAAATTATCCAAAAAGTTGGGAACTGTTTGTTTAGTTCATTTCAAGATATTTTTGGGACATTAAGCTATCGTCATAAATGTAAACTAACAAACAAAAGACACTAAAATAGTTTTTTGCTGATATACCTTTCTTTAATAAATGTAATGCGGATATTTCTGAGCTCAAAAATTATTGTTGCGCCGATTAAATGCACCCTCAAATAACTTGGACATGAAATATGTCTTAAAAAAATATTTACCTCTCATGTATATTTTTGGTTTCTGAAACCAACCTGTCATGGTGTTATTATTTCATTATATCTATATTAATTTCAAATTTTTATTAGTCAAAGTTAAGAACGAGTGATCATCGATATAGGTCCATGTTATACTGATATATTGGACGCTTTCTGCCCTATTATCTGGCTTAATAATATAGGGGGTGTTTCATTGACTTTTTCACTTTTTCGGAAAAGCCCACCGAAACAAATTTTGTGGGTAACCTGTATGAAATATTTTCCAATTTTGTTATTTAGCGGAAATACCTGTATATTGTTTAATTATTTCAAAGATTTGACATCGTTGGTAGTGTTACCGCCGAGACGAGAGATTCTCGTCTCTCGTCTGGTCTCGCCCTTTCTCGACGAGACGAGGGAGATATTGTCTCTCGAATAAAGCTCCGAAACAAGACGAGAGAAAAATCCTCTCTCGTGGAAAATATCTCTCTCTTGAGCAAAAAATGTTGGTATCATAATTTATTGTAAGTTTATGAGCATTGACACACTAAACAGTTAAGCCGTTATTTACATTTTTTGTATTTCTTTTTTCGATTAAAAATATTCAAAAATTGTGATATTTATTTGATTTGAAAATAAGTACTTTTTATTGTAAACTCTAAGTATTTGTTGGAAGAGTAAAATTAGCATATCAACAGAAATTTAAAAAGTTTTAGTGTAATAGGCACGATACACCATTTTAAATTAATATTTAAGGGAGGTTTCACATAAGTGAAATGGTTTTTATTATATTTTTCAGAAGCTTTTTAGATTTTCATGAATACCTGAACTAAATTTATGAAATGAAAAAAAAAGCGATAAGAAGGGTACATAATAAAATATGTCTTTATGACAATAATTTAAAGGCTTGGCATTTACTTCATTTTTTTAAATATATTGATATTTTTTATATTTTTAAAATAAATATAAATACATAAAGGCCTATTTGTTAATTTAAATTTATTTTAGAAATATAAAAAAATCAATAGATTTCAAAAAAATATATAAATGCGAAATCAGAGTATGGTAAAAAATTCAATCTTACCATTGCCCTATCGTTCTATTAAAAAGAAATAATATAACGCCACGTTTAAGCATTAATTTTTATTCTGAAAAGTCTGAAATAATAGCAACATGTAACAGAAAAATCCTAATGAACTAAAAAATATAATACAGTTACTTAGATACAAAAAAGGATTCATATCATGATGTATAAAAAGTAAGTTAAGTTGAAAAGAAAACATTTTTTACCTACATTTAGTTAATATTTATAGAGTGAGTCCCAGAAGTAATGTCTAAATTCATTCAAAATTTAGCGGTGTGCTGTTTGGAAAAACGCTTAGACACAGCGATTTTAGTTTATTTTCTTGTATCTTTTAAGATTCCTAAAAGATGCTTCAAGGCTGCCTTAATTTTTTTTATTGAAACACCCTGTATATTATTTTATTTTTGAATTCTATGATAGAATTATACGTCTAAACTGTATGGCTTACGAGATAGTATGACTATATTTTTTTATAGATAGAATCAATGTCATATTTTATCTTAAATTGCAATAACCCGGATAACTCAGCCTAATATCCAATATCTTTTAAATGATTACACGACATAAGATGGTTACTAAAATATTACTAAAATTACCTACATTTTTTTTTTATGATAAGGAACAGCACTACAGGATTATTTCTTTATGGCGCTCTGCGAGTGGTGTGTGTGCGCAGGAAACGATTTACGTTGGTCTTGAATCTTTCGAGATTATACTCGTTGGGGAACACGGCCTCAGGGAGGTCGTTCCAGAGTACTCGGATGAAAGAATTTTTAAACAGTGTCATTCGATAGATACTAAGCTGAACCACATACGGGTGGGCTGCAGTGGCTCGTCGTGTGTTTCTATCATGCACTGCACCGCTCTGGGTGGAATCCAGCGGGCAACCTCAGTTGAACACTTGCCATGAAAATATTTGTAAAATAGACTCAAGTCGCCAACCTGCCATGCTCACCGATCAAGCGAATGACTTTTCTTTGAATGGAGTCTAGCAATCTCAGGGTATGTTTAGGAGCAGAGCCCCAAATATGCGAACAGAACTCCAGCGATGGTCGAATTTGGGCTTTATAGAGCATCAAAAGTTTTTGGGGTGTATAGAGGTTCTTAGTTCGGAAACGTATTTCAAGCTTCTGTGACGCTGCCTTCGCAATGGCCGCAACGTGACTATGCCAAGACATATGACTATCCAAATTGACTCCCAATAAATTAATTGATGAAGCCAAGGGAATCGAGTATCCCGCCATGACTATATCGGGTTCCTCGACATCAACTTTTTTAGAAAAAAACTGCCGCCTGGGTTTTGTAGCGTTAAATTCTACTTGGTTACTGTCACCCCAAAACAGAATTTCGTTCAGGTCTTTGTTGAGATGTGAGACATCTTGCTGCCTATAGAGATGTGCATTGGCAGCCGATGTCCGAGTATATATATCCGGGTTAAAAGATAAAGCAAGTGTGCTGTCATCTATAATATAGTATTTTTAGTTTTTCCCAAAATATCGTTAATGTGTAGTAAAAAGAGGGTGGGCGACAACATAGAACCTTAAGGGACTCCAGCGTTGATGTTAAATATGCCTGAAAGAAATCCGTCCATCGCCACTCGCAGTCATGAACAAAATTGAACCGGCATTCCGTATGCTCTTATTTTAGTTTGGAATCCCTCATGCCATACTCGGTCAAAGGCCTTGGAAATGTCCAGTGCTACCACCCGTTCTATTGCGTTGTTCCAAACGTGAGTAACATAAGCGAGAAGGTCTCCTGTTGATCTAGACTTACGGAGTTCATACTGGCGGTCACCAATAATGTTGAAGCCTTCCAGGTACTTTAATAATTTTTCGTTGATAGCCTTCTCCATAACTCTTAATATAACCGAAAGCAATGCGACTGGACGATAGTTGTTTGGCAAGTGTAAATGATACTATACATAAAATATCCATTAGTAAGTGTGTCAAGTTCCTATAAAGTGTTAATATCGTTTCAATATGCATGATGTTATGATGAAGATACCGTAGTTCCATTAAATTAAGTAAAGTTTAGTATGTTCCGAGTCTTTTCAGAACTCTTACCCAACCTCTATTTATTTATTTGGAAATACAGTAGCTAAAAGCAGTAACTTATATTATCCTATTAATGAGATCGGAATTTAATTTTATACTGCTGTAGAGTAATTATCTTATCTGAGAACCGTCATTCACCTCATACCTAGATAAATGTAATCTACAAATATTAAAAATATTCTAAAAAACTAAAGCGTCGTCGTTCACTTACGCACCTCTTGCAGAGCGCTTCAAAGGCTTCTTTCTAGAGTGCTTATGTGGGATAAAAAAAAATAGCTGCCTGTTTCTGTCTAGAAACTAATAATTCCCAAAGAAAACTGATTTTTTACTTTTCTTGTTCTAAGATTAAAACATCCTTAACGAGTTCACTACGCCTTCCAATGCAGGATTTCCTTCGGCCATTAGAGTCAAAAATCCCGACACTAACGGGCAGAAAACTAGTCTTGAAAAAACGACACGGAGGCAATTGTTAGAAATAAAATCGGGCAGTAATTGACACCAAATCGTGCTAAGTTGACCAGAAGGGTCCCCGGCTAAACGTCTGTTTTGTCCTGCTCTTTACTTCTTAAATTTAACAAGCATTTCTCTTTTTATGTTTTGTAGTACAAAGTTAAATACCAATGTAACTTGACAAGAGCAAGCGAATTTTTTCCGTTCATTTAATTATTATAAGAGCATAAAGAAACATGTTAATGTTAATGCCTTAATAAATTTATTAATATGTCTCAGTGATCGACAGATAACCTACAATTTTATATAATTTTTACAATATAATTGCCGTTTTTAGTTTTTCAAGATGCAGCCCTGTGCCAAAATTACGAAACTTTTGTTTTAAAGAAATTATGTTTGGATTTCCTTTGCGACTTGATGATATGCTTACATTTATCAATAAAGTGCTTTAAATGGTTAAAGAATTTGTTATTACAAGTAGTGTCTTGGGATTAGTAATTATTTAGAACGTCCTCCCCCGCTTCAGAAATACATTGAGAGAGTTTATTATACCTTTTTTTTTAATAACTAATGAGGATATAGAAAAATTAATATACTATTTACCTTATTATAACATTTTCAATTAGAAATTGACGAAGTTTGCTACGACTTCACTAAAGTCGGAGATTTGTTAGAGTTGAGCTTGTCTCTATTGATTTAATTAAACCTCCAATTCGGCCTTTGGCCAAAGAGCAGTCTCGGTTATTTCACTTTCTGACACCTATTTACTTGAACCCTTTCGACTCTGACCTCGTTTTGGACCATCTAACGCGACTTTGAAAGAAATAGATTACTTTCTAGTTGGAAGGATTCAAACGAATGTTCTAGTCTAAATTATTGAACTACATGGTGCTACATGCGGCTGACTAGCTACGGTTGCTTAGAGGAGTTATTGCAGTGTCGTCAGCGAAAAGAGCTGCGTTCGTGTATCGCGCAGTATATCATGTGTGTAAATATTATACAAGATCGTGAAAAGAGATTAGATTTGCGGCAACTCTGCCCTGTTGTATTTAATCGAAGAAAGTGCGTTCTCGGAAGACAATACAGAAACTCTGTTCTCTAGGAAAGAGATACTACATTAATACGGTAGTTCGGAGCTCCGAGTCAATTTAAGTAAAAGAAGTCCTCGCCAAAAGGTTTGCTAACGTCAAAGAAAACAGCTCCCGTGTGTGCCCATCGCTTGAAGCCTTTCATGATGTTGGACGTAAGCCTCGTTTTCTGCTAACTATGCAATGTTTGCTTCCAAAGCCTAACTGTTCGCTAAGGCCGTTGCGCTCAACAGTAATTGGCTGTTAATTGGAACTAAAATCAATTTTTCGGTTATTTTACCCAAGCTTTACAACAGGCTGATGGGACTATAAATCGATGGCACAGTAGGGTCTTCGCCCTTTTTGTATATTAAAATCACTTTTGCTTTTTTGCAGGCGCACAGGAAATGGCCTTTTTGATTATTGCTTGGGACAAGCATACGATATTCCCCAGAGCTTTCGCAACACCGCGTTTTGCTTACCCTCAAAACCCGAGGCGCACCTGATGTTAAGATACCTGACTGATGTCTCCACCTCACCTAGCGTTACTTCCGGGATGTTTTGCAGCGGGTGTTCGATGACTTTGTAAATTTGAATAGTTCGGGAGACCCTCTCGTTTAGTAACGGATCGTTTTCCAGTGTTCTAATTTTTCAGGTAGGACATCGAGGCCCTTAAACCTCTAGTCAATGTTCTGGTCATCTTATACATTGAGTTATCCTCAATTGCCAGGCTCTGAACTTTGTCATCCTGTAAACTCGATTGCCATTTGATTAACATAAGCTTAGTTGCCTCGACCTCGCGATTTGCCTCATCTTTGATTTGAAGGTCTCCAGTACGATATGCTCTGTTTTTGAGTTGTGTTTAATTTTGATTTGAGCAGAGTTCTTGATCACGAAAGTGTCCAGCATATCCACGCCCAAACATGTGAGTGTGTTCTTTCCGCGGCAGAATATGGTAGTTTAAAGTTTCCGAATACTCATATACGGCGCGACCCCTAGGATTTGTTGCTTTACAACACCAAATTGAATGCGTAGTATTGTAGCATTAGTAGTTATTGTTTCTCAGAATTTTGTTAGGGCAGTTGTCTACCGGCAGACCACAGTAAACCGATCCCAGGTATACCCTTTTGTTAGTATTAAAATTTATTGAAATAAAAGTCCCTTCAACGTGAGGACAATTATTAGGACCTGGCGCACCTCGAGGAAAACATAACTAACCCGATTTGCATTGATTAACAACAGTTGGAGAGTAATCCAGAGAAAATTATATTTTATGAGGAATGGTAACAAATATTTGTATAATTCTTTTAACTACCAGGCAGTACAGAATTTGGTACTATTTTAAAATGTTTTGTGAAATGTACAGATGTAGTAATAATTGTAGATTATTGTCAAATATCCAGATTATGTATATTATCATCGCGATATTACATTATTTATTGTAAATACTGAGGGCGTCGTTGTACAGTAATTTTATAAAAAAAAAACAAGTACATGCAATAGTCGCCTATTCCTTTTGGTAATTCAATATTTGAGTACATGGCAGAGACATTACGTTATATGGGTGTTCTATTAAAATTAATAGGGTTGATATGACTTCCGTATAAATCAAAAGTGCAATGGACGTCAGCTGGCTCAATTTTCAAAATGTGCATCAACCGTAAAACTTCTTAAAATTTGAAATTGATGTTATGTTTTAATAAACAGCATTTCTAATCAGCTCGCTGACACCCAGTATATCAATCCTTTCCCGAACAGTTTCTAGTAAAAACCAGCATAGCTCAAAATTTAGGAGAAGCAATGGAAACGCCTGAGACAGACGGATTAGTATTTTAATTAAGGCAAAAAAGTATTTTTTTTAATTCTGCTCGTACACTGAGCGAAAAGTATTTTACTCCTTATAAGAATTCTCATGACCTTTATATAATCATTTAATACGATTTGGGAGAGCAGTACCTTCTTATAGCCTTTATACACCAGAGACTGTTAAGACAGGTATATAACGATAATAAAACTGCTTTTCCGTAATATGGTATTGATTTATAGTACTTGTTAGCACGTCTTATTGCCATTAAGAATTGTTTTTTGCACTATAAAACGTGTCTCTACCAGGTATTTTATAACCGTTTGAATTAGTTTCATATTCTTTATAAAACGTTATTATATTGGGTATGCGCCTTAGCGGCTGTGGATATAATTAAATTTTATAAAAATAAAAGGTGTGTTTATTTGGACTTGTACAATTTTATTAGAAACAATATAATTACAAAACAATTTACGTACGCTAAACTAACCTTGTAATTTTAAAATGGAACGAACACCGACGTATATTTTTTAAACTTCTATAGTAGATATGTGTGTGTATCCTTTTCAATTCCTATCTGCGCCAACTTAGTGGTAGGACAAGCATCAAAACTATGTGGACGCCATTGGAATCAGATTTGAAGTAATGCTGCTAGGTGTAGTTTTGTTTCGCTTGGATCTGTTTTAAAATACAAGCCACCGGTTCTCCATCGCCTAATTATGGAAAAGCCCCGTCACTGATTCATGTCCTAAAATAAGTTATAATAATTTAGCTAATGTGTTTAGCAATATTCTATTTCGGCTTCTATATTGCTACCTATAACCCCGTTTCTATGGCGTAGAATACAAAAACGTATTTACAATTGCAATTTTTATAACATAACGTATTTTAAAACTAATTGAAAGGTAATAAGGGTAAAATTCAAATCCTTATGACAAGGCAAAAAAATTAAACGTATTTTCTTTGTATAAAAAATAAACTATTTCAGAAAAACTATTTGAAAGAAAGAACAATAACTTACCTTAAAAGGGTGTGATACCAGCACAATCCATTGCACATTATTTTATTAATATCCTTAATTTTGAGTACTTCTCCGAGAAATCATCCCGTACATGTCATTAGAGAGTCTAAAATACAACTGACTCGTTGAAACGCGAAACGCGATTGTCATCGGCCATTTTGGATATGTTGCATAAAGGTACCAAAACGTTTTATAAAGGCAATCATCATAATGTGTACAATAAATAAAACGTTTTATTATCGGTATATGAGTCATTATGTATAAAATCGTTTTTTCCCCAATAAGACTATTTGATTAAATTGCATTCTTTATGATAATTTTGTTATAATGATTACTGCCGGGGTTTATACCCAGTACGTAACGTGGTAACAATTCTGTATACGGTTCTTTAGTTAATATTTCAGCTACTATTTGTTGCATATAAGTTATTAAAAATGGTATTACTGTTATAATACGTTTTCTAGCAATCCTGTTTTATTACTCTATTTCGCTCTATGTAAGGTAGGTGAAAATCAGCTGCGTGCGCTGTTTGTGCCGTTCTCAAATCGTAGGAAAGGGAAACTGAGCCAAGACGACAGGAAGATCCTTACATATGAAGTGGATAACTAAAACGATAACGAAGCCATCCAAAAGAATTTATTGTCTGGAAACGAGGAGGTTCCCCGCAAAATATCTGTTATAAAAATTTAGCTTGTCGTTTTATTTTCTGACCCTCAATGATACAGTAAGCATAGCTTCTGCGGTAAGTTAAGATGTTCGAAGACAACTCAAAAATTTCCCTTCGTTTATACCTAACTTTTCTCGTACTTGAGTGAACGTTAGTGACGCTTTTGGAAACAAACAAAAACGCGTAAGGAAGCAGGTCAGTTTGTTTTAAATAAACTCAATTATTAATCAGAATGAGAATCCTAATACCCGACCTCGCTTATCCTGTAACTCTAGCGTTGGATTGAGTCTGCATAGCTCGACACGTGGACAAAATTGACGTCGAATTATTTAGTTATTTTGTTAAAAAATATCCTATATTCTACAACACAGGTGATAAGGACTATAAAACTACGTTAAAAAAAGCGGAAATATGGGAAAGT
Organism: Polydrusus tereticollis; assembly: GCA_963920685.1. Classification (NCBI taxonomy): domain Eukaryota; kingdom Metazoa; phylum Arthropoda; class Insecta; order Coleoptera; family Curculionidae; genus Polydrusus; species Polydrusus tereticollis. The sequence continues at coordinate 83,544,153 of OY987333.1, forward strand.
ATTTCCTCGGTTCGTTTCCCCCATGCGTCTTGTGTGACTTTTCCTCATCGCTTTCGCCACGCTACCGCTTGGTTTCTCATCGCCTGAGCATATTAGCAGCTAGCGTCTAGGGGCCGAAGTATTTTGTCATATGGTTTTAAAAAGAACGACTCTCAAGCTTTTCTAAACACTTACGCATTTACGCACCTTTCTAACTCAAAACATAGCTGGTCTAGTCGAACGTTAAACTTTCAATGCCCGGTCCGTCGGATGCGAGTGACTGGATTAGGGAGGGGACAATAAGCCTCGATGAACTACCGGCGAGAGAGTCAGAGAGAAATCCACTCAAATAAACACAGGGACAAGGAAAAAGGAGAAAGTATTGAGCACGGTAAGCAAACACGGTCATGTAGGTGGGACAAGGAAAAAGGAGAAAGTATTGAGTACGGTAAGCAAACACGGTCATGTAGGTGGCTTAGCATTTTTTTTAATAAACAGTGAATGACACTCACTAATAATCCAGTTGTTATATTACGCTAGCCAAAATGATATTAACTACCTTTCTCTCATGTGCCTATTCAATAATTCTAATCCACTATACCATCAAGTCGGTATATCATCGAACAGAAGCAAGTGAGGTTATAAATAAATAATTTGTTACGTATTGGTGCCATAGAGAGGTGCAAATTTCACCCTGATCAGATTGTTTCAGGAATATTCTTGACCTATAAACCAAACGGCAAAAAACGTTTTATTTTAAACCTAAGGCAGTTAAATAAATATATAAGGGCTCCCCATTTTCTCCTGAAAGATATCAGAACGGACAGTAAATTGATTTAAAGTGGCTACCACGAGGAAACCTTGGATCTTAAGGATTTTGATTTAAGGGTTATTAGAGAAGGAATATTCTAACAACGTCCACCCAGTTTGCGGGGCGGGGGGCCCGTTCGAGCCGAGAAAAAAACAATAATCGTAATAACACCTTAAAGTTAAACTTCATGCACAATCTCAGTACCACCTCACTTCTTGCTAACTATATGATCAGTGGAAACGTAATAAAGGTATTGACAAGGCTCTGGAAAAAATAATTCAAGATGAATGTAATTTTTGGCAACAAGTTCTTCGAAGGTTAATTGATATAACTTTAATTTTGACAAAAGATTCGCTTGCTTTCAGAGGCCATAGAGAAACGATTAATGAAGTATATAATGGGAACTTCTTGACGCAAGTTAATTTTTTGGCAAAATACGATCCAGTGATGAAAGAGCTAGCCGGTAAGCCCAAAGGTACCATCAATTATTTAAGTCCAACAATCCAAAATGAATTAATTGATTGTTTGGCAAACACACTGGAGAAACGCTTAGTATCCAAAATAAATCAAAGTCAGTTTTTTTCCATTATAATGGATACAACGCAAGATATAACAACCTACAAATATAAATATTATTGAAAGTTTTTTGAGCTTTACAAAAGTTTCGGATGGAAGTGCGGCCGGCTTAACTTCTGATATACTGCAGTCGTTGAAGGCATTAGGTTTAGATATTAAGAAATGTAGAGGACAGAGGTTCGATGGCGCAAGTGTCATGAGTGGAATTTACTCAGGGGTTCAAAAAAGAATAAAAGATATTGAGCCTATGGCAACTTATGCACATTGTACTGCACATGATTTAAATCTTGTAGTCAATGATGCCGTTTCAGAAGTTAAAGAAATCTCATCTTTCTTCATTATAAATAGTGACTTGTATACCTTTTTCGGCTCCAGTTTAAACAGGTGGTACTTATTGGCTTCTTTTAGCGGGGAATTTATAATAAAACTGAAAAGACTGAATCCTACTCGATGGGCCGGTAGGATTACATCTTCGTTAGCTGTGAAACTACGACATATAGATATTGTCAAGGCCCTTACCAAAGTAGATTTAATTTCAACAAAAAAAGATGAACGTGATGAAGCAAATAGATTATTGAAGGCAATTGAAAACTTTGAGTTTGTAATGCTACTAAATATATGCTGTAAAATATTACAGGAAATAAATATAACATCTCAAGTTTTGCAAGCACCACAGTTAGATTTAGCGAAAGCTTTAAACTCCTTGGAATTGTCACTAGAAAAACTCAAAAATTACCGAAATATTTACGAAAATTTGAAAACTGACGCTATTGGTACCGCTAAAAAATGGAATATTACTCCATTATTTAAAGAAAAAAGACAACATAGCCAAAAAAGCAATATGATGAATGTGATACAAATTATCTATTTTATAATCAAGAACATTATTTTAACGTCAATATTTATTATAAAGTTTTCGACATTGTTATTAATCAATTAAACAACCGTTTTAAATGCGTAAAGGACACAGTTATCAAATTTAGTTTCTTAAGTCCCCCCACTTTGGTATCAATGACGGAGGAAGAATTATTTGAATCAGCTGAAGCTTTGCAACAATGTTACCCTCGCGATATTTCCTCAGAATTCCCATTACAAATTATTGCCTTGTCTCAGCCTCTAAAAGACAAAATAGGTACATTTAAAGATATTAAAGAGCTTGCAAATTTTTTAATTGTAGAAAATGATACCCTAGCATCAAATTTCGCAGAGGTATTTACTGCTCTAAAATTATTCTTGACGCTCCCTGTAACCGTGGCGTCTTCAGAACGATTGTTTTCGAAATTAAAATTAATAAAAAACTATCTAATAAATTCCTGTGCCCATAATCGACTAAGTAATTTGGCATTGCTTAGTATAGAGAAAGTGGAAGTTGCAGTAATGGACAAAACCTAAATAGTTAGGGTTTTTGCGGAAACTAAGTCCAGAAGGAAGCAATTTCTTGGATAGTTTGAATAGTTTGATGTTTTATTGCAAGGCTTTTTTTCATAATTTATAATAACGATATACGACTGTTTTACTTCATAAAATATATATTTATTTTGTGTTGTTGTTTGTTCTTGTTACATTATATACGGTAGAAATGTTCCATTATGTGTTTTTTAAATATGTATGTTTTTTGTTTGTTTACTTTTTGATTATATTATTACCTACAATCATCAGTACTGACAAGCATGCTCTTGTAGTTGCACCTACTTATTCATTGTTATTAATTAATGTTGTTTTATTTAATATGTTATTAATACACGTTACTTAAGTATCCTCTCCTCTTACTTGTTTATTTTCTACCCTTGTCCAAATGGAAAATGGAAGTGGGAGGTTATATTTTGCATGTTATTGCTATCTTGAAACTTGACTAATTTTGGGGTGATTAAATTTTGAAGGGGGGCCCAAAAGTTAGGTTTGGCGGGGGAGCCCAAAATCTGATGCTACGCCACTGCGTCCACCTTGCATATCGTTGTTACCATTTTTGGGGTATATACTTAACTCTATAGAATGGAGTACAGATTTACCACTAGAAAATCGTTGAGAAATTACAAAATGGATACATTATTTTATAACCCGCAATACCTGTATAATATGTTAACGGTAGTTTCCTGAACCATAGTCAATTAGTGGGACTACTTACATCCGCCTGTCCTGCAATGAAGAAGTATGGGTGGTTATATACCAAAACGCTAGAAAGAGCTACGTTTTTTTTTTATGTTCAAATAACGGAAATATCAGAGTCTTAATGACAATGTCTACAGATGTTCGAATGGATATGAAATAGTGTTGATGTTAGATTGCGACTTCAAAAAATAATATTAGGGAAGGGGGATTATTTTAAATGGAAATCTGCACCGATGCCAGTTGTTGATGTGGGCACACAAGAGGTAGTCAATCACATAAATTACTTAAAACGTTAAGCAACATTTTTGGTCCTAAAATGTTTTGCTTACAAGATATATCCTACAGAGAACCCTACGGCCACAGTTTAACAGGAATTCCTAAAACCTTTAAATAATTATTGATTATTTTCGTTATTCTCCGATATCCGCACCGGCGACAGCTTATATTGCAAAGTTTAAAGTCTCTGCTACGATCATGCTAGAGCTCGTCGGGCCCAAAGCCGTGGGAGCGGAGAATGAAGAGTGAAGCTTCCAGTCTTATTAATATTTGACGCTGCAGCTTCACTCTAAGTTAAATAAACTAAGAAAAGAAATTTGCAAATGGTGCGATACCAAAAACAATATTTGCTTCTTATATCCCTTGCTATAATAACTAGCAAGCGGAACAGCTTCTCATGTGCTACCTATTGAGCCAGAGTGATCTTTAGATAACCATGTTTTAAATACATTACGCAGTGCTTTGGAAATCACATATCGATCCATTTGTGTAATTTATTAATTTTAATTTTAAACGTAGTTTCCCTCGCGGGGCGTGAATGAAAACACTGGCTGGAAAAAACAGAGACCCTTTCATTTACGTTAAATCATTTGTAATAGGTAGCCTAGAGGAAACCCAGCATGCCTACGTAGGGGTGTTGACCTAGCCGGCACTATCGGCTTGGGTCCTCTTAAGGGGATGCGCCTAAACCATTACTCTTGTAGCAGTCAAACTGAAATCAGAAAGGATTTCTTAAGAAAGAAATCCCTGAAGACGCCATTGGAATTATGATAGTGTTTAAGCGACCACACCATAAGGCAATATGCTATATCTTTTAGACTTTGGTGGGATACTGCCAGATTGAAAATATTTTGCCCTTCGAGGGCAAAACAATTCAAGATCTAGCTTCCTTCCAAAGTTTCGGTTCCTTTAACTCCCACCGTGCAGCCTCATCTTTAATTGCTTTAAATTATCTTGGACAGTATCCGCACCTTAAGCGCTTCATCAAAGCCATATTTAGAACAAGTGTTGAAATTTTTGCAAGCTTCGTCTGATTCTACTTTAAAGCCCATATATTGCAAGCTAGTAACCCTCTTAACTTTAGCAGCAGGACAAAGATCTAAAATAGAATATAGAATCTTATACTTTACTACACCTATTCCAAATTTAATAAAACACCAAAACCAGATTCATTTCAACCTTATCTGACTTTCCCGTATTTTATCAAAAATCTCAAATTATTCGTATCCTCTCTTTTGGAAAAGTATCTTCTAATCACTAAGGACCCACGATAGCAGCCAAACTGCGATAGCCTGTCAGTTATAATAAACCCCATATGGTAGCCTCTAAACAAACCCTTAGCAGGTGGATCAAAACCACACGCGGACTCAGGTATCGACACAACTATATTCACAGCCCACTCGACCAGACACACATCTACCTTGGCACCTATAAGAAAAGGAATTTCCTTCGATTTGATTAGAAAATCAGCAGGGAGGAGTTAAGAATCTTGCACCTTCGCAATATTCTATACTAGACCTTTGCCTAAAGTGAATAATTTTGTTAAAACTATTCTGAATATAGATTCGTAATTCATACTTATACTGTTTTTAATATAATATTGGTGAATATTTAACTGAATCCAATCTTTATGCATCTATAATCCGCCTTATGTGTCGATGGCTACGACTGCTGAGGAGACAAGGGGGTAAAAAGCGTAAAAAAGTCAGTTTTAACTGTAGAGGAATGGACGTGCATAGGCTTGCTTCGTTTCATATTAATTTTTTGTATACGTTAATAAATTCGTAAAAACATAAGAATAGAAAGAAATGTAGTTAATAATAATAATTATTTTTTTTGCTGAAAATTTCACCTCTTCGTTTGCTGCCAGGGCTATTTTCGAGGAGACCTACTGTTTAACGTGGGTTCCGAACCGCGATCCTCGGTCACGACAATCATCAGGACCTGCTCCCTCCATCCCTGGATATATTTTTCACTGTTCCCTTATTTTGAACGACGTCAGACTGGAGCGCCTTGTAGCACGACCAAAATTCAAACTTTTTTAACCCGGGCTACACTAGTCCCTGTGTATCCGAAACCGCCGGCCGCCTTAACAGCTAAGCTACGAGACATAGTAAAATTCTAAACTCCGCCAAAGCCTTTAAAATGTCTCAAAATGTCATGATGACAAGCACCTTCCCACAAATTCAATATTATACCGGGTGACAATGAAATTACTACCCAGCTTGTCGCGTCCTTATAAAATAAAACATTAATTTGAAATTTTGGTAGGTTACATGGTTCCACTATGGGCACATTTTAAGTATTTAAACATCTGACTGTCACTTCCGGTTAAACCGTGCACAAAACTTTGTTATTTTAAATGGAACACCCTGTATATTTTTAAAAATATGCATTCTACGAAGAATTCTAAGCAAAAAACATGTATCATATTCTATACCCATCTAAGACAGTTTCTTTTTAGGTATTCTGTATGAATGAGGCACAACTATTTCACTTCAGGTTTACGGAAGTGCTGCAAAGCTTGACATTCAAACACAAATTTCTCCAATGATATTAATAAGACCCCCCTTTTGAATCTACGTTTTAAAATTACCTTACTTTTCTAAATACTTTTAATTAATGCTTCCCTATGTCTAAACTTATTAGTCTTTAAGATGTAAGCAATTACAAATTAGGCTACATTAGGAAACTATGATAGAATACTTAATAACAGAGTATCCTCTAGAAATTTTTTTATTTTATTAACTTAATAATTAATAAGATATGATGTAAAAAACACTCTAATTACAAATAAATGAACCATCACTTAAATTCTCAAAACGATGGCCGTTTGCTTTTTGACACGAATGATTTTTTTCTTGGAATTCTCGGAGATCATTGTTTATTTGTGTTGGTGTAATATCGTTTACTGCTCAAATTATTCTTTCCCTTCGTTCTTGGATGTTCTGATGTTTTGTACTATATACCTTTTTCTTGATGTGGTCCCAGTAAAAAAATCAAGGGGTGTTATCCCAGGGGTCCTTGCTGGCCATCTTACTGGATCATTAGCACCCATCCAACTATTTCCAAAAATCGCATTCAAATAAGCTGTCACTATTCTAGCATTGCAAATATGGGGCCAATTTGTACGTACTCCTATATAACACCCAATCACACGTTGTTGCCAAATCTCTTCTGAAACACCCCTTTTCTAACTAGACTATTGTTTTCAGTTGGTACCTGGTATTATTTCTGTTAAATACCCCCCGCGGCTATCTTGTGTCTACTTAGTTATTTAGTTTTTAACAAATTAAATTTTTTATCAGCTGAAACACCGGTAGATACGAATCACTTCATTTAATTAAGAATGTATAATTAAAAAATTGCTCTGACAATTTCTTAAAATGCTTTATCATGGTGAAAAGATGACCATCTCATACATTTCCGTAGTATATCCTAAAGTCATTAATTTGATGACCTACCTCATATATATAACATGTACCTACTCAAATACAATTTTAATTTATTCACTAGCTTGGTCGGAAAAGTTAAAGTAGTGAGACATTCTAATTAATAGGATTAAATCCTAGTTTATGATTACTAGGTTTGTCGCTGTTAACCGATCGAAAAACTAAAAGCGACGTATCCATAAAATTAAGGCATAAATATAATTATTATTTATTGATAATAGGTATATGAATGACGTAAAAAGCTTTAAGTATTTAAAAAAAAAGTACTTAATAAACACGGAATAATAAGGACTATAAATTTGTGGAAAATCATAAGAATGTAAATATAAGTTTTCCCACTAAGGGAGGGCGCCGGATGGATCTCACGAACCGTTAAGGCGCAACTGTGCGAACATATATTTTTGGGCCACGAGAAATCGCAGAAAATTGATTTTAAATTTATAGGTTGGCAAACCTTAATGGCCAATTATAAAAACGGGGGTTTTCCTTAATTTGGCTAGTTTAGGTATTTTAAAATTATTCGTGTCTTGATTCCTAAAATATACCTATTAATTGAAGTTGTGATTATTTTCTCTAGCTCTACAAATGAAGTGGTGGAGGGGATGAAAATATTTATTAAAAGAAAATATTGATAACTCTGGTTTTGTTTAATAAAACTAAGCGAATTTGGTCTAGTTTTAGAGAGTTTTCCATGCTTTATCATCTACACCCAAAGAAACCCCGCTGCCTGTTCGATTGCCAACTCTTAACCTCGGTCAAAGAATGGAACTGGTGAATCCTCACGTAATTGTAAGATGAAAATGTGTAAAATTTCTTTGAGTATCGCTTTGTTTTCGAAATACAGGGTGTTAAAAATAGGTATTCTTATTTAGGTTTTCTTTTGATTACCATTTAATAAAAGACAATATTCGAGTAATGTTTGTCACACATTCTAAGGTGTTTGAGCACTTATATTGTGTTCAAGTTGAACTTTTCAATTAGTTCAGTGACGGAGTAACAACTACTGAAATTTTGCAAATATAAATAATACTGGCATGTTAAACAATGAAAACTCTTGTTTTATATTATTAAGAAATTAATCTCAATCAAATTATGTTTTTAGTATTTTTCGCGAGAAGGAAATAATTTTATTGTTCTCTTCACCAGAATCTCATCATTTTGTTGTTTAGATAAGCGAGTAGGCTTTGTGTGATTTCATAGCAGTCACATTTATTTCCAAGTTAAGTCAAGTGTCAAATCTCCTCATGAGTTGTTTTTTAATTTCAGTGTACTGTATTTTAAATTTAATACTTTTCTTTATGGTTGAGTTTACCAATCAAGAAATGGCTCAAATTCATTTTATGTACGGTTTGGCAATTTTCCAATGCGGAAATGCGTGATATGCTTTGTACTTACGCACAAGAAAATTTTAACGGTCGAAGTGCAGGGCGCAGGAACCAAGAAATGTTCCCGAATAGAAGGCAACCAAACCGCAAATTATTTCAAAATATTTATGACCGACTAGGAGAGACTCGTTCGTTCCGACAAAAAAAAAGAGGTTTCGGACCGTCCAAAAAATATAACACCAGAACAGGAAGAGAGATTTTAGATCGTGTAGCGGAAAATCCAGAAGTGAGTTCCAGGAGATTGAAGGCAGCTACTTACAGGTGTAAGTAAATCTTCAATTGTTAGAATATTTTAAATTTATTATATATTATATATATATATTTCACAATGAGGGCCTGTACCCATACCACTTTACACCCGTACAGTGTTTACTGCCGCTTGATCTTCCAGCAAGACTTCAGTTTTCTCACTTCTTTCAAAATCTGCAAAATACAGATCCAATGTTCTAAAATCGTGTGTGGTTCACGGACGAGGCGACATTTACTTCACGGGGTGTATTCAATTACCGAAGCAGACATGCGTGGGAAAATGAAAACCCGCATTTAGTTGTTGAACGTCACTTTCAACACGAGTTTAAGGTCGACATTTGATGTGAAATTATCGGAAATCATCTTATAGGCCCCTTTGAATTACCGCCAACTCTTAACGGAGATTCATATTTGAATTTTTTACAAAATGAACTTGGAGGGCTTTTAGAAGATGTACCACTAAACGTCCGGCGAAATATGTATTTCATGCAAGACAGGGCGCCGGCACACTTCTCCAGAAAAGTGCGAAATTATTTAAACGAACAGTTCTCTGAACGTTGGATAGGCCGTAGTGGCCTCTTAACTTGGCCGGCGCGAAGTCCGGATTTTAATTCAATGGACTTCTGCATTTGGGGTTATTTGAAAACCATTGTTTATAACAGTTCAATAAACAACCGTAATGACTTAAATCAAAAAATTATAAATTCTGTTAATCTACTTAGAAATGGTGAAGATCTCTTATTTAAAGTCCGACAGTATTTTGTAAAACATACAGCGAAATGTATTGAGGTCAATGGTGGCCATTTTGCACAATTGCTATCACGGCGTTACCATTTTTATTTCTAACTATTTTGTTAATTTTAAATGTTATTAAACTAAGTATGTATTAAATAAAATTTTCGATTAGAATAAAATTAGTAACACCGTATATGAAAAAGCGTGTTTATTAGAAAAAAATAGTTAACCTTAAGTATCTACATTAACTTTGACACTTAGCAAATCTAGCTGATTTACAATAATTTTAAGTCAGAAATTCACCGTTGCTTGATTTTCCGTTGCTTTTGGACCACGTACTTAGTTTAATGACATGCCATTCACTCGAAAATGGTTGCTCCTAGCGACTTCAATAAGTTATACATTTGTGATGTAAAAGAAGTAAAGTAACTTATTTTTTTATTAGTCGGATCGATGTAAGCAGCCTAAACAAAGTTAGGGCAGCTAAAATGAGTGGGGCATGCCGTAGATAGCGCCCTCTAGTGATTACACAAAAACTATGGATAATTTTGAATTCCTCACCTCAAGAAACCCCAATATCCTTAATTTTGTGCTGCTATGTCGTTTCGTTAAGAAATAATCGCAAAAAAACGAAAACAAAATTAAAATTTTGACACCCTGTATCTTGGTTGTTATCAATTTTGGGATAAGGCAAGTTTGAATAAATCGCATTGTTTCGCCTTAAGGAGAATGCTGTTGCTCTGTGTCACATTACTTTCGGGACACCCTGTATATCCTACGGTTCACCTTGAGTGCATTCTTATACGGTGCACCCTGTATACAAATATTATTGTCATTATAAACTAATACTTGTATAACTATATTACGAGGCTATTCTATCAGACGACAATATACTGTAATCTGCAAATTAACATTTAATTTTTTGTGTCGACACTTACTATTCGTTAACTACAAGTAGCAACATCTGCAAAATACCAGAAATTTAATTATAAATATAATAGTAGAATAATTATCACCGAGATATTGTTCGGCATCAGTAAGGTTCACTTGAATACAGATGTTCTGCCGTCACTGTCCTTATTTAGGTTCTTTAACTGATATTTATTATAATGATTGTGGTCTCCACTTATTACAGTTACTAGTATCTATATTAATCTAACATGTTTGACATATTATTAATAAGGACCTACGTGTTAAAGGCGCATGGTAAAATACCTTTGTATAGGGTGTCTCTTCAAATTTTTACAGCTTCTAGCAACATATCTATTCGAGATAGAAAAAAACTTTTCAAACAAAAATTGTAGGGATTCATCCGAGCCGTCAGAACTTGCTACCGAAAGAAACAATGAGCAACACGGGTGCATATTTTGTCTTATTATATTATGAAATATATCACAGTGGCCGTTGATAAACAAAGCTATAATGAAAAGATAATATTACTGATGACATGAATAATATTAGGTCGTAATATGGGTTATTCCGAAGAGAAAAAGAGGGAAGTGATTTATTTCTTTTATAAGAATAATAAAAAATGCAACTGTATCACAAGCCGATTATCGGGTTTCGCATCAAAGTATGCCGCTGCCTTCAAAATGCAGATTCCACAACATAGAAAGAAATTTTAGGATTCAAAAAAATTTCCAAGATTAAAAAATCTTTAAAAATAACTTGAGTATGTTCTTGTTGAAAATTACATTTTTTCTACAGAAGATGCCAGTAAATACTTCAGTATTTCGAAAGAAATTAGTATTACCCTTCGTAAATATGGATATCATCCATACAAAATTTTAATTGTTCAGAAGTTGACGGTGGAATAAAAAGTAAATAGGCAAAAAATGCAGATACATGCTTCAACAAAAATTAACAGATAACGATTTCTTCAAAAAGATATTAGGGCGCGATGTGGCGCGAATGGTGCGGCATTCTCAACACCAAAATTATAGGTCCTATTTTTACGAATTTTCTTTAAATAGGGAAAGATATTTAAAGATCTTTAAAAACAAAAAAAAAATTACTTAAGAAATTAACCTAAACATCAGTACCATGATATAATCTGGCAGCAAGATGGTACTCCACCACACGATGTCTTGGTTGCCTGTAACTTTCTCGACAATTGATATCCCTTTTGGATAGGTAGATATGGCGGCATTGTATGGCCATGATTTGTCAGTTTTAGATTCCTTCCCTTGGGGTTACGTAAAGAACGAAGTTTCTTAAGAATGAAGTGCATCGTTAGAAGAGTTAAGATTTAAAATTATATACGCCGTAAATAACTTGGTTGAGGAAAGTCCCCATTTTGATGATATCGATATAATAGTGGTTAATGTCTTATTGCAAACACTTTAGTTAATCTATTTTATTATTCCTGTTATAAAAATTTAGATTTTTTCCATGGCCCCTGTGATTTATTTTATTATATGATAAGTTCATCATTTTGTGATCTTTCATTACCATTACTTCAACAATGGCTAAAGTGATTATAGGCAAGTTATATATTTTCGAAAAGCCTATTTTAAACACTACTAAACGAATAATATGCAGGGTCTTCCATAAAAAAAAATTCAATACGTAAGAATATGCACCTGTGATGCTCAATTGTTCCTCTCGGCAGCAAATTCTGACGGTTTGGATGGTTTCCTGCAATTTTTATTTGAAAAGATTTTTTCTACCTCGAATAGCAAAGTTGCTAGAAGCTGTCAAAATGTGAGGAAACACTAATTCTTTATTACATTGACAAATCCCTATTTTTATATACTTTTTACCACATCAAGCCTAGTTATCAGAACTTCGTTTCGTGGGAGCGACAAATCGCCACTTCATACCGCAAATCTGTCGTAGCGACCAGTGTTGCCAAAGTGAATTTATGATATTACACGATAAGTTGGATAAATTACACGCTTTTACACCCTTTTGGTCACACAAATGCAAGATTTTTTACACGCATTTTATTATTTAGTAAAATCAAGCTATTTTAAGTTTTTTATATATGATTTTGGGAAATGAGTCAACCCGTGCTGCGAAGCAAAACCAAGTGTAAATGACACGAATTCAAGGTCGCGCCAGAACGTAGCGCTAGTTTATATCGGGTGGTTCTCATTCCCACTCACTGACCCAAACAACAAAAATACAACTTAAAGACGTCCATAAGATGTCGCGACTCGACATCAAGGACGTCTTGGGGATGTCTGTTTACGCCTATATGTTGTCTCAAAGATGTCTTAAAGACGCCGGATGTTACAAATTACGACATCTTTACCTAGACGTCTTCATGACATCTGCGAATATTTATTTTTAAAATAAATAAAAGTCTTATCTACATACAAAAACATTATATTATTATTATTTATAACAATATTAACAAATTTACAAGCTTTAAATCTCGCAAATTAAAAAATATCTATACTCTAAATTATAAAATACCAGGGTTTGTCATTGGATAAAGTAAATCAACATCGCATCGTAAGGTGTTTTTTTATATGGTACTGAATATTTTAATGACCTTAAATTTCCCTTTTCAAAAATATGGAACATATTATGTTGCCTATAATGGCTTCAGTTGTTCTTGAAATATTTAATTTAATTATGTTGCGCAACAAGGGGCGAAAGCCAACGATTTTACGAGTGTGAAGTTAAAAAATTTGCAATTTTATTGTTAGTTGTCCATTTAAGAGCACTCCTATACCAGCCTGCACACTAGAAAAAAACATAACTATCTAAAACTCTAAGTAGTATAATAATTATATTTATACGTACTTGCTCTTGAGTTCAGTTTTCAGAGGAAAACGACACCGATGAGGAGGCTAAAAAAACTTCTTAAAACACCGGAAATAGGGGGACCACACAACCACCAAACGATTCGCGTCGAAACTCGAAAAAATTATGTCATTTGTCAAATTGTCATTTGTTATATACCGAGTCGCGGGGTTGCCATAATTCAATGTTGTTTTCTTTATAGTCATTTCTTAATATTATTTTTATATTACTAAATCGTTGGTAGCTACCGATATTTTACGCTACAATAATTTGAGTTAAGTTATATTTAGGGAAAAGTAGCATCTATATTAGACTGAGTTTATTATAAATTGAGATATATTTTTAACTTTTGACATTATGAGGCAGTGTTGCCATTTCTCAACCAAAGTGTGTTTGCATCCTTCTTTATTTTATATAGCTAATAAAAGAAAGAAACACATTATGTGCCCACAGTGCTGTACCAGTTTTCCAATCGAAAACACGATTAGATTTTACATTATAGATATTTCGATTCGAATTCGGGAAAAACAAAGAAAATCTCTCCGACGTTGCGACGATCCTGCAATCCTCGAATTCCAACTGACGTGAGACGTGATGATGGATGGCACTAAAGAAAAAATTGTAAAACGATGGTAGGGGAGGCAATAAGAAATAGGCATATTATTATATAGTAGGATGTGTAGATATTGTGAACCTTTTCTATAAAGATAATCAATAATGTGTGCTAAATTTGACGACATCTCGTACTGACATGAAAAAGACGTCTTAAAGACAGTCTAATCAGACATCTTATGGACATCCTTAAAAATATATCCATAAGATATCTTTCTTATGTCTTAAGGCGTCCAGACATAATATGGACCTAAAAAAGATATCTTTAAGATGTCATGTGCTGTCTGGGGAGTGATTATTATGACTGAAAGTGAGAATGAGAATCAACCGATGTTATGAAGAAGCGCTATTCGAGCGATACGTTCTGATAAATGGTAATTATTATAGATATTTAACTACTCAACACAAAAACTAAAATAATAAGCTTCAGAAAACGCTTGCACAACATAGCAAGTGAACTGCGTGGAGAGTTCCATATCCCATCCAGCATCAATTACCATCACACTATAAGGTTTTAGTGGAAGACCGAACAAAAAATAAATAAAAGCAGTGACGGATAATGAAAACTGCCTGATATTAATTAAGTAGATCATCGACCAACAGATGGCACTCAATTTGTTAATCCAAAAAGAAAACCATATTATTATTATCTAGTTCCACTTATTCAGAATATATGGCGACAGTATTGCAATAAAGCAGTGACTGTGGTTTGGCTTGGAAAGCCGTGAAGATACTAATAATATTTGTTAAATTTTGGAAATTACACACAAAATACACGCTTTATGTGAGCGTGTGAAAATTATACGCAAGGCAATAAAAATAAATAAAAATCGTGAAATTATTCCCTAATTGGCAACACTGGTAGCGACACAAATTTAAAGCTGAAATAATGCTATTACAGTACTTGCCAGCTGGCGATACATACAAATAACCTATTGTAGACTGTTGCTTCAGGTTAGTTTAGGTTAGTTGTATTGTTGATCTTAAGACATAAACACCGATTCGAATATTTCTTGTGAGGGACTACATTTGTGTAAAGCCATTAACGTTTCATTACTTCTCCGGCCTTCTTAAAGCCATCAATTTACGGTCTAGTCCAATACGAAGAAAATTTCAAAAAAAGCAACAACTTTTCAATATGACAGACAAAGGTATCTTATTTTGTATAACAAACTTTTTAGTTCCATCTCCCAATAGTTCCAGAGAAATAATTCTGTTGAAAAATTGTGCAAACAGAAATACACCTAAACAGTTAAGTAAGCTGTTTTAGGTTGTAATGGTGGGTAGTAAAATAATATTAAGAACAGCATGCCCCTTATATTTACTTTCATATTTATTGTCTTTAAGAAGAGCTGATTTAAAAGAGATAAAACATTTAGAACCAAAAGTCTACCAATGGTCTTGTAGCTACAGGGGTAAACTAAATATTTTTTTTATTTAAGGGTGATTCGCCACTATGTCCCACTTTCTAACTAACACTAACTTCTTATTTCATTATTTATTTTCTAGGTAAAAAAAAATATTACAATGAGGGTTATTTGAAATACTTTTTTGCATGGGTGTCTACAAATTCCCTTTCCCTTTTTATATGTTTTTTTTTCTGATGGTCCGTCCAAGTGCTGGATCCACTTTGGCCACGTTTGGCCCATTGACCTCACCCTAGTTTTTTCTATACCCACTCATTGGTCCTAGCTACTTGCACGAGTTTGTGTAGGTCAACTGGGAAGAGGGTTCTAGACTTGGTTGCCCGAGTAATTGTTGCCTCTTCCAAACAAATGACCCGCAGTGGCGATTATGTGCTGTACCGATTCTCCTTCTTGCCCTTATAAGCTTAGATTTCTTTTCTACAGTTTACAGTCTAAGTTTAGTAGTAAGAAAACAAAATATTTTAGTTTAAAATATATGTGAATTTCTGGAAACACCGAGAAATAATAATTAGACAGAGGTTAATTATATGTAATTCTATTATATTATAAATACTAAAGTTAATTATGTAATTTTTGTCACATGCAGCCTTTGAGAAAAAAATAGTGGCTAAACTATTCAGTCACGTTTGAGTCGAGAAATATTGGGTTTTAGTAAAGAACATTGATTTTATAAAGAATGTAGACTTCCTAGCTCTGATAGTGTCATTTCCTGTTGTGTCTTTGGCCACCAGACCAGGGCTGCATACGTGATTGCAGGTCTTACTATACTGGTGTACAGCCAGTTCACCAGCCTATTTGAGAGCCCCTATTTTTTTCTGTACATTCGTCTCGCCAAGCCGATCCGAATATGCGATTCTATCTTGAAGCACATTATCTATATCTATTCACCTGCAGCAAGCTTCCTTCAGTCCGATAGCCCTGGTTGCTCTAGTGACTAATGCGAAAGATGTATAGTCAAAAGCTTCCTATGTCCAGAAATGCTTCTTGTATCACTTCACTGTTTTCTGAAGCCTTCTCCACCCTGCTGACTAGCTGGTGAAGGGCAAATTTCGTTGATTTTCCTGTTCCAGCCTTTGTTAGTCTCCAGATTTTCGGAATATGTCCTGCCAAGCTGGCTCTAAGTATGAGGCAAAGCTTATCGATTAGCATTGCTCGGTAGAATCTGTCTGGTCCCGGATAGTTAAATGGCTCCAATGAGTTTATTACCTATTTGATCTTTTTCCTTACCACTACTTTTTTAGAAATCTGTCGACTTTTCCTGCGAGCCCTTGTCCTATTGGGAGTCATATTTTCCTCCCTTAGCATTCAGGTCTCTGGTGATTTGAAACTTTGGTCACTGATTCTTTCCCGGATCTTGTGTACTCCCCACTAGCTGTTTTTAGCGAATTGGTGGATTCTTGTAGATTCTTAGAGAATACTTTTCTGAGTCTGGCTTATTTTGAGGTGCTTTCGATAGCCTTACAGTGCTTCATCCAGGGTGTTCTCTATTATTATTATTATTATTACTTTACAAGCAGTAATTTCCTAACTTTATTCGGTGATAAATTGAATTTCTGGTACCTACAGGTTTTCGGTTTTTGTTGTTGCATTATTAGGAATTTTCATTATATTGCTGTAGTGCTCCCATTGAGTTTGTATGTAGTAAGGCTTATTTTAGGCCTTTTTGGGATGGATCAAGTCGGTGGAGCCATTGAGATTGTTTATCTTGACCGGTTGTTGTTTCCCGATTATTTGATCACTGTTGGGCGTTGTTAACTTATGCCAAGAAAGTGCATGCATCGGTGCAGCTGATAGTGGACATGAACTATTCCGAATAATTTCTTCATATTAACGCATAAATTCAGCGGCCCCTGTAATCGTGTTCTCAGCCACTAATGGCCATAACGACTGGATATCCGTAGTATAGTGCTTTATTAAAGAACTTGCTAGGGTACTCTCTGGAATGGGACTAGTTTGCTAGCCAAACATATTGTGTATATATAGTATGTCGTTCTAATCTATAGCTACGCGATATCCGTAAAGGTGAAGCAAAGCATAGGTTGAGGCACAGCCTTCTAGTAGAGAAGGCTGTGGCTCAGCTCCTTTAACACAGACAATCCATGAGCGTGCTATCGTTGTCTAAATATTCTTTAAATAGTTTTGGTAGACACAGACTAAAACGACGGACTTGGCTAACAAGCGGGCGTTTAGCGTTGGCGCTTGCTGTCGTTGATGGCTTACGTCTCTCTGACCCGATATTATTTTTTCTTCTTAGAGTAAGATTTATATTTTTAATTAGTTTACTCTCCGGATTCACAAGGCAAGTGAGTCAACTTACAGATGATGGTAGGATGGTAAGCATTACCCTATTCATAGCCTGTATCCAGGATACCATGACTTGGCGACTGGCAATGCAGGTGGTATTGTTGCGGGCCCTGCTACTGGCACCACTACTGGAACTACTGCTAGCACTTCATATCGTCTTTGCTATAGAATAATCTATAAACTTTAAAGTGGCATGAAATTCAAACAAATAACCTTAAATTTTTGGTCTCGATTGAATGACTTTAAATTCTGATCACGGCGCCAGTGAAACTGTCTGATCCCCCGCTCTGTTAATCATCTGTTGTTGTCGACCATTCTTGCTATGATCATCAGACAATACCGTATTATCTTCTATATTACGTTGTTTATGTTTGCCAGTTCTTTTTTTAAAGATTGGTAGAACGTTAAAGTTTTATGTCCTTCTTTGAGAACCCTTAATGATTTTTATCATGATGGCGGCAAGTGTGGAGTGAAGTGAACAAAAAGGACATAATTCAAGAGTTAGTTTTTAAGAAGTTCGCTTATTTAATTAATTCCAGTAAAGTGTTAAGTGAGTTTTTATTGAATAGAAGAAGGCCTGTAATTGGCTCAAATTCAACTAACACCGATATAAAATCGGCCCCCAAACATGGTTATTGGCAGGTTGTGACGAACCGAGACAACATCGCCTGATATCAGATTTCAATGCAAAGATGTAAACAGAACAGGAAGGGGTAGTTTATTTTTAGTGTCTTTTCGTATGCATGATGTATGTACAGCGTGTGTGGGATTTGCAGCTTACGATTCTATTATTTTATGAAACTGTCATTGCCGCAACCAAAATTTTCAGAGTCCTCTAAGTTTCTGACATACAAGGGATTTTGAAAATTTGTAATTTTTGACGCTTCCCTGTATGTCGATTATTTGATGAACTTATCAATAAGGTAAACATTAGTTATTATGAAGTTATTCATGTAGAATTCAGTGGCATAGTTAGTCTTTTTCCAAAAAATTTCTGATTTTGAGTTATGACCCAAGCTGGTGTTTATTTAAATGGGACACCCTATATATTATTTCCTTGCCTTATCTCTCTTCTAAAGAGCTTTTTAATAATATATAATATTACATATTATTTCCTTTGAAAAGGGATAATTTTAACATTTTTTGTAAAATTGATCATTTTTCTTATATAAGGCTATGCCCGCAAATAAGAAACAAAATTAACAACAATATTTTCATTATTCAACTTTCTATTATTACATAACTTTAAACCAACAATAAAATAAATATATTATTTTATTAAATTACAAAAGTGTCTCGAATTAAACTCCGTTGTGTTCTAAACATTCATGACACACCGTTTCGATTCTTCGCAATGCATTTAATAAAATAATTGGCCTTTCCTGCAAAAGCCTAAAGGTTTCATGGATAGCTTCTAGCTTGATCAATACTGTGGTATTGTCCCTTATATAACTGATTTTCTATATACCCCCATTAAAAAAATCGAACACAGAAAGATTATGTGATCTTGGAGGCCACCTGACAGGTCCATTGGTACCACTCCATTTATCGGGAAATGTGGTTTTTAAATACTCTCTCACTATATGAGAATTGTGTGCATCTCGCATTATATCTAGGTGTCTATTTCCAGTTAAAGTTCCTTCATAGATAAAATACTTAATTTTAGTGCCAACAATAAAGCATGACTAGCTAAATTCAAACCGACCTTGACGTTCTCGTGGAAATATTACGTGTTGGTTCTCTTGGGACCAGTACCTTGAATTGTTTCGGTTTAAGATACCAGAACTCGTAATATAAGCCTCGTCGTATACCACCTTTCTTTTAAAATTTGCGTTTTCCTGCAACATTTGTAGGTACCAGTAAATTTATATTTTTCTAGTATTAACTGCGGTATTGATTTTTTAATTCTAACTTCATCATACACTTTTCTATGTGATATAGATGGTTGTATCGTGACAGAGACCAAAATATTTATTTCTTGACCTTTCCTGTTTTTCCTGTTGTAAAAAATATTCCTTGGTTTTTTAAAAGATCCGTGCCCAATGAGATTAGCTGGGATTTTTTGAAATATTCTAAATATCAGGTTGTTGTCTTCCGGGATATCTACAAAAAATTGAAATATGTAACAAAAAGCTAATAATAGATAACAATAATGATTGAAACTTTTTTATTCTTATTATGAATATTAATGGTACCTAACAAAAGATTTTCAAACTTATCTATTAAAATACGGCTCCTTGGCTGCGCTTGCGTCTTCATTAGCTTGGATAAAACAATCATACCTACATATCGTGTTTTTCATAATTTTCATATTTATTATTTTGTGCCATGTTGAACAATTTTTCACAGAAATAAAAAATAAACCTACAAAATCAAACAAATACCAGTAATATTTGGCAATATTGGTAATGGTGCATTTACAGAATTTGGTTTTCTGTCATGGCTATCCGTGATTGACCATTGCACCTTCTTTACGAAAAATGATTAATTTTAGAATAAATGTGAAAATTATCCCTTTTTGAAGTAAATAAATATGGACTATTATATATTTTTGAAAAGCTCTTAAAAAGTTTGGGTCATAACTCAAAAACAAAACTTTTTAGAAGAAAAAACTAACTACTCCCTTGAATTCTACATAAATAAACTATATAATTACCCATTTTTACCTTATTGATAAGTTGTCAAATAATCGAGATACAGGGGAGCGTCAAAAGTGACAAATTTTCAAAAATGTCAGAAACTGAGAGGGCTATAAAAATTTCGTTTGCGGCAATGGAAGTTTCATAAAATAATTAAGCGGCAAACCCCATCGTTCTATCTTTTATAATAAGGGAGCTGGTATGTGAAAACACACGAAAACTGGACACCCTGTACAGAAGGTCTACTGTTGTCTTTTGGTTACAGTATTAAAACAAATTAAACGCCACTGTTCAAAAGCAATAATTTCATAGGGTAAGTAATATAAATAGATTTAAACTTGAACTTTCTAAACAGAACTCGTGTTGCCTTGTAAAAGGGGCACAATCTTAATGATCAATTCAATACATTCTTTCGTGTATTTTCGGAAAACGATAATATTTGTTTTCGTTTGGAATCATGTATAACCGATGGCGTAGCCGCAGGAGGGTGAAGAGGGGTGACCCCCCTTGGCCTGGCGCCCTTTATAGTAATTCTCAAAAAACCAGATAGGTCTTATTTTATTTTTAGTCAAAAAGAGCGATGGGAATAAACTTCATAAAACCGGTTTCGAGAGCGTCCCACCACATTAAATTAGTTTTTTTTATATAGCAGATTTTAACTTCATTTGGGGCGAAACCCCTGTTCCCTATGGAGCATAAAGAAGGTGAATTCCTACGAAATTTGGGCGTGGTCCCAAAAGTTTTTTGCCTGCGGCGCTTTACCTCCGCAGTCTGCGCCTCTCCCATAGTTCGCCCCCTCCGCCCCAAAATGCTGGCTAGGCCACTGTGTATAACTGAAAATAACCCCAATAAGGAACCTTGGCTTTTAAAGAAAACTATTGACGAAGGCAATTTTTTAAGAGAAATGTTAAAGTTCATAAATGTACATGAGAATTTAAACCACTCCGGTACACCTGTCGCTAGTTATTTTCTGATTTGGGTATACCTACACTTCCGTCTTTGTTTTTGTATTATTTAATTAGATATGCTAAAGCGTTCACCTACGGATTAACTAGAGATGTCACTGGGCATTATGGATTGAGACAGAATTTTAATTTAAGCGCTCCAAAACATCGTTTGTCGGTTGTTGCTAATAGTCCATTGGTTTTTCGGATAACATTAACAAGTTACCCACGGTTATTAAGTTGTTGGTTGTTTTAAGAGAATTTAATAAAACTGTGAAAAAATATATCTATACAAATTGTTTTCATTCGGTGCAAGAGTACTTACCTTCTTGAATGTTTTGTTGATAACACTGATCATTTCACAAAATTACTCAAGTGTAAAATAGAACTTATTATTAATGTTTATCGTTTACTCTAGATCTAATATTTATATAATTTTTGATATGTTTTCCTAACTATTAATATTTGTTATATTAATGCCATTATAGTGAAATAAAAATAAGAGTTCTGTAAACTGATTTATTCAATATTCCAGGGGCGGCTTTTCAGAGGCGGTAGCATCGGCAGTGTCAAACAGACAAGAGACAGTATAATATTATTATTTATCTACACTAATATGAATTTTTGATGACTCGCAAACTGTCAGCGAATAACCGTTTTACTTTTTAAATCGCCCTTCTAACCCCTGACCTAAACTTACACACTACAGCCGAGCCGCCATAAAATATATTATCTTACTTTTCAAGTAACCCAGGCTGGGATCGGCAAGCCTACTCTGGTATAACAAAAAATTTAAAATTACAGGCTACTAAACATACACACCACTATAATATTTCAAGATCTCACACTAGTTTACCATGCATACATTCGGCAAGATTGGGTTTTCCGGTAAATTTATGGTTTGTTAAAAACCATACCAGTAGAGTCCTCGAACAGTCGCACAACGAATTTACTACTACAGCAGTCGATTGCCGACTTCAAGATTTAATTGACAAGCTAGAAATTATCGTTCGAGCATGGTTGAACAAACCTTTAAAGAAACTGAGGTTAGTTTAGTTAGGAAATAAATCCGTGTATTATCCTCTTTAATTATCGGTTGTTTGTTATTTACTCTTGAAAGAAAAGGAATTAATTAGTGTAAAATAAGTCACAGTGAGTGCTATCCGTTGTGTAGGATTAGGACATCAGGTAACAGGTAAGTGTTTTAAAATTTAAATAAAATATCTTGTTTGGACGCACGCACTATTACCACTCTTTGCTAAAAGTCGCCATCCCTCCGGGGTGGAAAACCCATCTAACAGCACACCCAATATATATGTTTTTTTTTTTTTTTTTAATTATCTCCGTTATGATTAATTCTGCGAGAAAAAGTGAAGAGGGAAAATGGAGATTTCTTAAATATACGTATTTAACACATTGGTGTACTAGTATTGTTCAAAGTGGGCTTTAAAGTGTATTAATTAAAATTAAAAGATGCATAAAACAAATAAAAATAAATATTGAACTTTCACAAAAAATAACTTAAAAAGTACGAATAGTACCAGAGTTAGAAGAAACACTAGACATTGTCTTCTAATAAATCATCCTCGTATTCCTAAAAAAATTACTGCATGCATTGCCCTGGCACTGGCCACATAAATTATAGCAGTTTCGGTTTGCCTTTCCGCAGTTGCACAGCTTCCTGCAGTCGGTCTTGCGGTTATGCGGTTACAAAAAAATTAGTTTAGGGATAAGCTCCGGAACTATTGGTTACCGTCTATACAGGCTGTATAGCTTCTTCCTGTTTTTTCCAACACGAAGTAGTAGATATTAAATTATCCATCTATTCCTGAATTTGATGGTAAGCTCGTAAACTGTGGTACTGTGGTATCAGGCTGCATCTGATGTTGAAGGTACAAGGTACACATGCATGTGTCAATAGTAAATTTTTAAAAATGAAGTGCATTTAAATATTTTGTTGACTTATTTGCGCCGTAAGAGGACATTAAGAAATCAGCATCGGTCCTTATAACAGCATCATTTTCTGCATTTCGCTGTAGAAATATACCAAATTTTTCTTGCAGGGCTTTACTTCTTCGAAAAATCCAAACGAAGGTAGTTTTTTATAAAGGGCTGAAGGTAGTGTCGCATCTAGATATTGTGTGAACAAATAATATTACATATTATTATCTCATTGGACCAAGTTTTTCGTGAAAATATTTAATGTCGGTTACTTTGTGTGGTTTTGGTCGAAGCATATAAGTATGGGGGGTGCCCACTGCCCACCCCGGAGGAATGCTGACTTTCAGTATTAGTTTTAGCTTTATGTGATTTTGTTCTCAACATACCATATAAAATTTTATATCTGCACTGGCCTACATGCAATAACATAAAAAATCAAGTTGCAAGAGATAAAAAGTTTTCAGGTAATTAAGTGTTTTAAGTTTAAAATTCGGATCTTCGTCTCTTCTTTCATTTGACGAACAAAGTAAAATAGAAAACAATGGTCATGTCCGACCACTCCTAACATGTTAAATTTAATTAAGATTAAAGTAGATTATAGAGTAATAGGTAATTTTGAGAAATCAAAAATATGAGTGGCTTACGGGAATGAAACCGAAAATAAATTGTTTTGTCGACCATAATATGTATTTTATTTTGGAATCAAAAAGACATGCCGTGGATGCGAATCGAATTAACAAAAAGAGGGAAGATTTCTGTAATTTATTTTACAAACGATTACAGGAATCTGTTTACTAACCTTTCTCCTCCGTCGCCATTTGGTCAGCTATTCGTATTGAATTTAAACATTGAAATAAAACCCCTATAGTAAACGCATATTTATAAAGTAATGTCCGACATATTATAAAGTAAATATGAAGCCATTTCATTATCTACTTCAAGTCAACTTTAGCCTAATAGATATCTGATTGTTATTATTATTTCATTGCTGTGTTCTATTACTCTAAGATTCTAATAAATTAAGTAATAAAATGTATTAATATTTTCCTAATATATCAGAAAATACACACACATAATATGCATTAACCAATGGCCTTATTTAAATGTCAGTTTAAACAGAGACACCCAAAAAAACAAAAACAAATAGGTTTTATTGAAAGTTTATTTATTTAAAATCAAC
The DNA here is from genome assembly GCA_963920685.1 of Polydrusus tereticollis. NCBI lineage: Eukaryota > Metazoa > Arthropoda > Insecta > Coleoptera > Curculionidae > Polydrusus > Polydrusus tereticollis. The sequence goes on from OY987333.1 coordinate 83,568,525, forward strand.
TTTTCTATAAGAATAAGAAAGTCTATAAGAAAAAATTGTTCAATACTTTTTAAAATTAGCATTTTTTTTTAAATGCTTCTAATACTTATATAAAAAAGTTAGCTATATGTGGCATTGCAAAGTTATTTGAAAAATATGCAAATACCACCCTTTCAAAGAGATTATTATCTTTGGTGTTGAGATACTTTTGGTAGGCGGAGTGCTTGGCAGTGTCGTTGGTAAGCCTATAAGAAAAATTATTTTAATACTTTACTACAGCTTGCTCAACACTGATTCTAATAAATAGAAATACATATTTTATAAGAGCATATTAATTAACAAATACTTAAAACTACTTACTCTCCAAAATGCTAGTCATCTTTGCTGTTGAGCAACTTTTTGTACTGAAGTGTTGGGCATCGCTATTGCTAAGGTATATTTCCTACTTTCAGAGAATTCTATGTGGGATGTGTTTGTGTAAGTAACTCAAAGTAATATTTATGAACAAAAAATAAAAAAGTTACCCCTCTACCAATCAAAGAAGACGTGCGTTGAACAAAGACACTGCCTTCTTAAGGTATAGTGACAAAGGGCATTATTTCTAATAGTTATATTTTCAGCCCTATATTATATTCTCAGTTTTAATTTGATACGTGAATACTAAATTATATAGGTTTGATTATTAATCCACTTACCTGAAATGTTAAGTGTAGGAACTGTATTCTTCTTAAGACTTCTTTGGTCCCTGGACGCGTCCAAAGGCAAAGGGAATTTCGGGGCAAAATGTTTTTGGCATACGTAATACTTATTATATTTTGTCCATACTTAACGCAGCATAATTTGGAGGCTTCAAAAGCTCAATCCACATATTATAAATGTCCGGATTGTTTTCTGGAAAGCGATGCCGCTTACTACGGTGTCTGTCTGTGTCACATGATTCTTATTCTATTTTTTTAGTTATTCTGTTATCTATCTAAAGAAAAAAAAAATGATATACCGAGCCAGGCGCGGATCCAGGGAGGGGGGTCATGACCAATCACCAAAAAAAATGTGATCCTACATAATATCATTATCATGAATAATGAGTGTAGTTTACATTTTCTCAAACATACCTACCATTTTGCATAAAAAAAATTACAGTGAAATTAAATAATTTATTATACATCTGTTCAACGCAAATATTAGAATTATAGACAAAAACGAAATTTCGGCGTGGTTTCCAAAAATTTTCGCCTATGGCGATACTATTGCGCCTTCGGCGCTCTTACCGACCCAGACTACCAACCCGCTGGAAAATACCTCGGTGATTTTTTCATACATTAAACATTTTCATCTCACAGATAATTTAATTTCTCTTATTCTAACTTCTAAATTAACACACATATAAGACCAATATTTTAAATTGAAACTTGTCAGTTTCCCTTGGTTGATCACTCGGCCATTACCTAGCTGCGACAAGTACTGTGGCATTTTTCTTTCCTTTGTCATTACTACTTAAACTAACCTGCAACAAGTTCGTAGGCACTTTAGCACGTAAATTAGACACGCACAGATTACAGAATTGTAATCTGTGATTAGACGTTTGCTGTCACCAAGAGAAACCGTCGTGCTGAATTTAATGATACTAAGTAATTGGGAAATCAGATAAAAAAAAACTGTGGCAATGGGCCGTTTAACATTTCTCCATACCTATAAGATGTATTGATGTATAAAAATTTAAGAGCTACTATTTTTATTACCAAAACTTCCGAACAACGTAATATTTTACGAGGTACCTAGGAGTACTCAACGAATAATCTTCTATTGATATTATTATGTCAAATGCTCTGCCCAAATCAAAAGATCTAACAATATTTTTAACCACCCTTGTCTACTTCTTACTCCTCAACCTTATAGGTTATGTCGTACTGTTTTATAATATTTCCTTACATCATAATCTCATTAAATTATTTTCTTTATTTGATTTTCTATACTTTCAGTTAAACTAGAGCGGTACCGTTTAGGTATCGGTGAACAATTATTATTATATAATTTACTTTTGTTGTTTCACAGTTTTAATCTTCAGTTACCTGACACGCGTGTTTCTGCCCTTTCGGGTTATTTTCAAAGAGGTAGAAAGACTAATTTATAAATTCTGTTAAAAAAAATCCTTCCCAACATATTTCGTTTGGCTTAATGATTGCAATAAATCCCCTCATAAACTCGGCTTTCGCAGAGACGTATTAACCCACCTTTATTTTTAATGCCAGTTTATAATAACAATAGATAGGTACATTACTTGATTTGTTATCAAAATTAATAAACTGCCTAATTAAGGTTTTCTAGAAACAACTTAATTATTAGGATATTTCTCAAACCTTTTTAGTTGCAGGTACATGTTATTATGGCTTATATAAATAGTGATCATAATATTCGAAATAGATTAGTACCTATCTATTTTACTTTAAAACAGTGTGCAACAAGTTAATACTAAAAGCATGTAGAGACCTTGGGAACCTTCAGCTAATGCGATATCTAGCTACCCCAAACATTCCAGGAAGCATTTGTCTTCTGACGCCAAAGTGATCATGAAAAATGTATGTGAATCGTTATTGAAGAGCAGCCACCCTAAAGTAATTGCCATTAAAAATACCAGTAAAATGAGGAAAGTTCCATTATCGACGGTACGAGATATTATGCTAAAGGTACATTTTAAAAGAAAAGTTCCCAAAGATACCGGAAAAATGAAGTGCGTAGATGATTGTGACAAAGATGTTATTCGCAGGAAAATATACCAAATGTATCGAGAATATGTTGTGCCCACGTTAGATTCTTTAAAAATACGGTTAACAACTGACGATACAACGATATCATGTAGCAGGACAAGTTTACACCGCGCCTTGTACTTCGAGGAAACGTATAGTAAAAAACAGCTGTTAGTAGTGTTAAAGGTATTTAGTATTAACAAAGAGTATGTGTGTGATAAAATGGCGGAAGAAATTGGTCACACTGTGTTGCGACTGCCACCCTATTATTGCATTTTTAACCCTATTAAACACATGTGACATCAAATTAAATCGCAAATGAGAACTGAAAATAGCACACCTACTTTTAGTGGCAGTGTAATAGAGCTAATAAAGAACGTTTTCGGTGAAATTCCAGATGAAAGTTGGAAAAATTCGGTTAACCATGTCTTAAAATTTGAAGACTCTTATATAACTACACAACAAAACGAAGCACATTCTCTTATTATAAATGTGGATGATACTGATAGCCAGACTGAATTAGGAATAGATTAAAACGTTTTATAATTACAATTAAACCTTCTGCGTATATTTGTAAATATATTTTTTTAAGTAGGTATATTAACTGCTATTATTTTTAACTAAATGCGTGCGAAAAGTTGCCCTTTTCCGCACGCAAACTTTTCACGCTTTTTTTGGGCTTATAATAAATTAATATACATATAATACAAGTACTGGTAAAAATAAACATAATAAAAATTGCTTCTATAAGGTATTACTATTGTCGCGGAATTGACGTTAGCAATTCTGAGTACATAGTTGGGCACTGCTGTCTTTGTGCAGATTCCAAAACTCCATAGGTAAGGTTCAAAAGAGAAATAATTTCTACAGTTTAACAACAACAAAAAAACAACGCTTTATTCAGTTGCAAATGAACGGGGAAAATATTGGATCTTATATGCCTAATATTTTTACAATTATACCTGTCTATTTCACTTGATGCATCTATACACCTCAGGCACTTTTAACTTGCACTTCACTGTTATTATTTCTAAATACTGTGTAAATTATTATAGACTTGCGATGAGCGGAGAACAAATATTTGCACCTAACTATTTCAATATTGCGTTTTAGTGAAAATTGGGCGAGAGAGCGACGTGACTATACTGAAAAACAAACCCTTGGCTTCTGCACCCCTCGCCGCACGACCCGTACGAAGCATCTTTTGCAAAGGGTACCGGTGCCGTATGAAGGCAAGGTTGCCAGATAAACTTTTCTTTTAATTAATATACACCGTTTCAGAACATACTCCCCCCGGTTGAAGGTTCTACCTTCAAAATGAAAAACTTAAATTAACTTACAACTAACTAATCATAAAAGGAAATTCCTACACTACTTAAAAACTAATCGTCATATTTTGGTAATGGACTCAGTTTGGTTATGTTTCTGTTAAAGGTTCCATGTTTGGTTTTTACCTTTACAAGTCTGACCTTTCCGTCTTTGCTTGGAATGACTTCCAACACTCTAGCCAAAGGCCAACTAAAAGGTTTTGTATCGTCTTCCTTTAAGAGGACGACATCGTTAACAGTTAGATTTTGAACCGGAGACATCCACTTGGGTCTATTTTGCAATTGATTAAGATATTCTTTTGTCCATCTGGACCAAAACTGTTGTTGAACCTGAGTTACTCTATGCCAACGATCTAATCTATTATTGCTAACATGAGAGATATCTTTCTCAGGAAACGAGGTTAATGAGGTTCCTACTAGGAAATGTCCTGGGGTCAAACACTCTAGGTCAAGGGGGTCAGATGACAATGGTTGTAGGGGTCTCGAATTTAAAATTGCCTCAATCTGTGTAAGAATTGTTGTGAACTCCTCAAAGGTGAATCTTTGATCTCCAACTAAACGCTTTAAATGGTATTTTGTGCTTTTGATTGCAGCTTCCCATAATCCACCCCAATGTGGAGAGTAAGGAGGAATGAACTGCCACTGTATTTCATTTCCAGAAAGAAAATTATTTAATTCTTCCTGTGTTCCTTCAGATTTTACCATATCATAAATATCTTTAATTTGATTACTAGCACCCAGGAAATTTGTCCCATTATCACTATATATTATTGAAGGGCTACCTCTTCTGGAGATAAAACGCTTCAAGCTGGCGAGAAAAGCTTGTGAAGAAAGGCTTGAAACTAGCTCTATGTGTACAGCCTTAGTGGCCATACACACAAACACAGCTATATATGCCTTTTCAACTTTAGGACTCCTCAAAGTTGATGACTTTACAAAGAAAGGGCCACCGAAATCAATTCCTGTTTTTGAAAAAGGCCGAGAAGGGACTACTCTGGCTTTGGGGAGATCAGCCATAATTTGATGAAACGTTTTTACTTTAAATTTATAACAGTTAGGGCAATTTATAGAGATCTTTTTAATTTCTTTTAGCCCATTTAGGGGCCAATATCTTAGACGAACATTGGATAAAATCGTTTGTGGACCTGCATGTCCTAACCTGCAATGTTCCTTTTTTAATAAAAGTTTAACTACATGATTTTTAGATGGCAATAAGAGAGGATATTTTTGTTCAAAGGGTATTAGAGCTTGCGATAGTCTTCCTCCCACTCTGATGATATTGTCTGCATCAATGAATGGGTTTAACTTTAAAATTTGCTTATTGGATATTTTTCCAGCATCTGAATTTAATTCCTTGAATTCCTTGGAGAAGTATTGCATTTGAAGATGTTTTAAAATGAACAGTTCAGAACCTTTTAGTTCATCTACAGAGATGGGACCAATTAAGCTTTTACAGTGGGGTTTACAGTTGTTCACAAATCGAAAAATAAAAGCTACTGTCCGTTGCAGCCGAGAATAATTTGAGAATTTCTCAAAAAACGTTTTCCAGAAATTATCAGAAATAGCGATTAAAACTGTTCTAGTCTTCCTCGTTTCTTCGTTAGTGGAACCAAGATCTCGATTTGAGGAGTCTAAATTTGTGTAAAAGTCCTGTAGGAGTGCTGGCCCATTCCACCAAAGATTTGAATTTATTAGCTGATCCGGTGTTAATCCACGAGAAAGGTGGTCAGCTGGATTTTCCTTGGTTGGAATGTGACGCCATTTAAAATTTTGGGTGAGAGTGTTAATCTCTGATATACGATTGGCGACAAAAATATTAAAACGAGAGGGATGAGCATTTAACCATGCTAATACAATCTCAGAATCAGTCCAGAGATTAACGGATTGAAAAGAGAACCTTTCTTTCAATATGGAACAAACTCGAGTGACCAAATTAGAGAGCAACAGTGCCCCACAGAGCTCCAAGCGGGGAATAGTTATTTCTTTAATCGGTGCAACCCTGCTCTTTGATGTTATAAGTTGGCAAGATACTGTACCGTTGGGATACAATGCTCTGATATATACACAAGCACCGTAAGCTTTGCGACTAGCATCGGAAAAGCCATGAATTTCTAGAGAGCTACTATTACTATCAGATAAGAAAAAACGAGGTACTTGTAACGACTTTAGTTGGGGAATTTTTTTTGCGTAATCTGTCCATGTTGTTAGAATAGGATGTTCTAGAGGATCATCCCAATCCATTTTTTCTTTCCAAATTTCCTGCATTATTAGTTTTGCGACTACAATAATTGGTCCAATTAAGCCTAGAGGGTCATACATTTGAGCAACTTTGGACAAAACTTCACGTTTGGTGACTGACTCTTGTATCGGAACTTCAGGTAGCGATATTGAGAAAATGTCTGAGTCTGGGTTCCAGAATATACCAAGGACTTTATTGGATACTCCATCCATTTTAATATTGTAACTTTCCTGGCAGTTACGAGAAGTGTCAATGTTATCTATTTGTCTTAGAAATAAGTTAGAGTTAGAAGACCATTTATGTAGCCTAAAATTTCCTAAACTGCATAGTTTGACTAACTGATGAAATAGTTCAAACAACTCCTTGTAAGAATCTGTACCACATAATACATCATCGACATAACATTGGGAGGTGATTACTTCTGCCGCTAGCGGATATTCATTTTTATACTTTAGGGCTAGTTCCGTCAAAGTGCGAGTGGCTAAATATGGAGCGCAATTGGTACCATAGGTGACTGTCAATAATTCGATGCACTGGAGTGCTTCAGATGGGTTTTCACACCAAATAATGTTTTGGAGGTGAGTGTGCTGGGGATTTATTAGTATCTGTCGGTACATCTTTTCTATATCAGAAGTGATAACAAATTTAAAACTTCTAAATCTTATCAGGATATCAAAAAGCTCGGGCTGTACGATGAAACCTTTGTGCATTATATCGTTGAGAGAGAGTCCTGAAGAAGTTTTCATCGAACCATCAAATACTACACGCAACTTGGTGGATTTATTTTCTTCGCGAACGACACAGTGGTGGGGTAAAAAATACTTATATACATTACTTTTAGTTTTTAGAGATAAGGGCACGAATTGTGCGTGATTAAGAGATATATATTCATCAATAAATTTCTTATACTCCCTAAAAAGGTCAGGGTTTCTTTCGAAACGCTTTTCTAAGTGATAGAATCTTTTTTTTGCAAGAAAAAATGACTCTCCTAACAAATAATTTTCTTTTGGTGATTTGAGGGGTAGATCTACTTGAAAAGACCCATTCGCTAATAAAAGAGTGGTGTCACAAAAATTCTTTTCGACTCGTTCATCTTCAGCAGACAAAATTCTTTCTTTAGAGTGGGGAATGTCTTCCAAGGACCAAAACTTTTCTAATAGAGAGTCTAGTGGTAAATCTGTTTTATCACTTTGCACGAAAAAACAGCTGTTAGATTTGACGGAGTGAAGATCACCTTTAACGAGAGCATGAGTGGGATTTAACCCAGAGATAATGTACCCAAGATGGGTACCAACCAATGTGAGAGCGTTGTTCTTATCAATTTTCACCATATCTCCCGAGAGAATTTTATAATAAACATCAGCACCGAGCAAAACATCTATGACTGCAGGTTTATCAAATTGCGGATCAGCAAGACTCACGTTTTGAGGAAGGTTTAAATTGCTTTTGTTAATACGGAAATGTGGGGCTTTTTCAGTGATTTTATTCAACACACAACAGTTTACTTTGAGAGCGAAATTTGGTTCTAGGATAGACATGACTTGAAGACATATCGCTTTATTGGAGTGTTCAACATTGCCTCCAATGCCTGAGATTCTAACTTGCTGTCTTTCAGGGGTGTATTTTAATTTTCTTAAGAGATCTTCAGTTATTATTGAAATTGTACTGCCAGGATCGATCATAGCCCGTGCAGTCACAATATTTCCATGAAGATCGGGTATGTTTACCAAGGACGTACTTAACAAAACTTCGTTGTCATCAGAAGCAAAAACTGAGAGTGTTCTATGGCTATTGCCATTTGAGGAACCTACTTGGGAATTCTGATTGATGGGCGGTCTATCTGAGTTATTCGTTTGCGAGCGATTAGTTGGCAGACAACTACCATCAGGAGAATGCGAATCAGATGTACTAGCATTTCCCTTATTATGATAATTATGGAAATTACTTTGATCTTGATTGAAATTTCTGTTGTATACATTCTGATTCCTTCTATCTGGAGGTAATTCATTAGAACTTGGATGCAAAAGTGAGTGATGCTTTTTACCACATATTGAACATAACTGAGAAGTGCAATTTTTTACTTGATGTTTTGAGCCTAAGCAGTTAAAACAAAGGCCATTTTGTGTGACGACTTCTGTTTTTAGTTTCAAGGATAAATTCTTAAACTTTGGACACGTATATATTTTATGATCAGGGACCTTACAGCAATGACACCTTAGAAAATTGAAAGTTGGGGAAGATGAGTGATATTCCATGTTA